>CP032574.1:50552350-51091475 GCA_008044935.1 Gossypium turneri | reverse complement strand
GCACCTAAGTGTCATTATTCTTTGCACGGAAGAGCGAATATCACTTTGCACTGAAGTGTCATTCACTTGTACTGTAGTGCCACAATCACTGCGTGCTTAATCATTTTACTAATGACATGTCATTTTTATCCTACTAGTTCTATTTGTGTCTCCATGAGCATTTTAACTATAATGTTATTTCATTTACTCAACAAGAATTAAAATAATTCAAACTTTACTCTTGTTACAATCTAGTCCTTATCTATATAGAAGCAACAATTATCAAATTACACTTGACATTTGCTTTATCAGCACTCAACATTTCACTTTAATACTTCATATCAATAACTATTTCATTACCTAACTTCTACACTCTTACAATTTAGTCTTTTTTTCATCAAATTTCACTACAGATACACTTTTGAATTCATAACAAAAATGAAATTTCATATTCAAATAATTCCATAAATCAAATCATCATTTCATATATAAATAAATTTCATGTATACTACTAAACTATTTATCAAGCTTTCCATTTAGGATTAATTAAATAAGTAAAATTCTGATATACTTACAACAATATTTGAATAACTTTCTCTTCATTCTTTACTATTTGGCTACTCCTTTGCTTTTATCCCCGATATGATCTTCACTCTTTTTCTCTTCTCTTCATTTACATAATACATATACACAACAATTTTACATCAACAGGATATTCACATATCATTTTCCATGTATATTAAATGAAATGTATATGAAATTTCTTAAGAAAAACCCCATCTTGCTTACCTACTCAAATCCTTAATTTTTCTTCACTTCTAAGATGTACTCTTACTAGCTTCACCAAAAACTAATCATGCCATGAAATTTGTATTGTAGTTTCACTAAAATCTATATACCCACACACGTATGCCAAATATCCAAACATCGAAACGTATTCATAGACAAACAACAATCATTCTTACGACATTTGTATACTCTTATTAGTCTATGCAGTCATAACATACCCATTTATCGTTTGTCGTGCATAATCAAGTTCTAAACACAATACATATCAGCCATGAATGTGTTTCAATCAAGAGACACGACCGTTGTCTGTGTTTGAGTTGAGGGGAGGTTTGTTTAAACACGGTCTTAGTCTCTCACATGGCCCAGCCACATGACTGCGTGATTGTTTGTGAAATTTTGCATTTAGGTCCACACAGTTTCAGTGAGTTACACGGTCTGGATACATGGTTGTGTGACTCCATCTTACACTATCTCAGTTTTTAAAACGGTCTAGGCATACGGTCGTGTGACCCTGTTTTGTGATTTTTCCCTAGTTGTTTAAAAGTTTGTAATTTAATCCTTATTTGTCAAAGTTCATTTTAAACATTTTTTAATAATTTCATAAAAAACAATTTCTCATTAAACTATTTTTTATAATTTCTATAAATTTTTATTGTTAACCAGGCGATAAGCTTGGACAACCATATATCTAGATTCATTTTGGACGTAATTTTTAAAATAATTATTAAAAGAATAATTATTTTTGAGATTTGTTTGATTTTTAAATATTTGGTGATATGACAAAATATGTCATATTAGCATGATATATAGATGGCACACTACATATTACTATTTAATTGTTCTATCAGTCATGTTGTCACTTAAAATTAGAAATGGATGAATATTTTAAGAAAGGAACCAATTTACTTTTTTTTATCTAACACATAATTAATTTAAAAATATATAGAATCTAACTTTACAAAATTTATATCTTAAGATCTACTCTCGAATTCACATACAATTCATCATCTACTCTTTGCATACACAGCCTTATTTTGTAGGGAGCATTTTTCTTCGTGTTCAATTTAGTGTAAAATTATATGAAAATTTGTGTTTCGTGTTTGCATTTTTTATTTAAAATATTATATTTGTTACTCATTTTAATATATATTTCAGGCTCGTGTTGTGCAGGGGTGAAGCTAGAAAATTTTTTAACGGTCTGAAATGAAATTTTAATTTTTAATAGTCTATATATTTATAATTTTTATAGGATTAAATTAAAATTTCATAATTTTAAGGGTAAAGTACAATTTTAATTTTACTAATTTAAAATTTTTTAAAAACTCAAAACAACAACTTTTCATTTTAGGGGGCCTCCAACCCCTTAGATTCACCTCGCTCATATTATTTTGTGTTTGTGTTATTGTTCGTTAAATTTTTATATATTTTTTATGTGAATTATTAGAATAAAACAATTTATTATAATTTTTTAATTCACTCACTATAGCCGCAACTTTTGAAAATTTACGTCTCTTTCATGCACACGTAAACGTGTAGTTTAAGAGTCAATAGTGGATTTGAGAGTAGATTAGTCATAAATTTTGTGAAACAAATGTAGTAAAATTTGAGATATTTCTTGGCTCATAAATTATCATTTTCATATTATATATTTACTTACAAAATTATCCGCTTCCAATTAAAATGTGAGACATTTCACGTTGTTATTGGTAAATTTTATTTTTGGATAAATTAAAGCAAAATGATAGTGTAAATATTAAAATAAAAAAATATAATTTAAAGGTTAAATCATAATATAAACATATGTAATTTGAAATTTATTAAATCTTTTTAGCCTTCTTATCTTAAATATAAGGCCTTCTTATCTTAGCTTTAGACTGTAAGTACATTGATCAAGCTATCTACAAAAATAATGTAAAGAAATTTCAACCGGCCAGAGAAGCAAAAATTGACCTCTAATTAAAATATATGAGTTTTATATTGGGTAAAAAGAAAGCACTCTCATCAAAGATGGTGTATATGAATTTTATATTAGATGATCAAAGACTTTCGAATACCAGACATTAAATTTATATCCCTTGCTACATACAATGGCTCATCCACACTTTGCACACACATTCTTCACCCAGCTATCATGGCAGCTCACTCCAAACTTGTTTTCTCAAACTTTCTCTCGGATAGTGACATCAAGAAGAGATTGGCGGTTCCATCAGCAATCCAGAGGTCCTTGCCGCCTTTCAATAGAGGTCATGCCCTCATATTTCAGTTTTTGCACGGCACAAGATTCTGGCCAATTCTTTACTCTATCCGCACGAAAGGGTACAGCAAACCCGTTTTCTCAGGTAGATTATGGAGAAACTTTGTTATTTATAACAACTTAAATGTTGGTGACAGATTCACCTTGTACCAAGTGCAAGTTGAAGATGGTTCTTCCTACTATAGGGTTGACGTGGGGAGAGAAATCGACTTCCTTGGCATAAATGCAATGGCCTATGGTAGTGGCAGTCCTGCTGATGAACATGTTATTACTCATCATCAAGAAGAAGAACTTAGCTTGGAGTTGTCTCTGGGACAACCCAATGTGGAGGGAGCCGATAATTGAAAAAGCTTGCTACCCGCAAACCAATATCGTGCCCTTCCTTCTTCTACTTTCTCTTTATAAGAAAATACAAGGAACGTATTATGGTATTGTGGTTCAGACAATAAGTAAAAGTCGGTGTCAGTTGAGTTTATAACCAGTTTGGTTGTTATATTCCGGTTTGTTTCTGTTATCATGTAATTAGAATCTATAAGAACTGTAATAAGTGTGAGTTTGGAATAAAACATCTGTTTAAAGATGTGTGCTTGGCTTGTTTTGTCTGTGAAACACCAAAGCTTTCTTTACACCAATATTGAAATGCATTCCACCCCTCCCAGCTGCCATTGAAGATGCAACTATAATCTTAACAGTCCCGGCCGGTTGCTTTCCAAAACCCGGGGCTAGTTGCCCTGTTTGGCCTTGCACCATTCGGGTACTTTCTGTCTCTCGGGCTGAAAAAGTACCATTCTTTCTCACCAAGCACAGCTT
Organism: Gossypium turneri; assembly: GCA_008044935.1. NCBI lineage: Eukaryota > Viridiplantae > Streptophyta > Magnoliopsida > Malvales > Malvaceae > Gossypium > Gossypium turneri. Next base: position 51,087,643 of record CP032574.1, on the reverse strand, counting down.
TATCTGATCCAACAAAAAAAAAAAAAAAAAGAAACACTGCCACCACTAGAACAAGCCTTAAACATAACAAGAAGCTATGTAATGATTTATGAATGATTCTTTAGATGATAACATTGAAAGGGTTATTAAAGCGAGTCTCACCTGGTAAGTCCCAGGGATCGAACTTATAGATATCGACGTCCGCGATGATGGAAACGGGGAAAGGTGAGGAGCTCAGTTTCTTCATTAGATAATGAAGGATGAGTTCTTCATCAGTGGGGTGAAATCGGAACCCCGGAGGCAAACTTGAATGTGGGTGCCTCATGGTTTTAACTAAAAATTTTCCCCTACTGCTATGTTATATTAACCATGAAAAAGTTGCAGTAAAAGAAGAAAAATATGAGCTCTGAACATGGAAACAATAAAGGGTGTAAGAGCCCCCAAACCAAACACACAGGCAGAAGAAAAATAAAGGAATTGAAATTTTTGAGAGAGCGAGAAAGGTTGGCATGGTTTGGTCGTAGGATTTCTGTCGTTTTGTGGAGAAAAAAATAAAAAAATTAAAACTAAAGCTAAAAAGGTTTTATAATAAAAATAAAAAAATTTAATACAAATAGCTTTAAAGATTTTTATAATATCTCATTCATATATAATATGTTTTAAGTCAACTTAATTTTTCTCTGAAATTACAATGTATATTACTAATTTCAGCAAACAATTATAAGTATATAACATGAAATATTAACCTCTATAATCATAAAATATATTAGGATTAATATTTAATGGATGATAAAATGATATATCATAAAAAAAAGAAGATAAATGAATTAATTTTAATTAATATTATCATGTTATGGTGCAGAAATTAAGAGAGAAAAGACAGGTAGAAAAGAGAGAGAATAGAGAAAGAGAGAGCACGAGAGAAGAAGAATCAATTTTCAGAAATTGATGAGTTTGGATGGGCGATTGGTTCTGTATGGTGCATTTAGCTTATTTTTTGTTTCATGCTATAGTATTGCTACAGTATTTAATCTCACCACCACTGTTATTTTTATACTAATCACAAGTAAATGCACCGCCCATCTAAACTCACATTGAGTGTCCAAAAGCATAACCACTATGCAGTACTGATAGGTGGCTTAAAGGGAAATAACGTTAACCATACGCACCGTTTCACTAATATCTTACTAGGGGTGAGCAAAATTCGATTCGACTCGAAAAAATCGAAAAAAATTCGAATTTCGAGTTAAACGAATCGAGTTATTCGAATCAACTCGAATTTTTTTTTGAATTTTGAGTTTGAATCGAGTTGAGTTTTCGAATTCGAATAACTCGAATAATTCGAATATCAAACTATAATATTTTACATTTTACCCCAAACTCCCACACCTTTTTACTTTTCCCTCAAAACTTTTACTCTTTCTCACTTTCCCCCAAAACTTTTACTCCCCTCCCCTCCCAACCCCCCAAACTACCCAAAATTCATTTCCCACCAAAATTTTACTCTCCCATTTACTTTTTCTCAAAATTTTACTCCCAAAAACCCTCAAAACCTTTTATTTTTCCCCAAAATTTTTACTCTCTCCCACTTTTTCCCTAAAACTTTTATTCCCTTCTCATCCCACCTCTCATCTACCCCAAACCCTCCCCCCTCCAAATTTTTTTTAATATTTCCCTCCAAAATTTTACTCCCCCTATTTATTTTTCCTCAAACTTTTATTGCCCCAAACTTTTTATTTCCCCCTAAACTTTTACTTCTCACCCTTTACTCTGAAATAAAAAATCAAAATTATCCCAAAAAAAATCACTAAACATAAATAGTAATAATTTTATTTATATCTACTATTTATATTATTAAATTAAATTTCACATTTTATATTATTTATATTATTGAATTGTTTAGTCATATTGAATATTTATATTAAACTTGAATTATTAATTGTGCCATAAAATATTAGTGTTAAAATTTTATATTGGTATCAATTTCACATTTTATTTTTTAAATAACTTTTATTAAAAAAATTATATTTCTACGTTTAATATATTTTTTTATTCCAAAATACATAGTGACAAGAATCTAAAGATAATTGAAACAACTAAGCAAGCAAAGAAGCTAACCAGTATATAAAAAATTAATAAATAAATTATGAGGTGATAAAAGTTAATAAAAAATTTGATTAAGGTGGACAAATTTTATTACGATGGGTGACAGTGGTTACAAGAACCTAAAATTATTTTTTAAAATTTAACTCGAACAAATATAATCGATTCGATTCGAATTCCATCTCACTCGACTCGATTCGAGAAAACTTCAAATAAAGTTAGGATGATAAAATGAAATTCGAAAACTCGATTAACTCAAAAATTTTCGATTCGATTCGATCGAATGCTCACCCCTATATCTTACCCTGGCCTACCCATCGTTTTGGTTTACAACGAAAATTAACAGAAACTAAAATTTGGTTTGACCCCAGCGTTGACTTCGAGCTCGTTTCATAACAATTGTTCCCTCTTACAATTCATCCTTGTCCTCAAGGATGAAAGGATGGAAATTTTTGCTGGAGCTCTTGCAGGTTCTCCCATGTCGCATCTTCTGGAAAGGTGTTTGCCCACTCAACTAATACCTCAATAGCAGCACAATTCCCTTTTCGAACCATCCTTCGATCCAGGACTCCCACTGGTTCTTTGCTGCAGGCGCCATCGGAACCAACCAAGGGTAGGTTAGGTGAAACAGGAGCTCGACCAATGTGTTTTTTGAGGTGTGATACGTGGAAAGTGTGATGGATTCAAGACCCTGTTGGCAGAACTAGCTTGTAGGCAATAACTTCAATTTTTGCTTCCACTGGAAAGGGCCCAACATATTTTGGGGAGAGCTTTTGATTTCGTAGCTTCCTCATAGTATGCTGTCTGTAAGGCTGCAATTTAAGGTAAACCAAGTCCCCAACTGTAAACTCCCTCTCAAACCTTCTTCGATCCGCCATTTGCTTCACCCTCTCTTGAGATCTTTTGAGATGAAACTGCAGGAGCTTCTTAGCAACTTCCCTGTTTCAAAGGCTTCGATCAACAACAACCACTGAAGAGGCCCCTGCTAGGTAAGGTAGATGGAGTGGGGGGCTTTGACCATAGAGCTCCTCATAAGGAGTAGTCTGAATGGATGAGTGGTGGGTAGTGTTGTACCACCACTCGGCCAAAGGTAACCACAGGAACCATGGCAGTTGCTTCGTACTAGTCCCTTACTCCTTTTAACCATATCAAGTCCTTATCATTTAAACAATAGTTATGTTGTAAAATTCAACCTTCGCAAAAAAATGAACACTTTTAGGGACGGCTCACCTTTGCATACCACAGACTTAAAATATGCCTTGTTGCTTGCACATACAATTGGATCATCAATCATCTCCCTAAGTTGCATACACATCCTTTGCCCACCAGTCAGCCAGAAAACCATGGCAGCTCACTCCAAAATGATTTTCTCAAAGTTACTCACAGTTGCTGAAATCAACAAAAGGTTAGCAGTCCCGTCAGCAATCCTTCCCACCTTTCACTGGAGGCCATACCATCACATTTCGGTTTTTATACGGTACAAGACCCTGGCAAATTCGCTACATAATCCGAAGGAAGGGGTACAAGAAACCCCGGCCGTATTCTCAGGTAAACTATGGAGAAAATTTGTTATTTATAAAAACTTAAATGTTCGGGATAGATTCACTTTATACTTAGTGCAAGGCGAAGATGGTTGTTCCTACTATAGGGTAAAAGTGGGGAGAGAAGTCCATTTCTTTGGAATCCCCGAGGATGGTGCAGATGCAATGGACTATGGCAATGGCACTGGTGATCATGAACATGCAGCTGCAGAAGCATATCCCCAGATTATTACTCGTAATCATCAAGGCCTTCTGCGACCCACTACTCCATATGGTGCTGAGTTAGCTTTGACGTTGGCCCCAACCAATGTTGAGCAAAACACCATGATAGGATCCATGGCCAGACTTTGAGTTCGTGGACTCGTCAGGAATCAGGATGTTTCGCTTGTATATGTGTTCCTGCTTTTGTCTTGTTTTTTTTTTTTTTTTATTTCTAAGTTCGCTTTGCTTGTTGTGGTTCTGCTCTTTGCTTTGTTTTGTTTTGTTAGTGGTTACAATGACTGGTTGGTATTTTAAGTTGACATAGACGTGAAAAGGGTCATGAGCCTTAGATATTTTTTTGTCATTCTCAGACTAAATGTCTTTAGTCCACGCTCCACGGTACTTTGCTTTATCTTTAAGCTCAGCCATCATCTTCATCTCTTACTATCTCATACATAATCAGATCCAACTCCAATGCCCAGCTCCTCACCCGGAGAAGCTTCAACCTTTTCAACAAGACTGCTAAGAATATCTCTCTGCTATATATAAATGTTTCATCTTTACTCCTTGAGCCCCTTTACATTTTTTTTTTTTTTAGAATTTTGATGTTTTCATGAAGAAATACAGAGGTAATCAAGTTTTATAGTTGCTTGCTTCAAATATATTTGGGTTTTTATAGTCTCCTTTCTCCAGATCTCAAGCACCCACCTATGTTACAAGTTATTTCAGGTTTTCCTGTTTACTTATCCCCTCATCTCTTTAATGATAAAAATCTTTTTATCTTTTTTTTTTTTTATTTGGCCATATTCATTATTTGTTTCTTATTTCACTAAGATCATCTACTATAATTTTCATTTTCGTTAAGAACTTGTAGTCATTGATCCAAGCCTTGCTTGAAAAGAAAAAGGTGGAGCATAGGTCAAGCTAAAACATACGGTAGCATTGACTTATATATAATAAGATATATATTTGAAATTAAAATTATATTTTTGTTCATTATAAGCCATTTATAAATTCTTATAGTTTTTCTTTAATTTTAATTTTTTTATGAAAATGGTTTTATAAATTTTTGAGATATAATAAAAATTTATAGTCGATGAATAAATAAAAAATTGTTGTGTATGGAAACATTTAAAATAGCATGATGCTTGTCGATTGAGTTTTAACTCGATTGACATGGAGGAGGACGTGAGATTGAGTGTGCTGAAGCACATTATTCTACTATTAAAAGATCGAGAAGAGGCTATAGATAATTTTAGGTATTATCTTTGTATTATCATCACTTTTGATTAATTGGATATTTCACGATGAATGCTTTAAAAAATAGAAAATACTAAATCATGTGTATGTATATAAGCCCTTTAGCTAGTGACGCTATATATATCCTCAAGTATTTTTAAAATCATATATTTATATATTTAAAACCAGTTTTAGAATCTTCGCAATTAAGACATCTTAACAAGCCGGTAGACTTGAACCTTGTTCTTATATGATCCAATCAATTCAATTAGGTACTCACTGTTTATTTTCATTGTTCAACTCTTTGATAACACGAAAAATTTATTGTTTAACTCTTTGACAATATGAAAAAAACCAAAAGTTCTGCCCTCCCTCTCAATCTATCCATAGGATGAAAGGGCGGAGGCCTTTGACGTCCCCTTCAAACAAGAATTAGGACCTCATAATCATTAGCCAATATACTTTTTCTTTTCTTGCACTTTTTTCTTTGTTCATGGTTCGATTTTACAAATAAATTGTTAGAAAATTTAGAGCACATTTGGTTCGTTGTATTGGAATAGAGGCGTAATGGAATAGAGGCGTAATAGCAATTCAATTGTTTGGTTGAATGTAATGGAATAGAGGCGTAATAATATTCTTGTGTTTAGTTGAATGGAATAGAGGTGTAATAGCATAAGGGAAAAAACTAAAATGACTAGAATACCCTTAGTAGAAATTTGTTTAGGTAAATGATTATTGTTATTGTTATTAAATTTTAATAAGATTATTAATATCAATAATAAATAATTTAATCATATTTTAACATAATTATTATTAAATATATTTTAATTAAAATATATAATTTAATAAAATTCTTAATAATCAATATTCTTATATAAATTTACTAAAATCATAATATATGATACTATAAAATATAATTTAACATAATTATTATTAAATATATTTTAATTAAAATATATAATTTAATAAAATTCTTAATAATCAATATTCTTAATTATCAATATTCTTATAACAAAAATTCAAAGTAATTTCCGACGGCTAAAATGTTAAGACTACAATTGTGATTGTTGTGATTGTTGTTGTATGTGTGACTGATTCAGATTCTATTCTTTGCAAATGAATATGATTTGAATTGTTAGATGCACACTGACACTGCTATTGGAACAGCAAACATGGTTTTTTTACAAACATAAAAGAGTAATTTGATTGAATTCTAGTGCAGAGAATCAAAAGCCCAGATGGAACATTTTGTACTAACTTTTTAAGTACATAAATAAACCTTTAGAATCCTAGGATTAAATGAATATAAAGACAATAAAATTAAACATGGATGGAGGGATTGTTCAAGGAAATGAATTCAATCTGGTTTATTCAAGTTGAGACAATTATCTACTGCTTGACTGAATAACTCCTGAACCTGTTTCAGTTCCTTCACTGGTAAGGAAATAACATACAGATAGTTAGAACTTTAAACTGGGGAGCTTAATTTCTCTAGGTAAAAAAACAATATAGGTTAAAATCTGCTATTAGTCCCTGTACTTTGATTTGCTATTTTAAAATTTTGAAGCGGCAAATAGATTATTGCATTAAAAATGCCATGTCAGCTTGCTATTTTAACATATTATTCAAAATAAAGAAAACCACTTAATAGATTTAATGACTGTCATTTGCTTTAAGATTGAAATTTTGAAACTTGAAAAATGAAATGACTAAAAATGTTCCTGTCAGATAACATGGACTAAATCTACAACTTTTAAACATAATAAAGGGCTAATAGTAGAATTTAACCAAACAGATTTAGTTGCTGTTAAGACTACAATTTCAGAATTCGAAAAAGTACATGTACTAAATCCACAACTTAAGCAAAGTACAAAGTCTAATAGCTGAATTTGGCCAAACAACACATATACTAGTAGATCAAAATGAACTGAAAGTTTAAAAGAATGAGAGATGAAGCAAACATCCTATGTCTTGCATACAACACTACTACTCAATGCATATCTGGATTCGGGGAATATAACTTTTCAAAGACTTGGAAAAGCAAATCACACCTAAGCCAAGTCTACATATAAAAGAATGTAAAAAGGATAGGGGAAAGGTACCAGCAGCCTCCAGTTGTTTCTGAAGTTCTTGGCCTACAGCATCATTTTCAGCCTAGACAACAGGGGTAAAATGAAAATGAAAATAGAAAATTCCAACAACTAATTTAAAACGAACAACATTATTGAACAAACTATATTACTTGAAGTTCAGCAATCCTTCTAAGTTGAGCTTTTTCACCGCCCTCTGAAAGTGGAAGTGCAGCAACCAATGCATCGAACTGTGGAAATACCCGGAGCAATAATCACTAACGTCATCCCTACATGGGATCTAACTGTAATTAGAGTACTGATTGATTCCCAGAAATTCTGACCTGTTTAGCAGCCTTAACAAGAGTAGCACTCATGAGCAATAATTTTCAACTATTTTTATTCATATATTTTATAATTAAAAAAAATCATAATATTTAGTTTGATGACTCAAAAATAAAATTCTTGTAATTTAATTTTTAAGGTTTTTTATTTTAATTAAACAAATATTAAATTTCTAACCATCATATTGAATATTGGTAAACTATTAAAATAGTCACTTTTGTTTGTTTTAGGTTACATTTTAGCCACTTATGTTTGAAATGTTATGTTTTAGTCACTTACATTATCTTATTGTAATATTTTAATCACTAAGCCATTAATTGTTATTAACAGTGTAACAATACGCTGGTGTGACATGTTAAATCATCATTTCAAATAAAAATTTTAGGTGTAACAGTACGCTGGTGTGACATGTTAAATCATCATTTCAAATAAAAATTTTAGGTTAAATTCTACAATTAATCCTTATATTTTTTTTCATTTTGAGTAATTTAATTTTTTCTTTTATGTTCTTTTAACTTTTTTTTTTCATTCTCTTATGCTTCTCCCTCTATTTTTCTCCCTTCTCCATTTCTTTTGACGTAGTTTTTTTTTATGTTTTTCATTTGTTAAAATTAGTCAACAAGCTCGCCTCACTCGAAAAAGTTAAATTGTTTTAAAAAAATAAAAGTATAACGACTAATTTTAACATATGAAAAATATAAAAAATTACGTTAAAAGAAATGGAGAATGGGAAAAAACAGAGGGAGAATCATAAGAGAATGGAAAAAAAAAAGAAAGTTAAAAGAACATAAAAAAAATTAAATTGCTCAAAATAAAAAAAATATAGGGATCGATCGTATAAATTAATTTAAATTTTTTGTTTGAAATAATAATTTAACATGCCACATCAGCTTATTATTACACAGTAGACCTGTCCATGGGGCCGCCCGGCCCGATGGCCCACCCGAAATTTGGGAGGATTCGGGTAAAAATATAGGCCCGAAATATGGGCTTGGGCAAAAAAATGAGGCCCGTTTAAAAAATGGGCCGGGCCTCGGGCACAACTTTTTTGGCCCGGGGCCGGCCCGAATATAATAAATATATTTTTTATTTTTATTTTTAATTTTAAAAATACTTTTAAAATATTTTTATTTTTATTTTTATTTTTATTTTTTGTGTTTATTAAAAAAATGGGCTTATGATTTTTTCCCGGGCTGGGCTTGGGCAAAATTTCAGGCCCATATTTCGGGCCGGGCCCGGGCCTAGGAGTCGGGCTGAAAATTTTTTCGGGTCTGGCCCGAACCTGGCCCGGCCTATGGACAGGTCTATTACACAGATAACGGCAATTAACGACTCAATAAGGATAATATAAATTACTAAAACGTGACATTTTAAACATAAATAACAAAAAATATAATTTAAAATTAATAAAAGTGACTATTTTAATAATTTACCGTGATAAATTTCTATTCACTCAATTTTTGGTTAGCTTTCGTTTTGCTAAACAACTCTCAGTAAGTATTCTGCCCATCGAAACAAAGCAAACAACTTGTACGACAGAATCCGCCATTTTGGTCATTCCACTTGCACGGCACCGCTCCTCCATAGATATCCTGCCATCTGCCTTTCCTTTTACAAGTGTAAGTATGCCATAGAGAGAGAACAAACGAAAGTGAAAGCAACAGGGTTAGACAGAACAATAGAGAAAGAGCGCGATATTTTTTACATTTAATTTTAAAAATTTAAAAAAATCATTATGTTTAATACTAATAATACGATTGGGTTTATGAAAATTTGTCTGTAGTTACTATTTTAATAATTTTATAATTTTAAAAAAAGTTTATATGCTGTTAGGTTTGATCATATTATACATTCTTCTTCTTCTTCTTCTTGCCTCTTGATGATTAGATTATTCTACCTTTTAAAGACTCGACGTTTTGCATGGCTACCACGGGACCCACAGCTTAAACAATTAATCGGCTGTCCCCCGCCGTTTTAGGACAAGACAGTACATTTCAAACTGGGATGTTTTTAGAGGACACACTTTTGTTTAGCTGGATTTGAGCTTGTTTTGCCCTTTTCAATTCGCCCTATGCTTTTGAATAAAATTTAGTCAATTCAATAATTATTAAATTGGTTCATATATATAAATATATTTTACACTTGATATCGAGTTATTATAAGACAAAGTTTTCTATTTTTTTAACATAATTCATAAGTAGCTTATTATGAGTATTAATTTCTCATTCATCACTTAACCATTTTGAGCATATGATATATTGTTGTAAAAGTCTCATGGAGTAGAATATAAAGCCATAATTTTATGATTTAAATCTCTACCTTTACTAATCGAGAATATACCTCAAAATTTCTAAAAAATCTATTTTTTCCAACATAAATATGATTATTTTGAAATGATACATTTTAAAATACCTTAATTTCTAATTTCATTTTTTTAAAATATAAGTATTTTCATGTCCATAAATTAATTTTTCAAGGTTCATAGTAAAAGACACCATTAATCCAAATTGCGCCAAAATCTTTTAAACCCCTTTTTTTTGTGTAGAACACAAATCCGTAGTTCAAAATGATGATGAAACCCTTTGGTTTTCCGCATTTTGAAGGGTGTCCGACACCTTCCCCGACGAGAACTTCGACAAACCAAGGTTGATTCGGAGGACGGTGAGTCTTTTATCCCCTTTGTTATATATTTTTTTAAATAACAGATTTCGAAAAAAGCAAAAAATAAAAATAAAAATCACCTTTGAACTTTGTTGTTTTTATTTGAATTGGTTTTTGCATTTCAAGAAAATCTCTCCTCAGATTACAAAGGTCCAAAATGGCTTTATAGCTGATTTTTACACATTTTTTGCTATTTTTATAAACTGTCACTTCTATTTTTGATCTTTGCAGGTGCAAGTGGGTGACGTAACAATGGCGGTGGCAGAGGAGTTGGTGCGGTGCTGACTGGGAGGAGCGGCAGTGGCAGTGGCTGTCTGAGGATTTGGTGGGGCGCAAAGGAGTTGGAAACCCTAGGGTTTCTGAATTAGATTAGGTTGTGAACCTATTAATTGGGCTTAGAGTTTTTATTTTGGGTTTGTAATAATTTGGACTAGACTCTTTTATTTTTTGGTTTTATTTATTTGGTTTTGATCCCGGACAAATTCAGCCTACTACTGATGTTATATCTTTTTTTTCCATCCACCGTAGGATCCTCCAACTTCGGGGTTGATCCACACACCTTCTATCCTTCTTTGTGACTCCACCAAATCCACTATGTGGGATGCTCCCACTTCGAAGGTTAATCCATACACCTTCTAGTCTTCTTAATCACTCGACCAATTCCATTCTTCAAATTTAAAGAATTCAAAACAATCACAAATTCCATACACGAAAAATTTAAAAGAATGTCGACATCTTTTGACCAATTAAAGTTCTTCTAAAAAAGAAAAAAGCAAACATTTTTATATTGAGAAACAAAGGAATCAGAATATTACCTTTGTTATTGGTAATGGATTAAAACAAATTGTATCCATTTAAAAATGGAAATATTATACATTTAAATTCAGTATTTTTATACCAAACCAATCTTTAAAAAAAATCTCAAAATTAGGTTAGAACCTGAACTGACTCAGGGGCGAGTTTATATTCAGCCCCTTTATAATATTTTTGACTTCGACCTGCCTGGGGTTTTTTTACATATATAGTGAGTGTTGAACTGAAAATTTTATAATAAGTTGTTTGGTGTTTAGGGTTTATGGTTTATGAGTTAAAGTTTGGATTTGGGGTTTGGAGTTTAAGGTTTAGGGTCATGATTTGAAGTTCGAGGTTCGAGTTCGGGTTCATGATTCAGGAGCTGAGTTCAGGGTTTGGGGTCGAGAGTTTAAGATGAAAAAATTATCAAAATTATGTGCTAACGACATGAAAAAATTGTTGAAATGTCATTAAATAATTCGAAAGAGACTATGAAAAATGTGATGTGAAGGATTCATAAAATAATTTCTCGAATAAATTTATAATTGTGTTTGTAAGAATTGAATTGAATTTTATTTTTATATCTCTAACCCTCTTTCGTTCATAAAAGACATTGAGGAAAAAAGGTTTACAATGATACAATAAAAGGAAATACCATAAATCCCTCATTTCATGTCTATATACATAAGTATCGAGAAGTGTACATGATTAAAAGTCATTTAAAAATCAATTGACTCATCTACGAGACAAGTTACAACTCATAAAAAAATTACAATGAATTTGAAGCCACACAAACAGTCGAATCTACTCAAAGAAAAAGAAATAGGCATATAGTTATGTTAAAACAAAAAAAGCAAAAGTTACGTGCATTAAGAAAAAGTAAAATGAAAAATTTGTATTAATGGGTGTCTTGTAACCCTAAGAGTTCATATCTCTTTGTAAACCCTAAAAAATTATATTAGAATTTTATAATCTATGGCATGTCCAAATACAATTTGCACTTCTACGTAAATATCCTAGAAAACATAGCAGCTTTATCTCATAGTACAAATTCTTAATCTACAATATTAACATCATCTTAAACTTATATTCTTTATGTTTTCCACCTTATGAAATTTTGATAATCTATGTTTTCTTTGCAAAATATAACTACAAGTATTATCATTTTAAAAGCATTTTACTTAAAATTATTCTACACCCCAAAGGATAAGATTTTGATATTATTTAATACATGTTTCCAAGCACAAAGATGCTTGTGTGAAGTTACAACATTTTCCCAAGTAATCCAAGCACAAAGATGCTAGCCCCAATTGGTTTGGTCAAAAAGCTCATTTCACCGTTTAAATATTAATAAAAAAGTTAAAATACATTTTATAACTAAAATTTAATTTAATTTTTATTATTTAAATTAAATTCGATTTGGGACTATTGGGTCGGGTGGGCTACTCAACCTTTGGACGACTCTAGCTTAAATGAATTTTGTAAGAAAAAAGAAGTTTAATTATTTTAGATTTTACCTTTTTGATATTTTTAGTTTTTTATAGAATATGACATGTCCAAATATAATCTGCACTTTTTAGTGGTATAATACATTGCACTTCTAAAAGTAAATGTAAGTTCAAAATTTGAAAATAAAATTATTGAAAAAATAATAATTAAAAACCTTAAATATGTACCGTGAAGCAATAATTTGTAATAGTCCCAACATAGCACAGAAGATAATTATTTGAAGTGAAACAAAGAGAATGTTTCTCTACTTCTGACATGTTCCCACCAACTCCAAACAAATTGATGACACTGTTTAGCTAACGTATAAGATTCCAATTTATAACACTTGACTCTTTATGTGGATTCATGGACAGATCAATGGCAAGCGTCTGTTCAACCATAGGGTCAAATACTAGGGTCCCTTTCAAGTATTTTATTACTTGAATATTTCACGTTCTTGTCCACGAGATTGGGTAAAAAATTTTGAACTAAATTGGTAAAAAGTATTTTTGTTTAATTCATGGTTTTCATATGCCAACTCAAGCCTGGACTAACATACTACAACAACAACCATGCTATATGCTTGAAATTAAGCCACAGTAAAAAGGAATAAAGATGGAATTTTTTTAATATATATATTTTTCATTTCGGGAGATTCTTATTTTTTCCGTTAATAATTCAATTTATAATAATAAAAAATTAAATAATAGAATAATAATTTTTTAAATATTTATACTATAGTTTTATGAGTAAATATTCCTAAAAAAATATAGTAGTTTTAAAACTCTTGGTCAGCATCTACCCTTTAATGGGTCTATGAGAAAGGATTGTACAGATGAATGTTATCTATTTCCAATAGTTTAATGCCACATCAATAATTTCATCCTGAATTTTAAGATATTTTATTTGGATTTGATTTTTTCCAGGATGAAGATGCTGACATTAAACTGTTGAAAAAATTAATTACCGAATTCGCATAGATACTTTGAAAAACCAAAAAGAAAAACAACCTCCTTTCTATATGTTTTAACAAAAATTCTTAAAACCTCAAAATAAGTCGTTATCATTATTCCATTACTAAAAGCAGGACGCGACATCTCTATGAATGTCGATATCCTTTTGAGAATCTAATTCAAAGGTAAATTGTTGCACAATGGCAAGAAAAAGGGGTTTGCGTAGAAGGGCATGACTAATCTGGACATTTTGTGCCCCAGTCCTAACGGGTTTAGATTTGTGTCCCCCTACGTACAAAGGAGAGTATTAGTTTAGTCATTCAATAATTATTAAGTTGGATCATATATATAAACATATTCTACACTTGATATCTAACCAATGTAAGACAAAGCTTTTCATTTTTTTAACATAATTCATAAGTAGCTTATTTTGAGCATCAATTTCTCATTCATCACTCAACCATTTTGAGCATATGATATATCGTTGTAAAGGTCTTATGGAGTAGAATATAAAGGCATAATTTTATGATTTAAATCTCCACATTTACTAATCGAGAATATACCTCAAAATTTCCAAAAAATCTAATTTTTTCCAACATAAAAATGATACATTTCAAAATACCTTAATTTCTAATTTTATTTTTTAAAATATATATTTTCATGTCCATAAATTAATTTTTCAAGGTTCATAGTAAAGGGCACCATTAATCCAAACTGTAAGGGATAAACTCAAATAATGCAATGAATACAAACGAATAAAAAAAAAAAAGTGGACACAAAATTTTTCAAGGTTCATAGGCAAAGACACCATTAATCCAAACACATATATTAAAAATAAACTATTATAAAAATAATTTAAATTATATTTATATGGATTAAATAATAATTAAAATCGTATTTAATATTAAAAAAAAAGTTTCCAGGTAACCCTACCGGGCTTTCACACACATGCTGTTCTGTATAATGGTGAGGTATATAGATACAAAATTCTACCTCGAAAAGCACAGCTTTTAGCCCATCAGCAAGAAAGCCATCGACTCTCAGCCCACAAAGATGTTCTCTAAAAAACTTAAAACTACTGATATCAACAAGCGGTTGGCGATTCCGGGAAAAATCCTGCCTTCTTTGCCAGCCTTCAATGGAGGCCATGCAGTCAGGATTCAGCTAATGTATGGGACAGAGATCTGGCCAATTGAGTGCACTGTTCGCAAAAATGGGTACAAGAAACCTGTTTTGTCCCGTGGATGGAGAAAATTTGTTGTTGATAACGAACTCAAAACTGGAGATAAAATCACCATGTACAAAGATTTTGAAGATGAAGATGGTGGTTCCCACTTTAGGGTTGAAGTGGAGAAGCCAGCAGCTGCCAGCAACCAAGACAGGAGGAGGACCCTTCCTTCTTCTTCTTCTTTTCTCACTTTCAATGATCATGAAGTCGATGGAACCAACTCCGGAAACGAGGCAGACCAAATACCTAATCAGGCGCTTGATGATGGAGCAATCAAACTGGAGGGAGGTATCCCCATCATGGAGCTTCCAGATGTTGCAACAGACACTTTGGTTGATGGTCATGTTATTGCCAAACCGCCTGTTAAGATATTTGGTGCCATTATGACTGATGAAATGAAGTGCTTGGGTATTACCAAGGGTACTGACACGGGTGAACCCTCACTCCTCTCGCCCTGTATGGCCAAACCAGAAAGAGAAACCGACTTCTTTGGTATCGCCGAGGGTGGTGATGCAATAGCCTATGGCAGTGGGCCTAGTGATGCAGCTGGAGAAGCATGTTGCAACATGATTACTCATCATCAAAGTGTTAGCTTGGACTTGGTTCTGTCACAACCCAATCCATATGCAGGCTAGTGAAGTTAGTCTGGACTAGGTTCTGTCACATTATTTATATAATATGTTTCAGTTTAACATAACCTATATATTATATTTTAATTGCACAATAATATGTATGACGACTTAACTGTTTTTTTTTTTAAATATTTTTCTTGGATGATTGGTTTGCTAGCTATATGGTGTTTTAATTAGATATAGAGAGGAAAAGCTTCTTCATCTCCTTATCCATAAACGCATCCTTCACTGCCAGTTCGTCGACCTTTTCAACAATATAATATGGAACTAAGTATCTGTATCTTCTATGTTTAATGTTTCATCTTTAATCTCTCAATTCCTTATAATTTCTTCAGCTACCTATGATTTTCGTATGTATATTCCTAGTGTTTTCTTGCAGAAAATACATAGGTAACCAAACTTTCTTCTAGTTTTTACTCTCCCTTTCTCCAAATCCTCAAGCACCCACCTATATACTTTCACCCCTCCCCACCTATATAGCAGAAAATACATAGGTAATAAACTTTTCTGTTTATACTTTTGCTTTGGTGATTGTGTGATTGGGTTTGCTTATTACTAAGGGTGTTTGTTATTTTCTGGTTGTGTGGAGACTGATAATATGGGGTTGTTAGGTTTTTTATTCTTGTGGTGTGGAATTGGTTGCTGGTGTTAGAGTTGTATTTAATGCTGTTTCTTGGTGTCTGTTGGAGTTGTTCTTAGATGATTATTGTTAAGTTCTTGGTGATTTTATGTGTTGGCTTTTGCTTCTTGTACCTTTCACTCAGTTTCTTGTAAAATTATTATAGATATCTTCGTCCTACAAATTCGATTATGTTTGATCACTTTATTTAGAATCAAGAAAATTAGTTATAATATATTAGATTAAAGAGTAAATTGATCTTGTTTCTTAAAAAATTCATCCATTTCTATTATTAAAACTAGCATAGCTAACAAATAATTAAACAGTGGCACATGGTGTGCCCGGTGTACCTCATGTTGACATATAGAAATAAGTTTTTAATAATAGAAATTGATAAAATTTTAACAGAAAGATTAATTTAGTCTCTGATCTAACATATAAAAATTAATATGCACAATTTTTTAATAAAAGGGACAGGACCTCTATAATTGACTTCTAATAATAATAAAAATTTTGAATGAGAAAAGAAATGAGTGTCAAAAATTTTCATTAATACACAGTGAAATACTGTAATATTCAATCATAAGCTTCCAAACCTTGGTTTTTGTTTTAATTTTAGTTTCTTTTAATGAAACATGGTATTATAAAATTTGGAAATTATAAATAAAAGATTTGAGTATAAACGGATAAATTTGAAGATGATGTTGTTGAGAGAAATCATTACAAACCTTAAATATGGATTGTAAAATGGACAACAAAGTTAAGCATAAGAACATTTAAAATAGCATGATACACTTAGAAGAAAATTTTCGAATAAGCATTCGCCGGTGGAGGGGAATCTCGTGTCCAACGATCTTTGTTAACAACTTGCCGCGAAGACTGCACTGAATGCGTAACTGATGCAGAAAGGGCGATAGAGAGATTAAACAGTTTTAGAATCTATGGATTTCGGGTTGAAATTAATAGGGCAAGGTTTCGAGTTAGGAACACCTTTTGGAGAAGGGTGTGTAGAACATAAATTAAACTCATATCGAGGCTAGGGCTGATGAGAAGGCGAGCCGACATCTGCTTATGGAGCATGATACCATTAAGGAAGTTGAAACAAAACGGGTTGTTGTGCAAGGTGTGGTCGATACGAATAAACTTAATTGGCTGGAACACTGTGCTATTGCTTGGATTGAAGATGGGTCGTCCTCGTATTCTTTAAAGGAAAACTTCTGTCAGAAGGAATTGATGGGGTGAATATTTTTAAGCTTTCTGGACGTTCGATCTTGCTTTTGTTCAAGGACAATGACTTGTTTCAATCTTTCGAAGACTCAAATTGGGAGTAAAGGGACCTTCCAAAGCATTGCGTGCCACTGGGGGAAGTTCCTTAGAGTGGACAACGATACCGAAAATGGGATCTCATTATTTACAGGAAGTATTAAAATTATTATGGAACAGTTGCAAAGAATTGATGAAATTATCATTTTGCAAGTTGGTGATACATGTTTTGAGGTGCGAGTAGCAGAAATCGATCCAATGGTAATGTTTCGAGCTCTTGATGATAAAGGGAAGCAAAAGAATTACAAAAAAGCGAAGAATAAGAGGGGAAGAAAGTCATCAAATGGAAATAGTTGATGATAAAGTTGATGGAGTCCAGATTTAATGGGCATGCCATTGTTTCATGGGTTGGAGCTTGGGGCGTTCTTTGTTTATTTTGGTCAGGCCGTCGAAGCTTGCTTTGATTGGAGATTTGGGTTGATTGATTTTGCGAGTGCAAACTTGTTCCTTATGTGGGTTGAAGCTAAAGAGTATGAAGTTGTTTTTTACGTTTAATCGGGTGTTTTGTTGATAAGTGGTGCAGTTTGCTATTTGGGCTGACGAGGTCTGTTGGTTGGTAAGGTTTCGAGTGAGTTGTTTCAGTGGAATTATCTTTTAATTTGTAGGAGTCTCTTTATTCAAGTGCTCTTTTTGGATGGAAGGGTGGTCTTACAACGTCCAAGTTGCTGCAAATTCGACGCCGAGTTTTATGCATGCTGGCACAGGTTCTTAGTCCAATGGTATAGGGGTCTCTCTGTTAGGTCTTGGTGATAAGTGGAGTGGGAAAGGAAGGTTGTTTTATAGGTGTTTTGGACTGTTTTCAGGTGTTTGACTTTTTTATGCTTGGTTGGGTGTTATGATTGGGTTTTTATCGTACCTATTTTTTATAATAATTTTTTGAAGTTCTTACTAATATGTTAGTGCTTGGTGTTTACCCTAATTTATAATATTTAATGTTATTTTAATATTTATTTTAAAAAAATTAAGATTTAATGAACAATTAAACCCTCAACGTTGAACATTAGTTTGCCATGTTAGGTTTAATGACTCGTCTAGGGTTTCGATGAAAAATAAATTCAA
The DNA here is from genome assembly GCA_008044935.1 of Gossypium turneri. Taxonomy (NCBI): domain Eukaryota; kingdom Viridiplantae; phylum Streptophyta; class Magnoliopsida; order Malvales; family Malvaceae; genus Gossypium; species Gossypium turneri. The sequence continues at coordinate 51,069,411 of CP032574.1, read as the reverse complement.
GAGATCCAATTGAATACACTTTTTCTCTAAAGTTTATTGTATTCATAATAAAACCTCTAAAAGAAAAAAGTTGCAAGGAAGAAATACACACCTAAAAGCAGCTTATGCAGAACAGCATATATAAGATACCACTGCTATAAACTCTGGCCATAATCATAATTTTATTCTTAGTTCTTGGATGGGTTGCCTACTTTGTATGAATTAAGTAATGATGTGTGAATAGTGGTTAGATTCACTGGAATATTAGTTCAAACAATAATGTTAATTTAATTAAATAAAAAATCGATGGTGGACATTAGTGGTGTCATCATCATCATTTTTTTATTACTATAAAATATGTGTGAAAAGAAAAAGTTAGTCATTCAAAATTTTAAAGAATAAGTAATAATTATTAAATTCAAAGTTTAATTTCAATAAAATAAAAATTTAAACCTTATTAAATTTAGCCTCTAATTTAAATAAAAGAAATTTATATTGCAATGTGAGAAAAGTTACTAAATATTGATTTAACTCTATATAATTTTTAAATATATATGAAACATCGTTGTATATATGGTTTGCTGGGGATTCAAATATAATATTCATTTTGTGAAAAAAAGTCATGTTATTCGAATTTGCATGCATAATAAAGTTTAAGGTCATGACTAAGCAAATAAACTATGAAAAAGGAGAATAAATATTACTGTGTGTGATATATTGTATTGCAAATTTTGTGACTGTGTAATTAATTTATTGAGATATTAAGAAATATATGAAGTGTGTGTTTTTTTTTGGTGAATTATAGTAATAAGGTAAAATCTGAACAACCAACGCGACTAATGCAACTTAAATTCAGGTCACACCTAGAACAATGAACACCCTGGATCATCAGATCATCACATGGAATTTAAATGTGTGAACGTTCTGATTTAAATAAAATGATATTTATAATTTTTGTCAAATATTTATTTGACACAAATTTAAATCATAGATCTTATCCGTTAGGTAAAGTGACTCTCACTATGAATATTTTAAATACACAGAATCTCTTATCATGATGACTCTGATTACTTTAGATGCACCCTATACGTTTTGGATGCATGCATCTTAAATACGAAGACTATCTTACCATGATAACCCTTTTCTTTTATTTTCCTTTTTTTCTTTTTAAGTATTTTATGAACGAAGGCAATCATCGTTAATTCATTCACTTAGAAGCACTAGAAAACAACGATGACACCAACCAAAAACAGACAAATAAAATCAACAATAGAGTAACAAAAGCCAAACAACCCTTACAACCCTTGTAAGGATACCATTACAAAACACAACCCTCTTGCAACAACTAGAAAATCAAAACATTAATATAACAAACAACTCACCTCAATAACTTTAAAAAGAAAATCCACTGAATCTGAATCTGTATGTTGGTCTAATAATGAGATCCCACCCAGATGTGATATGGGTTTAAGTTGCGTTAAACGCGTTGTCCTATCAATCTATATGTTAACTTAATAATGAGGGTATTCCCTCATCCAGATATGATATGAGTTCGAGTTGCGTTAACCACGTTATTCTCCTCTCATAATTCAAAAAGATTTTCCATTTAGAAGCAATTGCAATTAAAAGTTAAAAGACAATAACAATCAAAATAGAAAAAGAAGAAGAAGAAGAAGAAGAAGAGTACCTTAACAATCTATATTAAGTCTTCTCCCTGTAATTTGCGCCCGCTCCTTTATCACTTCTTCTTCATTATCAATCACACGTAAACCCAGTTTTTTTTTCTTCTTCTTTTTTGCCAAGTTCCTACACTTCCAAACTCTCCTTTTATTCTTAAAGGATCTCACCTTTATTTGCTTAAAAAAAATTTTCTTCTAAGACGTCAACACCCCATTCTCTCCGTTCCCATCCTTACAAATAAAATAAAATAAAATAAACTTGATTGCTTTACCAAACCCACTTTCGAAACTTCGAAAGAATCGTCCAATATTAAAATAACCAAGAACATATTCCATATTAAAAATAATTATTTTTCCTGGCATAATCGATTTAATCACTAGTAGGATTTTAACAGTTATACTAATTGAAAGCAACATATTCCAACACCTTGAAAGAGGACTCATCCTCACATCATTAACATTCCAATAATTTCTTACTTCATCCTTATTGTAATTTTACTTTTTAGAATATTATTTAGTTCAGATTTAATATTAAAATTATTTTACCAAATAAGCTGTACTTGAATTGGTGCTTGAAAAATTTAACTCCTATGCAAACATTGTCGACATTGGCCTGATTCTAGTCATAACTTTCTTCACTTTTAAATTGAAGGAAAGAACACATTTAAGTACACTTAATCTATGTTTTTCTTATTATTATAATAACAACAATATCAATTAAGTTAAAACTCAATTGAAAACGTAATCATCACGGCCTACTTAATTAAGCTAATACATTAAAGATACCCAACAAACAATTAGGAAGTGAATGTCTTTTTTATTTTTTTTAGTAATTAACTACTTAAGAGAATCAGAGTCTTAATATTCAAATAGATATGTTTTGCTTATATGTATGTAATAAAATACATAGCTCATTTTTAATGCCGGAAGTTGTGAGAAATAGCATAATTTTCAAATTTTTAGATAATTTTTTTTACTTTCACCCTTTAGAAAATTAAAATTTTACTCTAATCCCTCAGCTTAATATGTGCCACATGTTGATTTAAGTCTACATCTCTATGATCGAACATCATTAGGGGTTTAAAGTATATTATGAGTTTATGTGTGTCACATTTTGGAAATCGGGTTGGAAGAAATTGAGTTAGTAAAATTAAGAGTGGTTATGTCCTGATTTTAAATTAAAATTGTAAAAATTATGCAAAATGAGTTTATCTGGTTTAATGGTTAAATGTTGTGCTTTTGTGTGGGAGGTTTTGGGTTTAAACTCTTTCTCTTGCATTTTTGTTAATTTTTGTCCAACCTCTTGCCTTTGATATTAGAGTTATATGTTATTTTTGTTCAGCTAATGACAAGAGTGAGTATGTTGATCTAGTGATAAGGCTTCAGCTTACCTTTAGGTTTTGTATTTGAATCCTCATGTGTGCAAATTGAATTTTTTTTTTAATTCTGGGAAAAATCTAATAAGGATAAGATATATGATATTGAGATTAGTGGGGAAGTAGTTAGTTTTTAAAAATTTTTATTTTTGAAATTCTAAACTTTTTTCCCGAAGTCCTCCACATTCTGCCGTACACTTCTTGCTACATTATTCATTTTATTTATTTTTTTCTCTCCTCTTTTTCATGCTCCATTTCTGAATTTTTCATTCTTTATGCTTTAGAAGTTTTGTTGTTTTTCTTTCTCGTTTTGCCATACGGTTGCCTCTTGTGTTATTCCATTCGTACGTTGTCGAATCTCTGTTACTTCTTTGGGTAAGTGTGGTGGTTGTTTATTTCAGGAAGGTGGTTTTTGGGTATTTGATTTGAGAAATTTTTAGTCAGTGGTACTTGCGTTTTGATGACTCTTTTTGGTGTGGGAATCTGTCAGGTGAGGTTTGTGAATCGCATGACTTACTTTTGGCGAATTAGAGGTTTTTGAGGACTATCGTTTCTGTTCGGTAAGTGGTCGAATGCTGAATTAGTTACTTGGAATTAGTGTTTTGATACTAAAATTGGTTGTTTAAATCCTAGTTTTAGGTTTGGGAATTCTTGACGTGGGGTTAGTTTCAGAAATTAGTAAGGTGTGTAAAGAAAACTCGAGAAAATAGCAAACGGCGAATGCCAAAAGACTGCACTGTTGACACCATACGGTCATGTGACAGGCTGTGTGCTAGATCGTGTGTGACACACAGTCTAGGGTATTTGGGCCACAAGAGCATGTGTGGGGCCATGTGAGTCACACGGGCTAGCTAATATTTTTGTAAAATATTATTTATTCAATGTTTACCATTTGGTGAGTTATGAAGATAGAGATTTATCGATAGAAGAAAGGAGCAAAAAAAATTGAACATCGAAGTCAAGGACCTCAACTAACGCCCCTGCAGCAAGCACAATGCCTCAACGCCTAAATCCGCGCACTCCTGCTCCGAGCTCTAGTGCCCTTGCAACCCGGTCCTTGAGTGACTTAAGCTTGACGCCTTTGCGCTCAAGATAAGGTGCCCCAATACCACTAGCACACCCTTATGCGCGATTGGACCATTATTCGTTGGCACACTTGTGTCGAGGCAACACCCCAGCGCCTCAATTTTCGAACCGATGCACTAGATTTGGTACCCGTGTTCCAAGTGCGAGGCCTCTGCATGCAATAGGGGCATCTTCGTAGTCTATAAATCAAACAAATATTTTACCTTTGGTTAGAGTTTATCACCATTTATTTTTCAAAAAGTTTTAATTGTTACTCTCTTTGTTTTAGTCTTTTATTAGATAACCCTTTTTATTTACTTTACTTGTTTTTACTTAAGAATATAATTATCACCGATCTATGTGGATATAATTCTACTTCCTACTTTTTACTAATTTATATTTTCAAGTGTTTTTACTCTATGATTATGCCACATCATCACTAGAAAATTTAAAAAAATGATATAAAATTTTAAGTGGTGATTTGGTTCAAATATAATTTTAGAGTGTCGCATACAGTATTCTAATAATCGGACCAATGGTTAAATCGATCAGACCACTGGATCTGGATCCAATTGGTTTTATCAATTCAATGGTTAAACCAACAATAATCAATAAATAATTAAAAATCATAAAAAATAAAAAAATTATTAAACCTATTCAACTATTGGTTTGTATACTATTTTTTTTATTTTTATCGATTTCGAGTAGTTTTCGAATCAATTGATTTGAGCCTTTTGTTTTGACTAGTATATCGATCGGTTCTTTGTAGTGTTTAGACCTGCCAATTAAGTCATGTTCCAAGAACATCAATCACATCATCAAATCTTGATAGAATCCAAGTTCAATGATTAAAATAAATCTAGTTGTCAAATTCAAATATTAAAGTGAACAAAAGACATATAAATACCGAAATGAACATAATTACCTAATTCAAGGTTCAAAAATTATATTATCTCAAATTTTAATTTCAACATTCACGTAATCTAAATGGCTTTCTTATTCACATGATATGGCTTTCAATACATGAAGAAAAATTGTACTTTTAAATTTTCAGAGAGATCTATTTAAAAAAATTTTAATGTACTATTTGATAGTTAAGTTTAGCTTTAAGGTCAATTTGATAATCAAGTTTAGCTTTAAGATTTAATTTGGTACCCGAAAACATATGTTCCAATGAATGACACGTGTGCCTAGTAAAAAATATATGTACTCAATTGAGATAAAGAAAGAAAATAAAATGCCAAATAGAATGTTTAAGTCAAACTCAATGTGCCAAATTGGGACAAGAAAAACCTCGAGTGTCAAATAGGGAAAAAAAAAGAAAGAAGATCAAGTGTTAAAGTGAATATTGAAGCCAAACTCAAATACCGAATTGAGACAAAGAAATTCAAGTATCAGATTGAATATTGATTAACAGTCTCAGCCCTCACTTTGTACAACCATCCAATAAACCACATCATCCCAAACTAATGTTGTTTGATTCGGACATGACCTGTCAGTAGTACCGGTTGGACTGGAAATCGGTTGGAGTATAAGTCTGGAGATGGGTATTGAACTGATTGACTCGAGAACTAGTACAAGCCAAATGAATTGAGAAAAAAAAAACAATTAAACTCGAACGACTGAATCAAATTTTTAAATTTCTTTTATAAATATTCAATGTTATTTCATTGAAGTGAATGATTTAACAACTTAATAGCCTAATCGATTTAATCACTAAGTAGGATTTTGATGGTTGATTCTGTGGGTGGCAGGCATGTAAATCCAATTCCAAACATCAATTCCCACACGTGTATGTTGGTTGAATATTTGAAGAAAATTACATTCAAAATCCCCAAACTTCAAACAAATACAAATATTTTGACTAGCTACTATTTACGAGTTCAACAAATTGTCTAAAGGTTCTTTTCTTTTTGACCAACCAATTAGCCCTCTTCTCAGCTCATTCATCAGTGCTGAAGACATGCATCACATCAATCACTGTACTATATTATGCGTTGAATGAAGGAGAAAAATAACCCTTTCATTTACTATATGTGGAAGCTTATTTTGGTGTTTTATGCATAAAGAGCATAGTAATAATTTTAGTACTCAGACTTTTATTTAAGGCTGTTTTATCAAAATAGTCTAAAAATAAACTATATTTATAAAAATAACTTAAATTTAAAAATAATCACCAAAATAACTTAAAATAAATAGTACTTACTCGTTTTTTGCACTAATGATTACCTAATGATTGTGTCAGAATTAAAAAATTATTTTTTAGGTTTTGGCCTGTCAATGGCCGGAACCCATGTATTTTTTTAAATTATATAATACTGATATACGAAAAAGAAAAAAAAAGAAAAAATTTATTTTTTTGGGTGCTGGCCTGTCAATGGCCGGCACCCAACAGTAAAAAAATTTAATTTTTTTTCGTGTCAAAATCAGATATAAATATACGAAAAAATAAAAAATTTTGAGTGCTGGTCTGTCAATGGCCGGCACCCAACAGTAAAAAAAATTTTGAATTTTTTCTTTTTTTTCGTGTCAAAATCACATATAAATATACGAAAAAAGTAAAAAAAATTTTTTTGGGTGCTGGCCTGTCAATGGCCGGCACCCAACAGTAAAAAAAAATTTGAATTTATTCTTTTTTTCGTGTCAGAATCAGATATAAATATACGAAAAAATAAAAAAATTTTACTTTTTTACAAATTAAAAAAATTACTTTTTACTTTTTAATATTACTTTTTAAAAAAAATTTTAAAATTTTAAATTTTTTTACTTTTTTCGTATATTTATATACATGAAAAAAAAAAGATAAAATTCAATTTTTTTTATTGTTGGGTGCGGGCCATTGACCGGCCAGCACCCAAAAATTTTTTTTACTTTTTTCGTATATTATTATATCTAATTCTGACACGAAAAAAAAATTCAAAAATTTTTTTTTACTGTTGGGTGCCGGCCATTAACAGGCCAGCACCCTAAAATTTTTTTACTTTTTTCCTATATTTATATCTGATTCTGACACGAAAAAAAAGAAAAAATTATATTTTTTTTACTGTTGGGTGCCGGCCATTGACAGGCCAGCACCCAAAAAATAATTTTTTTCCTTTTTTTCCTTTTTCTTTTTTCGTAGTATTATATAATTTTAAAAAAATACATGAGTTCCGGCCATTGACAGGCCAAAACCCAAAAAATTAATTTTTTTAATTCTGACATAATTATTAAGCAATCATTGGTACAAAAAATGAGTGGGTACTGTTTATTTTAGGTTATTTTAGTAATTGTTTTTGAACTTAGGTTATTTTTACAAATATAATTTATTTTTGGACTATTTTGGTAAAACAGCATTTATTTATTTATTTAAAGCAAATTTGGCTTGATTAGGGGTTTTTGTTTTTTACCTTTTTCAGTAAAGCCGACTGCTGGGGAACTGGAAAAGGTCGACATCTAAATCCTAATATGGTCCAACGCCATGGTGTTGGAATACTATTGGCCAACCTAATAAAGAAATGGTTTCCTTTTGACAATGTGACGCAGTTTCCATGTCTGGAACCTCCGCGAAGGGAAACCTTGTCTCTGTATAAATGCCAAGGCAGATTTCAAAACATGTAGTCATATACCACCAGCAGCCAGTTCCAGCATGGCCTCTCAAATCACAAAGTCATTCTCTAAGAAACTCACAGATACTGATATCAAGAAGAGGTTGGCCATTCCGACAGAAACCCTGTCTTCCTTGCCAAGTTTTAATGGAAGTCATGCCGTCAGAATACATCTTAGGTGCAACACAAGGGTTTGGCCAATTGTCTGTACTGTCCGTAAACAAGGGTACAAGAAACCTGTTTTCTCCCATGGATGGAGAAAATTTGTTATTCATAATGAACTTAGAATTGGTGATAGAATCACCATTTACAAAGTGCAAAATCAAGGCGGTTCTTCTAATTCCCACTTTAGGGTTGAAGTGGAGAAGCAACCAGCTGCTGCCAGCAACCAGCTCGGGAATGGTGGAAGTGCAACTGAAACTGAAGCTGAAGCTACTGAAATCAACTTGTTTGGTATCGAAGAGGGAGGTGGTGCAATGGCCGCCTATGGTAGTGGCACTAGCGGTGAACATGCCGCTGGAGAAGCATGTTGCAACGTTATTAGTATTAATCATCATCAAGGCCTTAGCTTGGACTTGACTTTGGCACCGCTCACTTAAAAACCAAGCTACAGGATAGGGTTTGGAAACCCAAATCTGTTTCCACTGGTGTGCTAGACCTTGGACATGCTTCTTGAAGTTGTTTTTGTAGTCAGTTTTTTTAGTTTTCTCTATATATTCAGGGTTTAGCATAGGGTTTATGGCTGCAACAAAGTCTTGTTGGTATTATTTTTTCAATCTGCTTTGGTTTTCATGTTTCTTTGGGTTTGTTTTTATCTAGGATGTTTGTACTTACAGGCTCGTGTGAGTTATATAACTTCGGGGATAATGTTAATTTAGATTTTAATATTTACAATTTTTTAAAATTTGGTTTTTATTTTTATTTAGTTAAATTTAATTTTTCAAAAAGAGTTGAAGTTAATCATCAACCTTTCAAATATAGTAAAATTAGTGTTTTGACGGAAATACTTACTAAACCATTATACTTTTAAACATGATTTTTTTAAAAATTTTTATGAACTTTTTATATATTTTACAATTTTTCGATATTGTTGACATGTCATGTATAACAAATAGTGTCATGCTCATGTTAGCATAAAATATACGTGGATTACCAGATAGATAATATCACCAATATCATTCAAAAAGTTAATATTTTAGTCAATACAATTTCTATTAAAAACCATTCAATTTTTAAAAAAATTTAGCACAAACTAATTAAATTGACATAAAATATAAATATTACAAATTAAATTAAAGCGTTTTTAATATATTTAATAGATTAAAGTAGCTGCTTGATTTGAATTTTCATTTGGTTTCATAAGTGGGGTATTAAAGTATTAGAAAGACTCTCATTTTTCCTAGTTGACTTTTACTTTTCAAGGTTAAATCCTCGTGCGGGCGGTTTTAGAATCATAGTGTTTTCATGGGGAAAATACCTAGAAAACACCATGCAAATTCTCGGGTATGCAATCTTTTCAGTACCCAGATATTATTTGAGTTCGTGCAGGGAAAGGGTAAGTCTTAGATTTTTTAGTCTTTCTCAAGCTAAAAGCCATTAGTCAACGGTACTGGCTCAGCCTTCTTCTTCATCTCTTACATAATCAGATCCAACTCCAATACCCACTTCCTCGGCCGGTGAGGCTTCAACCATTCAACAAGGCACCTAAGTATCTGTCTCTGCTATATATAAATTGTTTCATCTTTAATCCTTCAACCCTTTACGTTTTTCTCTTTTTTTTTTTTTTTTTGGAATTTTGGTGTTCCATGAAGAAAAATACATAGCTAAGTATCTGGTTTTTAGTCTCCTTTCTCCATATCCTCAAGCAGCCACCTATTTTACAAGTTATTTCAGGTTTTTAAGGCATGTGTCACTGTGAAAGTTAATTTGTATTTTTTTTTGCAAAGTGATTGAAATACAAAAAGGATTGTTGAGAACAATCCAAACAAGTTGAAATCACAGTTTTTAAAAAAACCGAATACAACAAAACAGCCTAGCAGACAAAAACAACTTCAACAACAGACTTCCCCATTATACTCTGCTGCAGAAAGCAGCAGACCAACCCAGCATCATCCACGCTGCTTCAGCAGCAAATCACCAAGCAGCTTTAAAGAAGTTTTTCCTTGACATGCCTTCACTAAAGTTTCTGCCATTCCATTCTTCTTATGATTAGTGACTGCAAACAGGATTTCAGCAATATATCTACATCCATCTTCAATTTCCGCAAACAATTTCCTTAGCGACCATGGACGAAGACTTCTATCCTTCAACCAATTCAATACCGTATTCAAAAACGGTTTTTGATTGGTTGGTTTACTAGCTATATGGTTTTTTAATTAGATATAGAGAGGAAAAGCTTCTTCATCTCCTTTTCCATAAACGCATCCTTCACTGCCGGTACGTCCACCTATTCTACAATATAATGTGGAACTAAGTATCCGTTTCTTCTATATTTAATGTTTCATCTTTAATCTTTCTGACTCTTTATAATTTCTTTAGCTACCTATTTGTTGTATTTATGGGTAATTATTTAATATATTATCGCTTAAATTTTACGAGCGAATTGAGAATGTGACAAGTATCACATTTATTTATGTAATTAATTTTTTATATTTTTATTACACCATATAATATACTTGTCAAAATATTAATCTGCTTATAGAATCTTAAAACTCCACTAATAATATATCAAATAATTTTCCTATATATATTCCTCGTATTTTCTTGCAGACAAGAAAATACATAGGTAATCAAAATTTCTTCTAGTTTTTAATCTCCCTTTCTCCAAATCCTCAAGCACCCACCTATATACTTTCACCCCTCCCCACCTATATACAAATTCTATAAACTTTTCTGGTTTATACTTTGCTTTGGTGATTGTGGTGTTTGTTATATTTGGGATGATATGGGGTTGTTAGGGTTTTTGTTCTTGTGGTGTCGAATTGGTTGTTGGTGTTAGAGTTGTATTTATTGCTCTTTCTTGGCGTCTTTTGGAGTAGTTCTTAGATGATTATTGTTAAGTTCTGGGTGATTGTAGGTATTGGCTAATAGAGTAACTAAACAATGGCACATGGTGTGCCTTGTATACCTCATGTTGACATATAGGGATCAATATTTAATATTAAAAATAGATGAAATTTTTAATGAAATGACCAATTTAGTCTTGCTCTAACATATAATAGGAAAGGTAAAATGTAATTTAACTTTTATTACAAGGATCTCTATAGTACTTTTATCATCAATATCCTCTTTTGAGGATTTAATAAAATTCCTTTTTAACTGAGAAAGAAAAAGTAATAAAATTTCCACGGTCAAGATTTCTCATTCATATATACGCTATGTAAGTGCAATAATGGAACTTAATGGCCATCAACTAGATTAAAATGATTTACGTTTAAAATTTGTGTCGTTACTCTCACAATAATGTCTCAAAAATGTCGTTTTAAATTTTAAAAATAAATGATAAAATCTTTATGTCTTTTATCTACTAATTGTCCTTTTCCTCAAGAACTTGAGACCATTCATTCTTTATAGTTAGTCATTCATCCAAAGACTTGCGTGAAAAGAAAAAAAAAAAAGTGGATATCCTTAAATTTTCTAGTCAAGGTGGAAAAAAGTATGAAGCATTGATTTATATAATAATTTTTTGGTTCAATTTGGGCTTGCCTATGAGGTGATTTTGCTTGAGTTTTGCCTATGAACAGTTCTTTTTTCACCTACTTTGATCAGATTCTATTTGGATGTGTTGCTCAGCACACAATTATGCCAACTTTTGCTATGATTGTTAGCAAAAGTTTGGGGCTTTCACCATCTCTTTCTGTTGGTTTGATTTTGCTAGGTTGTTGTCCTGGTGGTGCTGCATCCACTGTGGTAAGGATTTCCTTTCATATTTTAAGTCCTTTTTCTGCATAAACTTTTCATTTGAGGATCCTTTTTTCTTGTTAGTATGGACATTTGATTCGGTAAAAGTACCATGGAGGGCCTGAGTCAGATTGTATTTTTTTCTCTACTCAAAAAATTACAAAGTAATCTCAGTTACAAATGGATGAAATTTTAACATACAGGACTAACTTGCTCTTTGAGGATTAATTTGCCCATTTTATGAGTAGAGGGGCAAAATGTAATTTGTCCTTAATTACGTTCATTTTATAAGTCAACTTGATATTTAATTTTTTTAAAATATAATTTTAATATTAAGTTTGTTTTTCATTGACTTGATCTCTTTTTAACGTGTTATAAAAAAATGACAATAACATGATATATTTACCTATTTTAATTTTCTTTTACTCTCAAGTTCAACTTTCTTTTTATTTTAATTCCGTACCCATTGTATATATATTGTTATTATTAATTCCAAACCTTACGTTTCATCAATTAGTATATGTTATTTTTAACCACACATCTGCAGTTTGCACACGCATATGCTTATGATAAAAATTTTTAATTTATTTTCAAGTTAAGAAATAAATTATAAACACAATTTTTTAAATAAATTGGTTAAATATTTATTAAACAAACTCAGATTTGCATGCATTAAAATATTTAATAAAATATAAGTTTTAAAAATTTTCTTTTAAAATTAGTGAAATATCATGATATAATATAGAGTACTTTGCGATTATCGAATGTATGTATTACCTTGTGGTATGTGAAATAATGGATGATGTAAGAATTATATGAGATTGGTTGGTTAAAACAATTGAACAAAAGGTTAGGTGTTTAATAGATGACACAAAATCATATCTAAAATAAGCCATTGTGGACCGACCAAAAAAAAAAAAACCTAAGGTAAAAACACTCATATTATAGTTTTAGTTATATCAAATTTACCAATTCAACCAAAGCCATATTTGATTTTTACATCAAACAAAAAAAAAAGGGCTTTTTAGCTTTTGCTTTTTGAAATAAAATTATCAAAATATCATTATTTAAAAAATATTTAAATATTTAAATTAATTTATATTTTAAATTAAATTATTTAAATATCAATTACAAATATTATTTATCATTATATTTAAAATTTTAAAATATTTAATATCTCGTTAATTTTATAAAAATTTATATTAATTATTTTAAAATATTCAATATATAACTATTCAAATACCATCTAAATTAATTTATTTTTTTAAAAAAAATTCAGCAAAAATGGAGATTTTAAAAGTACTCTTCTTTAAATTCAACTTTTTCTATTGAGTCTTTGCTTTGTTTTGTTTTGTTTTGTTAGTGGTTACAATGACTGGTTGGTATTTTAAGTTGACATAGACGAGAAAAGGGTGAGCCTTAGATTTTTTTTTTTTTTTTTTTTGTCATTCTTAGGCTAAGTGACTTTAGTCCACACTCCACAGTACTTAATGTATCGTTAATTTTATAAATAATTTATATTAATTATTTAAGATATTTAATATATAATTATTCAAATACCATCTAAATTAATTAATTTTAAAAAAAATTTCGGCATCATATCTAAAATGGAGATTTTAAAATTACTCCTTTTAAAATCTAACTTTATTGATTGAGTTTTAACTCGAGTGGCAATGACATTGTTGTCAATGCAAGAGGACATGAGTTTGAGTGTCCTGAAATGCATTATCCTCTTGTTTATGGGCTAGGAAAGACTATAGATAAATTTAGGCATGTCTGTATAAAAAGGAACATATATGATTAAAGGTACTCTTATACTTGCACTTAATTTGGATGGGCGGCGCGGTAGAATGTGTGTTTAAATTTAAACGCAACTGTAGCGTTACCGACCCATTATTCTTCAGTGGACCATTATTCGCCCGACAATATTCTCGCATGTTCTCTTTTTCTCCTCGTCACTTATTATTCACATGCATGGGTCTGTAAATTATCACGATACGTCATTTTTAAGTTGATTTGTAATTAAATATATAGTATTTACTTATGAAATGACGCATGGAAGTGAGTTGGGAAAGTTAAGCTAATTATTTAAAGCGATATACTTATAAGTAAACATCATGGTCAAGTTGGTTCTAAGATTTGGTTTGATTTTTTTTAATTATAAAAATTATATATATAGGGTAAACTACCAAAATAGTCACTTTTGTTTGACTCAGGTTACATTTTAGTCACTTATGTTTGAAATGTTACGTTTTAGTCACTTACGTTATCGTGTTGTTACATTTTAGTCACTAAGTCGTTAATTGTCGACAATGGTGTAACGGTAAGTTGATGTGGCACGTTAAATCATCATTTCAAACGAAAATTTTAGCTTAAATTCTACAATTGGTTCCTATATTTTTTCATTTTCAACAATTTAAAAATTTTCTTTTATGTTCTTCTAACTTTTTTTTCCATTCTCTTATGCTCCTCCCTCTATTTTCCTCCCTTCTTCATTTCTTTTAACATAGTTTTTCTATGCTTTCCATTTGTAACTAGTCCACAAGCTCGCCTCACTCGAAGAAATTAAATTGTTCAAAAAAATAAAACATAGAAAAACTACATTGAAAGAAATGGAGAAGGGAGGAAAACAAAGGAGAAACATAAGAGAATGGAAAAGAAAGAAAGTTAAAAAAACATAAAAGAAAAAAATTAAATTGCTCCAAACGAAAAAATATGAGGAACGATTGTATAAATTAACCTAGAATTTTTGTTTGAAACGATGATTTAACGTGCCACATCAGTTTACTGTTACACCGTTAACAGAAACTAACGGCTCAGTGACTAAAATGTTACAACGTGATAACATAAGTGACTAAAACGTAACATTTCAAACATAAGTGACTAAAATGTAACCTGAGCCAAACAAAAGTGACTATTTTAGTAGTTTACCCTATATATATATATATATATATATATATATACGTACATATATTTTTTTATCAAATTATAATTTTTAGTAATTTAGTTAATAAGTTGATGGGTCTTATTATATTAATTTATTATAATTTTTAATAATTTTTAGATATTTTGTATAATTATTTAAAAATAATTTTAGAATAAACCTAGATAACTAGGTGTCTAGGCTCATTTGAATTTAGACAATTAATTTGTCCAAGTTCATTTTGGATGTTATTTTTTAAATAATCTTTAATAATTTCAGGAAAATAGTTTCCCATTTAGGGTCTGTTTGATTGCCAGTAAAATGTTTTCCTTAAAATGATTTCTGGAAAATGTTTTACTTTTCTGTAAAATGATTTACTGAAAAATATTTTCTGGTGTTTGATTGATTCTGTATAAAATATTTTCTACTGTTACAGATTTCTTGAAAATATTTTCTGGAAAAGTTGTTTTTACATATATTAATATATATTAATAAATTTTTATATTTTAAATTGTTTTTACATATATTGCAATGATTTATTTATAATAATACTCAATTATTAAGCTACAATATTAATCGTTATAAACTGAAAAGAAATGCTTTCTTATTAGTTGGAAAAAAAAAGTGAAGAGAAATGGCTAAAAAATTACCTTTTTTATTTTATTATTTATTAAATGGGAAGTAAACTTCTTACAATACAACATTCTTCAGCAATAATTAAATTCCCAATAGACTAAACTTGTGATTAATTTGGTCAAAAATCAATCAAAGCTTAGGAGTTTGACACAATTAATTCAACCTTTCTCTATAAAATGAAGTATAAGCTTTATGGTAATCGAACATCTCTCTTAAGATCATCAAATGTTTTGTGAGAGTCAAAATTTCTAATGGTTAACCATTTACAAATGATGAAGTATTGTTGTCTAAGAGAGAGAGTAGTGATATATGTATACCATATAAACATACACTACTTTTTCTAAATGTCTGTACATATTAACAAACTTTAATACAACAATACAACTACATGTTGTTGTCTAAGAGAGAGAGTAGTAATATATGTATACCATATAAACATACACTACTTTTTCTAAATGTCTGTACATATTTAGCTTTTCAAACAACTTTGGCTGCAACATGTTCAGGGCAGAAATTTGAGGACTCAACCAAGACAGGAGATAGGGAGGGTTAGCTGCAAAAGGATGGGCAGTAGCAAGCAATGTTCCAATTGGAATAACAAGAACATTTAGGACCTGTGCAGGGTCTGCTACTCACCGAAGAGAAATAACATCAGATTATTGTCAATATATATTCAAGCAGATAATAACACTTCACAGAGAAACAATGCTTAAGCAATTTCGCTTCAATAACACTTGCCAGGGGTAAAAGCAGTTTGAGTGACGATCTAGAAGACATATAGTCCAATGATGATGCCAACGTATTGACTGCTGCCAATCCAGAATCCTTTCCTTCATAACCTTATAAAAACAAGACATTTTAGCACTCCTACATATTGTTCAAGATACAAAGTCAAAGTAAGATGAAAAGTTTACTGATTGTTTTAGCCAACAACAGTGTAGTTGGTAGAGGACTGACTCTTTATCCCAATGTTCAGGTTTTGATCCTAGCAATGCTACGTATCAAAAGAGAGAGAGACAGAGACACAGCCAGATAGATAAACGTTCTTTTTTGAAGTTGTGACTATGTAAGGAACTTTTTCTTTTAAATTGCTTATAAAACTATTCCATCAAGTAGCCTACCGGGACATATAGAGCTCTTTTGGACTTATACAGCAACAATTTTGATTCCATCTAAGGGCCTTAAAGAGTTCAAAATTAATTGGCTCTACTCATAAAGGACTCAAAATCATCCTGGTTGACATGCTTTAGCTGTGATAATTAAAACGCAACAGTTTGAACTCTTAGATCAGCCTCAATAAGCAAAATAAAAAGGGTCAAGCATCAGATAGTTGAACCAAGCGTAGCATTTTCTTTTGTGAGTTTAACCAATATTATCAGTACCTAGATCAACATAATTTGTGCATAAAGTTTTCCATTCTTTTATCTATAAATAAATTGCTGTTAAAATGTTTAACCGGTCTAAGAATTGATTATAAACTGTTTACAAGTCTATTTCAGTCGGTGCTGTGTCCAAAGGAAATGAAATTCAAGTTGGTCTTACCTTCAAAATGCTAAATAAATTCTAATCATAACAGAACAGAGAAATTAAACATGCAGTTATGTGTTAATATAGCAAACTATTTTGCAATACCAAAAAGGTAATAGCCAAAAGGATATGCAGTAATAGGTTTTACATAGGTCATAAATGTAGATGAACAAGCAAGTTTTTACAGAATCTTACCATATCGTGATAGCATCGTATATAGCAAGATACCGCCCATAGAATGACCAATTGCAAGTAACTTGCCATCCTTTGGTTCATTCTTATCCTTTATGTATTCCATCTAAGATAAAAATTTTAGTTTAACAATACTCAAGTTAGTTGTCATGGCTTACGAATTGTCAGCTGGTGTACGCATCGCATAAGGGATGGTACCTTACCGCAGCAGGGACGTCTTCTTCTAGGTAGTTGTCAAAGTCCCAATCATACTTGGAAATAAGATCAAGTTGTTTCTGCATATCTTTTAGTGCTGTAGAAATGCTGTTTTGCATATCAAAAGCACGTACTGGAGATGATCTTTCAGCTTCTTCAATTATATTTACAAGCTTTTCAATTAAATCCGTAATTTGACTGGAAAAAGCATATCTTTTTTTTTGTTTCTGAAAACCTCTTATAATCTGTACCCTTACCATAAAAATCCTTCCTCTGAGAAATAGAATCTAAAGGGTCTATATATTGTCCAAAATCCATTCCTTGTGTACTCAATCCAGCACCTCTGAGTTCAAGAATCCAGGTATCATATCCTTGACCGCACATGTAGCGTGCGAACGAGGACTGAACATGAATTTGCATCATCAATAGACTTAAAAACAATAACCCCAAGAAAGCTAAAAGCCTAGAAATGACAATCCAATAGAAGAAACTCTATAAACAGAACAAGCGTAACCCCACAAAGCCATAAGCTACGAAACCACAATCCAAGGGAAGAAAAGTTAAGAACACCGAGAAATGCAATTAAAAGCTAAAAAATTAATAACAAAAAGAAACCCATAAAAGCTATGAGGTTTAGAAAATTACAAACCCATCACGTAGAAGCCTGGAAATTGCATTAATTCACCAACAGAAATAATTCAATGAGAATGAAGAATGGATTGGAATTCGGGTACAGGGTCAGAGCGGGAAGGATTGAGGGAATCGAAATGAAGGATGGATTGGAATGGGAGAAGCCATAGAAAATGAGTAGAAATGAAAGTGGAAATAGAAAACATACCTTTCTAAAGAAAGTCTGCAAAGAAATTTTTGAAGCTGAGACGATGAGAGTGTAGAGGAGGGAATGGAAAATGTCTTACGGAAGGAAAATCAGGAAGACGTTTTCCAAAACAAACGCCGAAAAATTCGGAAAATAATTTCCGGAAAATCAAATCCCACAATCAAACGGACCCTTAATTTTAATAAATTTTAAATAATTTTCTATAAAATTTTATGATTATTTTTAAAACCAGACAATCAAAGTCATCAAACAAATTATCAATTCAATCAAAAAAAAATTTCAATCAAAAAATTTATCAATTCAATCAAAGTCATATTTAATTTTTTCCATCAAACAAAAAAAAAAAAGCTTATGTCCAAGAGACAACCAGCGAAACCTAACAAACAAATACGCGTATTATAATCACATGGTATTGCTCCATAATATAGCTTATGTCTGCTTTTTGGTTCTGTTGAACCAATGGTTAAATCATATTTTTGGCTGCTTTCAGATAAAGTCGGAGAACCAAATTGGGGTACTGACACGTGAACACTTATATTTTCCACGCGCATGTATCTGCAAAATATGTATTATCGTCGTTTATAAAAACAATTATTAAATGCAAACCTTAAATTCAGTAAAAACAATTACTAAACTTATACAACAGACCCGTTTTCTCTGCTAGAGGAGGGAGAGAATTTGTTGTTTTTTTTTATTTTTAACAACTTAAATGTTGGTGATAGATGGTTCTTCCTACCATGCGGTTGAACTGGGGAGAGAAAGCGACTTCTTAGCATAAATCCAATGGCCTATGGCAGTTGCTTCTGGAATCCTTACTCGATCTCACGTGCTTTGGGATTTCATCATTTCATCAAAAAGTAGATGGTGCCGGTTGACCAACCAATAGCATCGAAATGCGCTTTTAATTAATAAAAAATTTAAGTTATCTGTATAGAAAAAAGCACAATTTTACTTTATACTAAAATACTCATTAAATGATAACAAAAATATTAAGATTTTTTTTATATTGCTCATCATGTATTCTATCACAAATTTTTGGATTTTGAAACACTGAGCAAGTTGAAGCTCTAATTTTTGGGTTGAAATCAACCATCAAATAATAACACAAAAAAATAGGTAATGCTAAATCTTATAAGAACTTTTTTAATTAAATTTTATATGTTAGAAAAAACAACAAACGCACCCATGCAAATTCATCAAATGGGAAAGCCCTTGAAATTCATCAAATTTTGTAGTATTAGATCGGTTTTTTTATTATCAAAATAAAAAAATGTATTTTTTACAATAAAAATTAGATATCGTCAAAGTATCAAATCACATCACTCTAAAAAAACATTCTACCTTTATAAAATATGAAAAAAAATAAATTTTTTTTAAAAGAAAATGGTTTTGGTCAATATCAATTTTCATACATTCATCTATTTTGCGGTATTCAGGAAACTTGCTTTAGAAAGATCTTTGTCTATTCAGAAGTGGATTGGTCAAATCCCAACCAGAAAAGTACAAAAGTTTTTATAATTACGAAAATAACTTTTTCTCAAATTCTTTTTCAAAATTTTTGAGTGATATATTTGAATAATTTAAATAAAAATTTTATATAATTTTTTAAATCTATTATTTTTAAAATAATTTTAAAAAATGAAAAGAGTTTATTTCTTTTTATTTTTATATTTTTAAGGATTATTTAAAATTTAATTTTAAAAGAGGACAAACTTAACGTGCAAATAGATAAAAATTTTAAAGTAGTTAATTGGGTGCCTCATAGCATTACACTTTTTTTCATCCAATCTAAAAAGTTACATACAAGCTTTCACACACATTCTGTTCTCTATATACTTACATACAAGCTTTTGTTGTTGCGTAATTTCTACCTCGAAAAGCACAGCTTTTAGCCCATTAGCTAGACTGCCATGGCCTCTCAGCACACAGAGATGTTCACTAAAAAACTTACAGCTACTGATATCAACAAGAGGTTGGCGATTCCGGGAAAAATCCTGCCTTCTTTGCCAGCCTTCAATGGAGGCCATGCAGTCAGGATTCAGCTAATGTATGGGACAGAGATCTGGCCAATTGACTGCACTATTCGCAAAAATGGGTACAAGAAACCTGTTTGTCCGGTGGATGGAGAAAATTTGTTGTTGATAACGAAATCAAAACTGGAGATAAAATCACCATGTACAAAGATTTTGAAGATGAAGATGGTGGTTCCCACTTTAGGGTTGAAGTGGAGAAGCCAGCAGCTGCCAGCAACCAAGACAGGAGGACCCTTCTTTCTTCTTCTTCTTTTCTCACTCTCAATGATCATGAAGTCGATGGAACCAACTCCGGAAACGAGGCAGACCAAATACCTAATCAGGCGCTTGATGATGGAGCAATCAAACTGGAGGGAGGTATCCCCATCATGGAGCTTCCAGATGTTGCAACTGACACTTTGGTTGATGGTCATGTTATTGCCAAACCGTCTGTTACGATATTTGGTGCCATTATGACTGATGAAATGAAGTGCTTGGACGTTACCAAGGGTACTGACATGGGCGAACCCTCACTCCTCTCGCCCTGTATGGCCAAACCAGAAAGAGAAACCGACTTCTTTGGTATCGCCGAGGGTGGTGATGCAGCAGCCTATGGCAGTCGGCCTAGTGATGCAGCTGGAGAAGCATGTTGCAACATGATTACTCATCATCAAAGTGTTAGCTTGGACTTGGTTCTGTCACAACCCAATCCATATGCAGGCTAGTGAAGTTAGCTTGGACTTGGTTCTGTCACATTATTCCTTGATTACATAATATGTTTCAGCTTAACATACCTTATATATTATATTTTAATTGCACAATAATATATAGTGACGACTTAACTGATTTTTCTTTAAATATATTTCTGGGATGATTGGTTTGCTAGCTATATGGTGTTTTAATTAGATATAGAGAGGAAAAGCTTCTTCACCTCCTTATCCATAAACGCATCCTTCACTGCCAGTTCGTCGACCTTTTCAACAATATAATGTGGAACTAAGTATCTGTTTCTTCTATATTTAATGTTTCATCTTTAATCTCTCAACTCTTTATAATTTCTTTAGCTACCTACATATTTTGCTCTCTCTATATATGGGTAATTATTTGATATACCTACATGATTTTCTTATGTACATTCCTCGTGTTTTCTTACAGAAAATACACAGGGAATCAAATTTTCTTCTAGTTTTTAATCTCCCTTTCTCCAAACCCTCAAGCACCCACCTATATACTTTCACCCTCCCCACCTATATACAAGTTCTTCCAGAGAATAAATAGGTAATAGACTTTTCTAGTCTATACTTTGCTTTGGTGATTGAGTGATTGGGTTTGCTTATTACTAGGGGTGTTTGTAATATTTTGGTTGTGTGGAGACTGATAATATGGGGTTGTTAGGTTTTTTGTCCTTTTGGTGTCGAATTGGTTGCTGGTGCTAGAGTTGTATATACTTATTGCTGTTTCTTGGTGTCTTTTGGAGTTGTTCTTAGATGATTATTGTTAAGTTGTGGGTGATTGTAGATGTTAGCTTTTGCTTCTTGTACCCTTCACTCAGTTCTTGTAAAAATACCATTGAGACTACACGTTATATTGTATTTTATCACTTTGCTTAAAAAATAAGTAAAATAGTTCCGACATATTACAACAGAGAGTAAACTGATTTTTTATTATTATAAAAAACTATTCATTTATCAATAAATGTTTGATGTAATGGTAAGGAACATTTTATTTTCAAAGAGAGAATATAGGTTTGGATCTTGAATATAACATTATTAAAAGATACAATCATAAACCCCGAATATAAGTATAAAACAAAAAAAAATTAACATAAAAATGTTTAAAATAGCATAATACTACTATTATCCATTTAGGTGGTGAATATGGCTATAATCGTATAGTTTAATTTTTTACCACATTTTACTTCCCATTATCATCATTTCAACCTAGAGTTTTTAAATATCAAATAGTTTTTCATTTATCCCTCAAGTTAGTGGGGAATATGTATATATTTATGTATTGGGTTGGATCGCCTTATGTAATTTGTTTCAGCTAGTTATATGCTTTGCTATATATATATATATATATATATATATATATATATATGTGTGTGTGTGTGTGTGTGTGTGTGTGTCCATGGTCGGTTTTAGAAGTATTCTCATGGAGAAAATACCCAGGTATGGTCAAGTTTTTCATTGTGGTTGTGGTTTTTTGTATCAGATTCAATTTTGGTAAAAATATCATTGAGGCTCTTGTATTAGGTGTCAATTTACATCTTGTCTTCTCTACTAAAAATGGGCAAATTAGTCCCTATACATTAGATCAAAGAGCAAACCAATCCTTTTTGTTATAAATTGCATTTGTTTCGATTGTTCATAACGCCACGTGTACGTCATGCTAACATACAATGATAAGTTTTTAATAGTAGAAATGAATAAAATTTTTAAAAGAGTCAATTTGCTCTTTGATCTAATGGATAATGATTAATATGCTCATATTTTTAATAAAGGGGGCAAAATGTAATCCAACTCCTAATATAAGGACTTCTTTAATAGTTTTACCATTTAATTTTATTGCCATGCATGCTACGTTTACGGTTTTTTTTTTTTTTTTTCAAGTTTATCGGAGCCCTAATTGGACAGCAATTCCCATGCATGCTACGTTAAATAAAAACGTTGAATTCTTAAAATTAAATTAACAGTTTAATATTTGTGAAGCAGTCCTTGGTATTATTGGTTGAATTTAAAGTTGAGTTTTTACGTGTAAATATTGGATTTTGTCCGAAATAATATTTTGTGAGAAATCCTTAGAAACCAATTTCAATTCTTGAATTAATGCGAATTTGCTAAATTTAATTCGATTTAATTTCAATGAAGTTTCATTTGGACCAAAATATTTCAACTTACTCCGAGATTTTTGAGTTTATGAGCTATAATTGAAATTTGGGCTATGGAATTATTAAGTTTTGCGATTTAGGTTCGGGATTGAGTTTTAATTAATAAATTTGAGTTTTATTTTAAGGAATTTCTGATGCTTTAATTTTAATGCATTAATTAATTATATATATTGCAAATTATAAAAATAAAATAAAAATTTAAAAGATAATACAAATTAAAAATGCCCTAAATTCATAATTTTATAATTGAGCTCCTAAACCCCACACCTGCTATGT
Source organism: Gossypium turneri (assembly GCA_008044935.1). Classification (NCBI taxonomy): domain Eukaryota; kingdom Viridiplantae; phylum Streptophyta; class Magnoliopsida; order Malvales; family Malvaceae; genus Gossypium; species Gossypium turneri. The sequence goes on along the minus strand of CP032574.1, from coordinate 51,046,336 downwards.
TTTCATGGAAAAAATTAATATATATATATATATATATATATATATATATTATTTTTTAATAATAAATCAGATTGACCCATAAACACTTCTACCTATTACTTATTTTAAACTATCAATCTCCGAACTCATCGTCACTTAAATTACTCATTCAATACTCACATAAATTTAATCATCATCATACTTCAATCTCTTCATTTTCTTATTGCCAAAACCAAAGTCTTCAAACTATCAAAATAACAAAATTTTTCTATAATTTTTTAATATTTTTATTTTGAAAAGTTACATTAATTTTTAATAATTTTTGTAATTTTCATAATTTTCTATAACTTTTTTTAGTTTTTTAACAGTCTCTAAATTTTTTAATAATATTTTTATTATAATTTATAGGGTAAACTATACCAAAGGTTATTAAACATTAGTAAGTTTACGTTTTGGTCACATAACTTCAAAAAATTACAAAATGATCATTGATTTATAAAAAAGTTTTCATTTAAGTCACTGAACTATTTATAAGTTTTTATTCAAGTCAATCGGTTGTTAAGGTTTTTTTTTTTTAAATTTGGCTAGCGAGCTGTAAGTGATGATTCGATAATTGGTACTGTGAATCAATATCTATAAACTAGTAGAAGAATATACTTTAGATATAAGTTGATCTGACCCTAATGTCAGAGATTAAAGAAAAAAATTTGGATTTTAATTTGCAAATTTGTGAAGTTTAAAGTTGTTTCATAAAAAATTGAACTACACAAGAGAAATGAATAAACTTCAATTGATGCATGCGGTGTGAATAGAAAATATCATATAATAACAATCTAAAGAGTTAAATAAAAACTTTTCAGTAATAAGCATGGGCTGGTGGAGGGAGAATCTCAAGTGTTTGACAATCTTTGTTAACAACTTGGCGCAAGAATGCATGACTGATGCAAAAAGGGCGATAGAGAGATTAAACAGTTTTAGAATCTATGGATTTCGGATTGAAATTAATAGGGCAAGGTTTCGAGTTAGGAACACCTTTTGGAGAAGGGTGTGTACAACAAAAAAACAAACTCATATCGAGGCTAGGGCTGATGAGAAGGTGAGCCAACATCTACTTCTGAAAAAATAAGAGTTATGGAGCACGATACCATTAAGCAAGTTGAAACAAAACGTGTTGTTGTGCAAGGTGTGGTTGATACGAATAAACTTAGATGCAGGCTGGAGCTCTGTGCTATTGCTTGGATTGAAGATGGGTCGTCCTTGTATTCTTTAAAGGAAAACTTCTGTCAGAAGGAATTAATGGGGTGAATATTTTTAAGCTTCCTGTGTTACATTATATTAAGAAGCCAACAACAACTGAGAATGAACTATTCAAGAAAAATATATTTTCTACTGATAATCTTTAACACACTGACTTCTCATACCTTTATACAACAATGTATGCTAACCAACTACCTAACTATTAACTAACGAGTAACAGTTTTAACAACTTTATTAATTACTCTAGCATTCCCCTGGTTTGTTTGACTTTTGAACACTAAGTTCACTGAAAGAAAAAACTCGAAGAGCATGTCGAAAAAACGCAAACTGCGTAGGTGTAATGTGCTTTGTGAGAACATCAGCAATCTGTTGAGCAGATGGAACAAAATTGACTTGAAGTAGTCCAGCAAGAATTTTTTCACGAACAAAATGATGATCTATCTCAACATGCTTCATCTTGGCATGATGTGTGGGATTTTCAGCCACTGAAACTGTAGAGGTATTGTCACACCAAATGATTGGCGATTGGGACATTAATATACCCACTTCATCCAGCAATTGTTTAATCCATAACAGCTCAGACACACAGTTGGCTAGATTGTGATATTCTACTTCAGTGGAGGATCTGGACACCACTGCCTGCTTCTTTGAGTACCAAGCAACAGGATTTGATCCTATGTACACAACATATCCTGAACTAGAGCGTCGATCTTCAATAGACGAAGCCCAGTCAGCATCAGAGTAACACACCAGCTCTAGCTTACCTTTTGAAAAATACAGTCCATGATCTATTGTGCCAACCAAATACCTCAACATTCGTTTGACTGCTTTCCAATGAGTATTACTTGGGAATTCATATAATGGTTGAGTTTATTAACGCAAAACGATGGATCAGAACATGTAATGTATACGTATTAAAGTATACCCACTACACTTCGGAACAAATGAACATCAGGAAACGAAGGAGTGCCATCTGAAACAACTAACTTAGGAGTGCTCACCATGGGTGTGGGTGTAGCTGCTGCCCCGATCATTCCAGTTTTGTGAAGTAGCTCAGTAATATATTTCTTCTGACTGAGCATCATCCCCTGTGACGTATATTGCACAGCAATTCCTAAGAAGAAGTTAAGGTCTCCCATGTCTTTAACTGCAAATTTATTGTAAAGCTGTCACACCATGTCTCCTATATCTCGATCAGAACTGCTAGTGAGTACAATATTATCGACATAGACCATGAACAGCAAGTAATTCCTTGCAGACACTCAAATAAGCAATGAAGAATCCGCTTTGGATGCTCGAAAACCAAGATGAGCAACAAGGTACTGCTTAAAGGTTTGAAACCATGTATGAGGGGCTTGGCGAAGGCTATAGAGAGCTTTGTGCAGTCTCCACACAAGCTTCTGCCCAGTGGCATCAGATACTTCAAAACCAGGAGGTTGCTTCATGTATATTTCTTTAGTTAACTCTCCATTAAGGAAGGCGTTATTTACATCAACCTGTCTTAACGACCATCCTTGCATAACATCGAGAGCAAGTATTGTTCGAATGGTAGATGCTTGAGCCACCGGATTGAAAGTGTCATGAAAGTCAAGCCCTGCATGCTGAGAGAACCTTTTCGCTACCAAACATGCTTTATACCTGTCTATTGACCCATCAACCTTCGTTTTTTTACTTTAAACAGCCACTTGCACCTGACTGCTCACCGATTTGTTGGTAGAGGGCAAAAGATCCATGTGTTGTTGCGAATCAAAGCCTACAACTCACTGTGAACTGCTGCCTGCCAACACTCAGACTTCAATGTTGCATGAATGTCAAGAGGAACATCACTAGAAGAGTAAGATGTTGTGCTCAGATATGCCTTTGGCTTAAAAATCCCAGCTTTACTTCTAGTAACCATGGCATGAGTGTTAAGCAGGACAGGTGGGAAAGACTGTAGCTGCTCAGGTGTAGATGATCTATGCGGCGTAGGTTGAGCAGGTATAGTCTGTGCTATACTAGGAGAATTGAACTGAGAACTAGGTAATGTAGGTTGAGTATTAGCAGTAGCAATAGATTGTGAGCTAACACAGAGAACTCAACTTGAGGACAAGACAAAAAGTTTAGAACTGGACTGGGGGGTAGGGACTGATGAGACTACTGATAAAGGCTTAGTTTTGTATAGAAATGTTGTCTCATGAAAAGTGACATGTCGTGAAACATAGAGTTTACCAGCAGTATCTTGACATTTGTACCCTTTGTATAATGGGGAGTAGCCTAAAATTACATATGAAGTTGACCGAAACTGTAACTTTATTTTGTTGAACAGTTTAAGGTTAGAAAAACATAAGTAGCCAAAGGTTCGAAGAAAAGAGTAATCTAGTTGTGTGTGAAATAGTTTCTCATATGGTGAGATGTTACCTAAGGGATAAAAGGGTAACCGATTGATCAAATACACAGCATTACAGAAGGCTTCATTCTAAAATGTTAAAGGCATGGATGCATGGGCCAATATGGACAGACTTGCTTCAACTATCTGTTAGTGTTTGCACTCAACAAGACCATTTTGTGCAGAAGTGTAAAGATAGGTAAGACGCTGCATGATCCCTTGCTGAGCTAAATAACCTTTCAGCATCTGAAACTCCCCTCCCCCATCTGTTTGCAAAACTTAAGGTTTGTAGCCAAAAACTCTTTCAGCTTGACGATAAAATTGTAAAAACAAATTGATTACATCGGACTTCTTCTTCAAAAAATAAACCCACGCGTAACGTGTAGAAGCATCAGTAAAAGTGACATAATAGCGAAAACCATTAGACACAACTGGTGCTGGCCTTCAAACATCAGCAATCACTAATTGAAGAGGTGAAGTGTACTCGGTGAATGATTTAGGAAATAGAAGCTTATTTTCTTTTTTCAGGTGACAAGCAACATACTCAACAGTTTTATTATTTTCATCAAATTGTATATTACATCGTAGAAAATCCTTTGTAAGTATGGCTCGACAAGGATGCCCTAATCTAGAATGCCAAACACTGAGAGGTAGCATTGTACTAGCTGTAAGACACAGAGCTTGCCTAGTGGACAAACCAGTCTCGGCAGAGTTGTTGAGATATAATTTTTATAAGCCATAATACACTGAACCTCGAAGAAGAATCTCTCTGGTTTTTAAATTACGGACCTAGCACTGTGTAGGAAGAAACTCAAACATCATCTAATTATCTTTTGCAAACATTGACATAGACAAAAGATTTTTAGTAATGCCAGACACAAGCAATAAAGACCGTATGTATAAGGGTCGAGAACGGGTAAGCAAAGATAATTGTCCAGTAGACAGAACAGGAAGAGCTGAACCATTGCCTACATACACCTTACCTGGTCCTTTGTAGGACGTACTGTCACCAATCGAAGTAGCAAAATGTGTAAGATGATGCATGACACCAGAATCCAAGTACCAAGAGTTATCACCAATTGTTTCAGGAGTTGCAACATATGCCGGAGACTGTGGTGCACCAAAGGAGGGCACATTGACCTGCTGTGGAGAACTACCAACAAATTGGTTAGGCCAGATAGATGATGAATGAGGTGTGAAAAACCAACCTGGTGGAAACAATGGAGTATTTGACTGAGACAAGGGCAGAGAAGATGAACCCCAAGGCTCAACAGTAGGTCCTGCACTAACCATGTAGATATTCGCTTGTGGAAGAGGATTGTAGTTTATGCTTTTGTAGGAAGAATCAAAATGGTAATAGCAACGATCAACAAGATGATTAGCTTTCCCACACAATTGACATTGAATTCGCGAAGTAGAAGAGCGTCCTCGCCCACGACCCCGAGCTGCTGAGACTTGGCGATAAGCAAGCGTAGAACTATTATGGACAGTATGATCGGATGGGTGATGAGAGACCATATTAGCAGAGCTAGGTGCTTTACAAATCGTAACCTGCTGCCGAGCTTCAGTATTAATAAGTATGGTAGTTACACCTTGTACTGTGTATGGTACTTGACTTGCTGTAATAATAGTAATCACAGACTCATAGTCGAGCGAAAGACCATTGAGAATCGTAGTAACATGCTCGTGTTCGCTGATAGCCTTTAATCTTCATTAAAAACTCTTTCATGCTCAGTTCACCTTTACATTGAGAGTGCAAGGCCCTTCTATAAAACATCAACCTAGAAGTGGTTTTACTGCCATACAAGGTTACAATTGCATTCTAAATTTGAGCGCTTGTATCCATACCAAGAAGGTGAGGGAGAACCCCTTAGCTGACTGACGAAAGTAACCATAACGCAAGAGCATTGTCTTGTTGTTCTAAATGCGCAAACTTTGGATTCTTATGAAGTCTACCATTACCATCGGAAACAAACTGAGTGGGAGGAACCATTTGGAAGTCCAAGAAACTTTGAAGCTTATACGTTTTGACTGCTAAGAGCACCTATTGTTGCCATAGCAGATAGTTATTATCATCAAGAAGAACACTAATTTTCTTTGTAGAGAAGAACCGACTGTCAACAACTCCATTAGTAGCATTGAAGGCCATTACTAGTAAGTAGACTGTACAGGAGACAGACTAGATGGAGGATCTATGGAAGCAGCCAGAAATCAAAAAGAAAATACCAGGAAAGATTGGACATCTGATACCATGTTAGATTATATTAAGAAGCTAACAACAACTGAGAATGAACTATTCAAGAAGAATATATTTTCTACTGATGATCTTTAACACACTGACTTCTCATGCCTTTATACAATAATGTATGCTAACCAACTACCTAATTATTTACTAACGAGTAACAGTTTTAACAACTTTATTAATTACTCTAACATCCTGGACGTTTGGTCCTGTTTTTTTTCAAGGACAATGACTAGTTTCAATCTTTCGAAGACTCAAATTGGGAGTATAGAGACCTTCAAAAGCATTGCGTGCCACTGGGGGAAGTTTCTTAAAGTAGACAACGATACAAAAATAGGATCTCATTATTTAGAGGAAGTATTGAAATTGTAATCACTGAATTTTGTTCGGGTCAAATTTCGTATTTTTTAAATTATATTTTAAACTCTAAACTTCCAAAAATTATATTTTAACCCTTAAACTTTCTTAAAACTATATTTTAACCCCTAAACTTTTTAAAATTATATTTTGACCCCTAAATTTCCCAAAATTACACTTTGGCCACAGAAGTTTTGTTGCGTTTACAATCTGGTCCTTCTGGCAGCCGCCAGGGCAATTTGCGCACCTGCAGTCCGGCGGCCGACCTAGACTCATGATGGCCTCCCTAACCCCCTAATCCTTGTAATAATCAGCCATAAAAACACCAAGAAACAACCAAAAAAACACGAGCAAAAAAAAACTCAAGTAAAAACACCAAGAAACAGCAGCCCCACCACCATCGTGTATCGTCGTACCACCACCGTACCCACCGCCATCACTACCGTCACACCATCGTCGAGACCAAGCGAGCCAAACACAAGCAAAATTGGTACAAAAGAAAAAAGAGAAAAAATAAAAAAAAGGAGAAAGAGAAGGAAGAGGGAGGAAGGAAAGAAAAGAGAAAATAGAGGAAGGAGGAACACCGCCATGGCTGTCACACCGCTGGGCAGCAAGGCACTAACGGAGAAAACAGAGGGAAGGGGGTAGGGCCGAAAGAAAGAAGAAAAAGGAAGGAAAAAAAGAAAAAAGAAAGAAGAAAAAAGGAAGGAAAGAGAAAAGGAAAGAAAAAGAAAAAAAGGAATAAAATAAAATAAACAAACAGTCAGGTTGACTCGACCCGAACGGATTCGAACCGATCCATTCCAGCAGCCCAACAGCAGCCAACACAGTAGCCTAATAGCAATAGCAGCCCAGAAGAAGAAGAAGAAGAAGAAGAAGAAGAAGAAGGCTAGCAGGCTCGGCCCAACAGCAGACAACAACCCAATCCCAACGAGCGGCCCAGCAGCGCTTAGCAGGCCTTCCAGCAGCCCCAGGCCTAGCAGTTTCGGCCCAGCAGCAAGCAGACCAGCCCACCAGCACCCAGCCCAGCAGAAAAAAAAGAAGAGAAAAATAAAAGAAAAAAGAAAGAAAAAATAAAAAGAAAAAAAGAGCCCTGGATCGTGTATCCCATTCTTCAAGCCCGTAATTTTAGGATTTTCGGTAATTTCTTTTTTACCCACTTTTAATTTAATCCATGTATTTTGATGACTCGTTTTTAATATTATTGGTATTTTTTAAACATTCTTTAATTAGTAAAATATTATTATGTTTTTTTTGCTTACAATTTTAAATTTAAATAATTTCAATAAATAAGGCAACGAATCGATTTGACAGTAAGCCGTTGATTTCATCGCTATATTGGGTGAATATCATCGGTTCGTGTTAAATACGAGACGCCCTTTTCAAAATTGATAAAAAATAAATAATATTTTTTTCTCTCATTTTAAAAATCAAATTTCTATTTTTTATAATTTTTCAATAATCATCAAATCATTTCCAAAAAAATATATAATATAATAATATGTAATTCGTCACAATTCCCGATTTTCGATCGGGTTACGATTAAATATTAAATTGAACTCGTATTTTTGAAAATTAAGACAACGCGCGCTTAACGAGATACCAATTTTGGGCGTCACGAGAGTGCTAATACCTTCCTCGTGCGTAATCGAATCCCAAACCCTAAATTTCTCTGGATTTTAATGTGGACTTAAAATTGACTATTTTTTTAAGAAAATTTTTAAAAAATAATTTTTCTTTAAAAAGAGAATTTAATAGGTGTCCGATCAAACCTAGAAAAAGGATCGGTGACGACTCCCTTTTTTTTAAATGATTTTTTTAATTTTTAAATAATCGTCTCGATTAGAGCCCGTGCAAAATTTTTAGGTCGCTACAGAAATTATTATGGAACAATTGCAAAGAATTGATGAAATTATCAATTTGCAAGTTGGTGATACATGTTTTGAGGTGCGAGTAGCAGAAATCGATCCAATGGTGAAGTTTCGAGCTCTTGATGATAAAGGGAAGCAAAAGAATTACAAAAAAGTGAAGAATAAGTGAGGAAGAAAGTCATCAAATGGAAATAGGGATGACAAGATAGTGAATTGTTCCATCTCGGATGGTGATTTTAGAAATAGAAACAATTTAATTATCAAGGAGTCTGTTGATTTTGAAGCTTTAGAAGTAATTGCTACTTGGAACTTAAGGGATGATTGTTGGATTTTTTACTCAAATTAATCCAAAAACAATCTATCCAAACAATAAAAAATCGATTCAAAAGAGAATTTGTTGAGGGTTTTTGAAGCAACAAAAGCAGAGAATAAAGCAGCCAAAGTTAAATATAATTTACTTGTTCACACTCGTGCAACATTTCATTACTATTACCAAAGCAATACATGATTTTTACAGAAAGTTTTCTCTACCAAACACAACTATAGATAATCTGTACAATTACTATCGCTAATCAATTTAGTAAGTTGTGAAATATTGCTTGTACACTAAAACAAATAAACTAAAAAATCATTCGGCTACCTAAATACAATAAGTTGTCGTCAAATTTGTTCATTTTTAATCAAACTAAATTACATTGCAAAATATGTTACTGTAACATATGCACAATTGCTGCAGCATGCATACAAGTTGTATGCACTCAACAAAATCTTCATAACAACATAGTTGACCACTTTTCAACAATGATGAGGGCAAGGAGGGAGAAATTATTAGCCATTTGATAAAATTCAATCTACTTGTATTAATAATTGAGGCCTGATTGTGATTCAGAAGTGGATTTGCGTGATATTGAGGGGAGTTGAAGAAGTAACTATGACTTGGATTATGAGGAAGCAATTTGATTTGGCTATGGATGATTGAGTTGAAGAAGGGGAATTTACTTGGCTGATGGAGTCCAGATTTAATGGGCATGCCACTGTTTCATGGGTTGAAGATTGGGGTGTTTATTTTGGTCAGGCCATCGAAGCTTGGGGTATTTAATTGGACGGAAAATTGATACAGATCGATTAAAATAAAAAATATGGAAGCCATTGTGATCCACGTGAAAGAAAAAAAAAAAAAGGAGAAGCTTCCATATTTTTTTCTAATCAAGGTGGAAAAGAAGTAAAGCATTGATTTATATAATAATATATTTTGCTATTTTCTTTTTCTTTTGGACGTTCGACATTAGTGGGGTTAGCATCATTAGTGGGGTCAACAATACAATAACAAAAGCCAAACAACCCTTAGTGCCCTTGTAAGGATACCATTACAAAACACAACCCTCTTACAACAAGTATAACAAACAACTCACCTCGACAACTTAAAAAGAAGAAAATTTATTGAACCATATATGTTTGCTTGATAGTTAAAATGTTTATCATTTCAAATGTGACCTAAATTCAAGTCGCGCTAATCGCATTACTGCTAAAACTTTACCTTCCTCTCATAATTTAAAAAAAAAAATCCATTAAGAAGAAACAATTGCAATCCAAAACCAAGACAAAAACAGTCAAAGAAAAAGAAGAGTACCTTAAAAATCTATATTAAGTCTTCTCCCCCTGACATGCACCAGCTCCTTTATCACTTCTTCTTCATTATCAATCACACGTAAACCCAGTTTTTTCTTCTTCTTCTTCTTTTTGTCAAGTTCATACACTTCCACAGCCTCCTTCCATAACTTCTTCTTATGATTCTGAAAATCGAAATTTAATAAACGAAAATCATTTGCAATTGTATCTCGGAGAGATTTAGATTTTGAAAACTTGTTCTTACCTCTCCTTTTATTCTTAATCCCCAGTCGAGCAATTAAAGAATCTCACCTTTATTTGCTTTAAACTTTTTTTTCCTCATTCTCACCGTTCCCATCCTCCAAATAAAATAAATTATAAACTTGACTGCTTTACCAAACCCACTTTCAAAACTTCGAAAGAATCGTCCATTAAAATAACCAAGAACATAGACTAACAGCTCTACTAATTGAAAGCAATATATTCCAACACCTCGAATCAGGACTCATCCTCACATCATTACCATTCCAATCATTTCTTACTTCATCCTTACTGTAATTTTATTTTTTAGAATATTATTTACTTCAAATTTAATATTAAAATTCTTTTACTAAATAAGGAAAAAACATATTTAAGTGCACTCAAACCTATATATTTTTAATTGTTACAATAATAATAATGTCAATTAAACTAAAACTTGAACACTTGTTGATGATGTACTTAATTAACCTAAGACATTAATCATACCCAACAGACAATTAGGAAGAGAATGTCTTTTTTTTTTTTTTTTAATAATTAACTACTTAAGAGGAGAATCAGAGTCTTAATATTCAAATAGATATGTTTTGCTTATATGTATGTAATAAAATACATGGCTCGTTTTTAATGCTGGAAGTTGTGGAGCATAATTTTAAAACTTTTAGATAATTTTTTTACTTTCACCCCTAGAATTTTAAAATTTTACTCTAATCCCTCATTATTAATGGTCAACTTAATATATGCCACATGTTGATTTAAATCTACGTCTTTGTGCTCGAACATCATTAGGAGTTTAAAGTATATTATGGGTTTATATGTGTCACATCTTAGAAATCGGGTTAGAAGAATTTAGGTTAGTGAAACCAAGAGTGGTTATGTCCTAATTTTGAATTAAGATTGTGAAAATTATGCAAAATGAGTTTATCTAGTTTAATGGTTAAGTGTTGTGTTTTTATGTGGGAGGTTTTGGGTTCAAACCCTCCCTTGCATTTTTGTTAATTTTGTCCAACCTCTGACCTTTGATATTAGAGTTAAGGATTTTTGTGATGGTGAATTTGATGAATAATAGGGACTGTTTAAGAGCCTAGAATAGTGGGCTATAATTTGATTCCTATAAAGTGGTCAATTTGATGATTTTCGGGTTAAGTGACTAAATTGTAAAAGTTGTAAAAGTTTAGGGTAATTGTGTAAATTTCAAAAATAAAAGAGTATAAAATGTAGAATAAATTGGAATATGAATTGTAAGCTAATAATTGAGAAATTTTACATTTTAGATCAAGACCCTATTAATTTCCTTTGAAAAGGAAAAACTGTAGAATAGTCTTTAAACTTTTGCAACTATTACAAGACAGTCCAAGTAAATTCGTTTGGTTGATAATTAAGTTCTTTTTTACATAATAAAAGTAAAAACATAATTTTATAATATAAAAATATGCTAAAAAAGAAAAACTCGATTAGACATATGAGCCATCCGAATTGAATATTATAGTGCTCGAATTCAACTCCACACAACTCAAGCCACAACCAAATAGAAAAGATGTGGAAAAATCTACGCATTGGTTATGTCTCTTTTAGGAAGCAAAATTTTCGTTCACACCCCGTAATTTTGATGTGGAATTTTTTTTTTTCAATTTGATTTGAAGTTGAATCATGAATTAGATGAACTTTATAACTTGTTTAATTTATCATTTTTAATTATTTATTTAATTAAAGTTAGAGTTTGAAAAAGTCATCTTCTAATTATGATAAATTGTTTGATTTATGGATACATTCAATTTATTCAACAAATAATTTAAAAAAGTATTAAAAATTTTAAAAAATAAACAATATATATTACAACAGTATCTTTCCTTTAAAGGAGAGATATCCAATTGTCTGCATTGTCCGTAAACAAGGGTACATGAAACCTGTTTTCTCCCATGGATGGAGAAAATTTGTCGTTCATAATGAACTTAGAATTGGTGATAGAATCACCATTTACAAAGTGCAACATCAAGGTGGTTTTTCTAATTCCCACTTTTGGGTTGAAGTGGAGAAGCAACCAGCACGGGAATGGTGGAAGTGCAACTGAAACTGAAGCTGAAGCTACTGAAATCAACTTGTTTGGTTATTAGTACTAATCATCATCAAGGCCTTAGCTTGGACTTTACTTTGGCACCGACCAGTGTGGAGGGCGTATAGTCATTGAGGAGAATGGCTGAAAACACCATTGTTTGCTCACTTAAAAACCAAGCTACAGGATAGGGTTTGGAAACCCAAATCTGTTTCCACTGGTGTGCTAGACCTTGGACATGCTTCTTGAAGTTGTTTTTGTAGTCAGTTTTTTTAGTTTTCTCTATATATTCAGGGTTTAACATAGGGTTTTATGGCTGCACTAAAGTCTTCTTTTTTTTTTTTTTTTTGTCATGTTTCTTTGGGTTTGGTTTTATCTAGGATGTTTGTACTTACAGTCTCGTGTGAGTTATATAACTTCGGGGATAATGTTAAATTTAGATTTTAATATTTACAATTTTTTTAATTTAATTTTTATTTTTTTGAAAGAGAAAAATTGGTGTTTTAACAGAAATACTAATTAAACCATTAAACTTTTAAACATGATAGTTCACATGGTTTACCATGTATACTTTTTTTTTTAATTTTTATGAATTTTTTACATATTTTAAAATTTTTCAATATTGTTGACATGTGATATATGACAAATAATGTTATGCTCATATTAGCATAAAATATTTGTGGACTGCAACATAGATAATCACACCAATATCATTCAAAAAATTAATATTTCAGTCAATATAATTTCTATTAAAAAATCATTTAATTGTTTTAAAAAATTAATAGTTAAATTTAGCACAAGAAAAGGTACGAACTAAAATGATATAAAATATAAATATTAAAAAATTAAATTAATGCGTTTTTTAATATATTTAATACAGAGATATGGTAGATTAAAGTAGCTGCTTGATTTGAATTTTCATTTGGTTTCATAAGTGGGGTATTAAAATATTAGAAAGACTCTCATTTTTCCTAGTTGACTTTTACTTTTCAAGGTTAAATCCTCGTGCGGGCGGTTTTAGAATCATGGTGTTTTCATGAGGAAAATACCTAGAAAACAGCATGCAAATTCTTGGGTATGCAATCTTTTCAGTACCCAGATATTATTTGAGTTCGTGGAGGGAACCAGGATGTGTGTCGTTTGGATATGTTACTGTTTTTGTCTGTGTTCTTTTTTTTCTTTTTCTTTTTTTGTAAGTTCGCTTCGCTTGTTGTGTTACTGTTTTTTGCTTTTGTTGTGTTACAGTTGCAGAATAATATTCTCTTGTCTTAAATACTTTTTTGTTTTATTATTATTATTTTCTTTTTCTGAGATGATTGTTGTGTCAAAGAAAATTGACACAGCTTCTTCACCATGTCCTTCACTTTAACTCATAGTCTCTTCCTTTCACAACTACAACAGACCCATCTCAGATTCACCTTCAAACCCCACACATCAAAACCCATTGTTTCTTCACCATCAAAACTCAGTTACCGTCTCATAGTCAGTTCTCTCAGTCATAATTCCGAACTCTTATCGGTCACTCAAGCAAAACCCAGATTGGAGAACATGTTATCCACTGCTGCTAGCTTGTACCCTTTGTATGTGACTGTTGGTGGCATTGTGGCTTGTTTGAAACCATCTGCTTTTGCTTGGTTCGTGGAGAGAGGACCGCTTCTTCATATAGCTTCTCGCTTGGGTTGATTATGTTGGCTATGGGCTCACTTTAGAACTCAAGAACTTGCTCAATTTGTTCACCCAAAGAAATCTTTCTGTGAGTTTTTTTTCTTTTTTGTACTTGTAATCTGAAAATTTCAGAAATGGGTTACTCCTCAACTTTCAATTTGAGTTGATTTTGCTTGAATTTGGGCTTGCCTATAAAGTGATTTTGCTTGAGTTTTTGCCTATGAACAGTTTTTTTTTTTTCACCTACTTTGATCAGATTCTATTTGGATGTGTTGCTCATTACACAATTATGCCAACTTTTGCTATGGTTATTAGCAAAACTTTGGGGCTTTCACCATCTCTTTCTGTTGGTTTGATTTTGCTAGGTTGTTGTCCTGGTGATGCTGCGTGGCGTCCACTGTGGTAAGGCTTTCCTTTCGTATTTCAAGTCCTTTTTCTGCATAAACTTTGCATTTTGAGGATGCTTTTTCTTGTTGGTATAGACATTGAGTTGGTAAAAGTAACATGGTGGCCCTAAGTCAGATTGTATTTTATTTATCTACTTAAAAAATTGTAAAGTAATCTCAATTATAAATGGATGAAATTTTAACATAAAGAACCAATTTTCTCTTTTACTTGATGTATAAGGATTTATTTGTCCATTTTATGAGTAGAGGGGCAAAATGTAATCTGACTCCGAACATACGGGCTTTAATGGTATTTTTACCCATTTGATTCGTTTTAGCAAAGTTACCCTCATTTTTTTTTTTTGCTGAAAAAGTGTTGCAGGTGACCTTTATTGCACGAGGAGACGTTTCGTTATCGACGGTAATGACGGTTTGCACTACTCTTGGTGCATTGATCCTCACACCTCTTTTGACTATGGTTCGAGCAGGAACATATGTTCCTGTTGATGCTATTGGACTTTCCGTCAGCACCCTGCAGGTTTAGCCAATTCTATGCTTTGCCTCATACGATCTTCACATGTTGAGACGTATGCCACTGCCATATGTATATCATTTGATCATGTTTTGTCTAGGTCGATGTGGCTCTGCCTCATGCGATCTTCGACATGTCTAGATGTATGCCATTGCCATATGTTTTATCATTTGATCATGTTTTGTCTACGTCGATGTGGCTCTGCCTCATGCGATCTTCGACATGTCGAGATGTATGCCATTGCCATATGTTTTATCATTTGATCATGTTTTGTTCCAGGTGGTAGTGGCTCCAGTTTTGCTCGGTTCTTACCTACAAAGAACATTTCCTTTGGTGGTGAAAATGATTACACCATTTGCTCCTTTATTTGCCGTTTTACTTTCATCGCTACTTGCATGCAGGTTATTCGTTCATCGAAATTTATCTATTGGATACTCACTGGTTTTAGTTTTTACTTTTTACCTTCCATTCATTATTCCCTCTAACTGCTGGTTTCTGGGATTCCTTGCCAGCGTTTTCTCGGGAAATGTCGTCCGTTTTAAGTCCTCAATAGTTAATGCATCATTAGCTTCCAATGCCTCTTTACGGAGACCCCGTTGCCGTAATACTTTCGGTGATGTTGCTACATTTTACGGGTTTCTTTGTAGGGTGAGAATCACAAACTTGCTCCTCGTTTTTATTACACTCGGTACAAACTTCCAACGAAACTAAGGAACGACTCGACTTCACCATTTGCAGGTACATATCAGCAGCCATTTGTAGATTCCGAGAAGCAGAGCGGCGAGCAATATCAATGGAGGTACGCATCTCTGAGTTTTATACCAAATCCTTTATGAACTTTTCAAATATTGCATTACATGTATTTGATGAAATCTCCCACCCAGGTTGGCATGCAAAATTCTTCATTAGGAGTGGTATTGGCGACAACTCATTTCACTTCTCCGGTGGTAGCGTTACCGCCCGCCATGTCGGCAGTGATTATGAATATAATGGGTAGCAGTTTAGGCTTCTTTTGGAGACAGATTAGTGGTTCAAAACAGGAACTTGAAGATCAAGAGTGAGGTTGAACTTGAAAATTGAAACCCACCCTTTTCTTTCTTTCTTCATCTTCATCATTTTGTATGTATGTATGTATGAATATTTTACCATCTAATTAGTCAAAGTCAAAGTCAAAGGTTAAAATTTTATATTTGAAGTTGGCCTAAATAGGCCAATTGTCAACATCCACATGATATAGCTCTCAATACAACATGATAAAAAATAAATTATATTTTTAAAATTAAAATGAAAAGTATATCTATATTTTATTAGATGATTGTTATTACATTTTTTATTTTTTATATAATTTTTAAACAAAAGAATTTAAAATTAATATGTTTAGATATTGAATCAATGTTTTTTAATGGAGCTCTAAATAATTTTTATCACTACATTAATAATAATTTTTAAATAAAATTTTAAAAAGATTAACTTTTAACGTAAAATGTTTTTTTTCTCCAAATTTGTGTATAGATAATATCGCTGATTGCATTCATGTTAGAAGTTAACTTGATATTTAATTTTTATATACACATGCAACTATGTACAATTATTTCCTTTCTTTTTTTAAATAAATATCAAAATTATATATGAAATTTAGTTTAATTGCAATTTGATATATAAAGTTTGACTTGGTGTAATTATATACGCGAAACTCTAATTTTAATTTAATTATATGCATCTAAAGAAATTGTTGAAAGATATGGAATGACTAATATGTGTATGAGGAAGTGTCCACTTTCTAATACACTACGCATATTTGTAAAATTGACAATTTATTAAATCAAATTTTCGCTCTAGATCTATTGGGTTGAGTAAGCTGCTCGACCATTGGACTGCTCTAGCTTAGACAGGTTTTGTGAGAAAAAAAATTTGATTATTTTAAATTTTATCTTTTGATGTTTTTCAGATTTTGTGAATTCTAAATTCTAAAACAAATTTTTATCTTTAAAAAATTAAATTTAAAATTTTTATAAATTTAAATTCATATTTTTATTAAAAAACTTTAATTTAAAAATTCAAATCTAACTATTATTTTACCAAAATTTTGGTTCCTACACTATTTAATTTGTAATCAATCATTTCAATACTATATATAGAAAGAAACATTAATTCCATAAATGGAAGAAACCATTTTAGTCCAATGCTTCCATTTGTGTTTATTTTAATAAAATTTTACTTGGCTCAGGCTGGCAAGTTATTCTTCTTTTGGAGGTAGTTAATGACTAGCTGTCTTAGCTTAGTGGGTAGAGTGTGGCTTTTAACCATGTGGCCATGGGTTTGATTCCTATAGATGGCGTCATGTCTTTTCGCCAACATGAACTTTGTTCTACAAATTGCTTATGTCTAGTTGAATGGTTAGAATATGTTAATGACAAATTAGGCTATTAATGTTTATATGTTTTGTTAAAATGATTTTAATTATATTTTTTAGTTTCTTTTACCATCAATCTTTGATTTATTTTTTTAAATTACATTTTTAATAGATTTAATGAATAAATTCACGATTTTAATTTTTTTTTCTTTTAAAGAGTTTCAATCTTTCGTATCTTTATTTATTGAGAATTTTTCTATTGAGTTTTTTTTTAGACAATTACATTTATTTTCTTTAAATTAAGAGTTATTTTTTTAATTTTTAATGTATTATTTATTTATTTTATTATTTCTTACATGTAATTATCTTATTGAGTTATCTAAGTAATAAATTATATCTCATTAAAAATATTTTACGAATGAAATTCTACATCAACCCCGTTAACTTTTTTAACGGTATTTTTATTAAATCTATTAAAAAAGCCTTTTTAACAGTATTTTTACTAAATCTATTAAAAAAAGCAGATTAAAAAAAAAAAGAAGAAAGATTTATGGTAAAAAAAAAGTTCAAAAATATAATTAAGAACTGCATCTCTTCCCACCTTTCAATAGAAGCCTTGTAGCTAGAATTCAACTCATATACGCCAGAAGGATCTCAGAAGTTGACTGTACTGTTCGGAGAAATGGGTGCCTTAAACTTGTTCTCTTCCGTGGATGGATAAGGTTTATTGTTCAGAACAAACTCAAAGTTGGGGACAGAATCACCATGTACAAAGATGAAAATGGCTCTTCCCACTATATGGTTGAAGCGGAGGAACCTCCCGCTATGAACCAACATGGGACCCTTCCTAATTCTCCTGCTTCCTATTTCATTCGTCATGAACCCAATGGAACCACTGTCGAAGCCGGAGCACACCACCAGCCTGACATTGCACCGATCAACATGTTTGTCAATCCTTGCCAATGGCCATCCATCGAGATGTTTGGTACTAACATAAATAACAAAAGAGCTCACTTCAGTCTGGTGCCCTAAAAGTGGAATTGGAGAAGTGTTAGTATCTCAAGGCTACAACAATTTTTTTTAAAAAAATAAGACTAAGTCCTAGGGAGATTTGTTAGCTTGTTAGTAGGAGTAGGGGTTGTTAGCTTGTTAGTAGGAGTAGCAATTTGAATTTTTGTTGAGGTTGTTACTTGAGACTTGTATATAAGGGTTGCATTGATAATGAATTATTTAATCCTTTCATTTCATCTTTTGTTCTATACTTCAATTAAGTCTTTGCTAAACCAACAGCGGTATCGAAAGCCATTTTTCTTGAGGGACTTGTGAGAAAAGTTTTGTGAGAGTTCTAAGAGAAAATTTGAGAGGTACACTTATGAGGTTTTTGAGAAAAATGGAATCGGGATTGAGTAACCTGTCTATCTTAGCCCCACCTGTGTTTGATGGAGAAAATTATCAAGCATGGGCCGTAAGAATGCAAGCATACATGGATGGTTGTGATTATTGAGAAGTTGTCGAGGAAGACTATGAGATGACTCCACTTCCCAACAATCCAACTATGAACCAGATCAAAATGCACAAGGAGAGAACCACCAGGAAGGCTAAGGCAAAGTCTTGTCTTTATGCTTCGGTTTCACAAACAATATTCAATAGAATTATGGCTTTGGATCAGTAGAGGATATATGAGGCTACCTCAAAGCTAAGTATCAAGGAGATGAGAGGATCAAGAGCATGAAGGTGTTGAACTTGATCAGAGAATTCAAGAGGCTACGAATGAAGGAGTCTAAGTCAATCAAAGAATACTCAGACAAGCTAATAGAAATTGCCAACAAGGTAAGAGTTCTTGGGATTGATCTCTCTGATTCTAGACTGGTGCAGAAGATACTTGTCTCTGTGCCTGAGAAATATGAAGCAACTATTGCCTCTTTTGAGAACACTAAGGACTTGACTCAATTGAGAGTAGTGGAGTTGATCAGTGCTTTACAAGTACAAGAGCAGAAGAGGCTAATGAGGTAAGAAGGAAGTATAGAAAAAAGCATTGAAGGAGCATTGAAGGCTAAGATGCAGAAAGGCGAAAAAAGAGAGGAACAGAAGTGGAATGGAAAGAAGACTGATTACAATAGTGGTTCAGAAACTGTTGCAAAAGGTAATAGTACTGAAAATTATAATAAGTATTCTTCATATAAGTATTGTGGAAAACAGAATCATCCCTATTTCAGGTGTTGGAGAAGGCCATATGTGAAATGCATAAGGTACTGTAACTTGATGAGGCACATTGAGAGGTTCTGTAAGGAGTCAAAAAATCAGCAGCAATGTGGAGCACATGTTGTAGTTAAAGAAGAAGAGGACCATTTGTTTGTTGTCTCTTGCTTCTCATCAAGTACTCCATGTGAAAATTGGTTAGTTGATAGTGGTTACACCAATCATATGACTTATGATGAGAAGTTGTTTAAAGACCTTGACAGGTAATTAAAGTCGAAAGTAAGGATAGGAAATGGAGAATACCTAGAAGTGAAGGGAAGAGGCATAGTAGCAATAGAGAGCTGTGCTAGAACTAAGTTGATTTCAGATCTTCTGTTTGTACCTGAGATTAATCAAAACTTGTTGAGTGTAGAGCAATTGGTAGATAAGAGATTCAAGGTGATGTTCGAAGAGGGAATGTGTCTGATCATTGACTCTAATGGCAATGAATTGTTTAGGATCAAAATGCAGAAGAAGAGTTTCTCATTGAATCCATTTAAGGATGAGTAACTGCAAATCAAGTGTTTTGAGAATGAGGAGTTGCATGCAAAGGTAGCTCTCTTGGAGCAGCAGTTGACATCTCTCTCTGATAAACTATCATCTTTTGCACATGAAATATCTGAAGAACATGCTGATGAGCCACGAAAAAAGAATCTATCTCAGGAGATTAAGAGTAATGTGCAACTTTTAGAAGAGAATAGTGGGTTATGTTTCCAAAATCAAAAGCCGACTAAAGAAGCTTAATATGCGAAAAAATTGACATCTATAGATGTTATTGACTTTAAGAATTTAGTTGGTAAGGTGATCAAGCTTTCAATGCAAAATACAAAATTGAAAAAGGAATTATTAGCTGCGAGAAGATTTGTTAATCAAACTATAAATGGTATTAATCGCAAGTATAGAGACAACACAAGACCTTGGAAGAAGGGAAAGCACTCTGACCACTCTCATGACTTTTCTGGAGCAGCTTGTGATGATTTTGGTTGTTCCATGACATATTACTATTTGGTTGTTCCATCAGTCAAATTGTTACTTAAAATTAGAAATAGATGAAAATTTTAAGAAAAGAACCAATTTTTTTTATCTAACACATAAATTAATTTACTTACTTTTTTAGTAAAAACTATAGAATCTAACTTTACAAAATTTATATCTTAATCTACTCTCGAATTCACATACAATTCATCATCTACTCTTTGCATACACAGCCTTATTTTGTAGGGATCATTTTTCTTCGTGTTCAATTTAGTGTAAAATTATATGAAAATTTGTGTTTCATGTTTGCATTTTTTATTTAAAATATTATATTTTGTTACTCATTTTAATATATATTTTAGGTTCGTGCAGGGGTGAAGCTAGAAAATTTTTTAGGGGTCCGAAATGAAATTTTAATTTTTAATAGTCTATATATTTATAATTTTTAAAGGATTAAATTAAAATTTCATAAATTTAGAGGGTAAAGTATAATTTTACTTTTACTAATTTAATTTTTTTTTAAAAAGTCAAAATAACAACTTTTCATTTTAGGGGGACGAGACCTCTACCAACCCCTTAGATTCACCTCTGGTGTTGTCTGGTGTTGTGCTCATATTATTTTGTGTTTGTGTTATTGTTCGTACGTATATAAATTTATATATATTTTTTATGTTATTAGAATAAAACAATTTATTATAATTTTTTAATTCAACACTCACTAGAACCGTTACAAAACCCCCGGCAATATTGTAAGGACGCTGGCTGAATATGGTCAAGTCGGCCAAGGACACGTAACTTTTGAAAATTGACGTCTCTTTCATGCACACGTAAACTTTTGAAAAGTCATTTCTTATATTATCTCACATACCGAAAATTCCGCTATTTTTATCAGTAAGCCTAGTAGTTGGTCCAAAAGAAAGTTGTATAAGGTGTAGTTTAAGAGTCAATAGTGGATTCGAGAGTAGATTAGCCATAAATTTTGTGAAACAAATATAGTAAAATTTGAGATATTTCTTGGCTCATTAATTATCATTTTCATATTAATTATATATTTTACTTACAAAATTATCTGCTTCCAATTAAAATGTGAGACGTATCACGTTGTTATTGGGAAATTTTATTTTTGGATAAATTAAAGCAAAAATGATAGTGTAAATATTAAAATAAAAAAATATAATTTAAAGGTTAAATCATAATATAAACATATGTAATTTGAAATTTATTAAATCTTTTTGGCCTTCTTATCTTAAATATCATCCAATGGCGTCAAGTAGAGATTCTGGTGCACAAGCTTTAGGCTGTAAGTACATTGATCACGTTATCTACAAAAATAATGTAAAAAAATTGCAACCGGAGAAGCAAAAATTGACCTCTAATTAAAATATATGAGTTTTATATTGGGTAAAAAGAAAGCAGTTTCATCAAAGATAGTGTATATGAATTTTATATTGGGTATCACCAAAGTAGTAGATCAAAGACTTCCGAATACCAGACATTAAATTTATAGCCCTTTCCACATACAATGGATCATCCACTCTTTGCACACACATTCTTCACCCAGCTATCATGGCAGCTCACTCCAAACTTGTTTTCTCAAAATTTCTCTCGGATAGTGACATCAAGAAGAGATTGGCGGTTCCGTCAGCAATCCAGAGGTCCTTGCCGCCTTTCAATGGAGGTCCTGCCCTCATATTTCAGTTTTTGCACGGCACAAGATTCTGGCCAATTCTTTATTCTATCCGCACGAAAGGGTACAACAAACCCGTTTTCTCAGGTAGATTATGGAGAAACTTTGTTATTTATAACAACTTAAATGTTGGTGACAGATTCACCTTGTACCAAGTGCAACTTGAAGATGGTTCTTCCTACTATAGGGTTGAAGTGGGGAGAGAAATCGACTTCCTTGGCATAAATGCAATGGCCTATGGTAGTGGCAGTACTGCTGATGAACATGTTATTACTCATCACCATCAAGAAGAACTTAGCTTGGAGTTGTCTCTGGGACAACCCAATGTGGAGGGAGCCGATAATTGAAAAAGTTTGCTACCCGCAAACCAATGTCGTGCCATTCCTTCTTCTACTTTCTCTTTATAAGAAAATACAAGGAACGTATTATGATATTGTGGTTCGGACAATTAGTAAAAGTCGGTGTCAGTCGAGTTTATAACCAGTTTGGTTGTTATATTCCGGTTTGTTTCTGTTATCATGTAACAGAACTGTAATAATAAGTGTGAGTTTGGAATAAAAAATCTGTTTAAAGATGTGTGCTTGGCTTGTTTTGTCTGTGAAACACCAAAGCTTCCTTTACACCAATATTGAAATGCATCCACCCCTCCTAGCTGCCATTGAGGATGCAACTATAATCTTAACAGTCCCGGTTGCTTTCCAAAACCCGGAGCTTGTTGCCCTGTTTGGCCTTGCACCATTTGGCTACTTTCTGTCTCTCGGGCAGAAGAAGTACCATTCTTTCTCACCGAGCACAGCTTTATCTGATCCAAAAAAAAAAAAAAAGAAACAGGACGACCACAAGAACAAGCTTTAAACTATAACAAGAAGCTATGTAATGATTTTTGAATGATTCTTTAGATGATAACATTGAAAGGGTTATTGAAGCGAGTCTCACCTGGTAAGTCCCAGGGATCGAACTGATAGATATCGACGTCCGCGATGAAGGAAACGGGGAAAGCTGAGGAGCTCAGTTTCTTCATTAGATAATGAAGGATGAGTTCTTCGTCCGTGGGGTGAAACCTAAATCCTGGAGGCACAGTTGAATGTGGGTGTCTCATGGTGTTAACTAAAATTTTGAAGGATGAGTTCTTGATCAGTAGGGTGAAATCTAGGAATGTGGGTGCCTCAGTTTCTTCATTAGATAATGAAGGATGAGTTCCTCATCAGTGGGGTGAAATCTAAACCCCCGGGGCAAACTTGAATGTGGGTGCCTCATGGTCTTAACTAAAAATATTCCCCTACTGCTATGTTATTAACTATGAAAAAGTTGCAGTAAAAGAAGAAAAATATGAGCTCTGAAAATGGAAACAATAAAGGGTTCAAGAGCTCTCAAACCAAACACACAGGCAGAAGAAAAATAAAGGAATTGAAATTTTTGAGAGAGGAAGAAAGGTTGGCATGTTTTGGTCGTAGGATTTCTGTCGTTTTGTGGAGAAAATATAAAATTAAAACTGAAGCTAAACAAAATTATAACCAGTAATGCGAGGTTTTATAATAAAAAATAAAAAATAAATACGAATATCTTTAAATATTTTTATACTATCTCATTCATATATAATATTTTTTAAGTCAACTTAATTTTTTTCTCTAAAATTACAAGTTATCTTACTAATTTCACCATACAATTATAAATATATAACATGAAATATTAACCTATCAATATCTCTATAATCATAAAATATATTAGGATTAATATTTTAATGGATGATAAAATGATATATCATTAAAAAAAAAGATAAATGAATTTAATTTTAAAACACTTTGATACGAGCATAAAATTAAATATTATCATGTTATGGTAGAGAAATTAAGAGAGAAAAGACAGGTAGAAAAGAGAGAGAATAGAGAAAGAGAGAGCACGAGAGACGAAGAACCAATTTTCAGAAATGGAGTGCCCAAAAGCATAACCACTGTGCAGTACTGATAGGTGGCTAAAAGGGAAATAAAGCGTTGACTTTTGTTTCAAGGTCGTTCCATAACAATTGTTCCCTCTTACAATTGATCCTTGTCCTCAAGGATCAAAGGATGGAAATTTTTGCTGGAGCTCTTGCAGGTTCTCCCATGTCGCATCTTCTGGAACGGTGTTTGCCCACTCAACTAATACCTCAATAGCAGCACAATTCCCTTTTCGAACCACCCTTCGATCTAGGACTCCTAATGGTTCTTTGCTGCAGGCGCCATCGGAACCAACCAAGGGGAGGTTAGGTGAAACAGGAGCTCGACCAATGTGTTTTTTGAGGTGTGATACGTGAAAAGTGTGATGGATTCAAGACCCTGTTGGCAGAACTAGCTTGTAGGCAATAACATCAATTTTTGCTTCCACTGGAAAGGGCCCAACATATTTTGGGGAGAGCTTTTGATTTCGTAGCTTCCTCACAGTATGCTGTCTGTAAGGCTGCAATTTAAGGTAAACCAAGTCCCCAACCGTAAACTCCCCCTCAAACCTACTTCGATCCGCCATTTGCTTCACCCTCTCTTGAGATCTTTTGAGATGAAACTGCAGGAGCTTCCTAGCAGCTTCCCTGTTTCGAAGGCTTCGATCAACAACAACCACTGAAGAGGCCCCTGCTAGATATGGTAGATGGAGTGGAGGGCCTTGACCATAGAGCTCCTCATAAGGAGTAGTCTGAATGGATGAGCGGCGGGTAATGTTGTACCACCACTCGGCCAAAGGTAACCACAGGAACCAGTCATTAGTTGTCTCTGTTAACATACAATGTAGATAGCCCTCAAGGCATCGGTTTAAAACCTCTGTTTGGCCATCGGTTTGGGGGTGATAGGCTGTGGACATATGCAATCGGGTTCCCAACTGTTTAAATAACTTCTGCCAGAATTTGCTCACAAAGATTTTATCTCGATCAGAGATGATAGACCTGGGGACCCCATGTAGCTTATAGATCTATGCTATGTACTCGTGAGCTACATTCAAAACATAGTCAATCATCATTTCAATTGAATGCTACCATTTCATCAATTCATAACTGAAATGGTATGATTCATCTCAATACGAATTCAATTTCACATTTATAATAGTACACAGTATTTTCTATATTTATTCAATTGAATCTTGATCACAAACAACTAATCAAATTGAATCAATTTCACTTATAATATAACTCTATAAATATTCTTATTAAATATTTACGGTCTTGGTTTACGAAATTAAAGTTCTGAAATTATAAATATTCATCATCAAGAAGGGCTTAGCTTGGACTTGGTGCTGCAAACCCAATGTGGCAGGAGCCGATAATTGAAAAACCCTGCCACTGGCAACCAATATTATCGGACCTTCCTTCTTCTACTTTCTCTTTATAAGAAAATACAAAGAACGTATTATGATATTCTGGTTCAGACAAGAAGTAAAAGTCGGTGTCAGTCAAAGTTAGTCGAGTTTATAACCAGTTTGATGGTTATATTCCGGTTTGTTTCTGTTATCATGTAATTAGAATCTATAAGAACTGTAATAATAACTGAGTTTGGAATAAAAAATCTGTTTCAAGATGTGTGCTCGGCTTGTTTTGTCTATGATATTACTAGGGGTGTTAACGAGTCAATGGTGGCTTGCAAACTACTTGAGCTCGGCTTGGTCAAAATTCAGTTTAATTGGACTCAACTTTGAAATATTAATGAGCCGAGTCAAATATGTTTTGGCTCAGCTCGAAAGCTCGTAAACAGACTCGAGTATTTTTTATATTTATTATTAATATAATAAAAAAATTTATTCATAATAAAAAAATAATGTCAATGGGCAGAAAAAAAAATACTACTAATTACTTTTAAGTATATCAAGTTCTAACTTCCAATTTTTACTCAAACGGTTCACGGCTCACCAACTTTCTTTAATTTTATATTACTTAAATAGATAATTTATGAATTTTCATAATCTTTTACTTTGTTAACTATAATGATTGTGCTGGAGATGTTTTGTAGGGGTTTTGTAAATTATTTCTTTGTTTATTTTGTAATAGTGATGAACTTGTGAAAACCTAATGCTTCAGTGTCTCGAGCTTGAGCGGAGCTCAACTTCTAAAGCTGGACAAGCTTTGAGTTCAAGCCAAGCCTACCTAGCTTAATCTCTTTGTTTATTTCTTTGTTTTGTAGGGGTTCTGTTAATTATTTCTTTGTTTATTTTGTAATAGTTAAGAACTTGTGAAAATCTAACGCTTGAATGTCTCGAGCTTGAGTCGAGCTCAGCTTCTAAAGCTCGACAAGCTTCGAGTTCAGGCCAAGCCTACCTAGCTTAATCTCGGTTCGACTTGTTAACACCCTTAGATATTACTGTGTTGGATTAGTTGATATTATTGTTATTATTATTGGAACGTATTAAATTTAAATATTATCATTGTTAGTACTAATATTGTAAATAATATATAAAATTCACATGATAAACTAAAAGTTAATTTTAAAAAATAATAAGTTACACATGTAAAAATCTTATAGGAGTTAAAATTATATTACTAAAAAAATCGAAAGTATTGAGTAAAGTAATAAAAATAGGCATATAATTATTTATATTACAACAGAAAAACAAAAGTTACATGCATTAAAAAAAAGTAAAATGAAAAATTTGTATTAATACCATATTAATGAGAATTTTTTTTTGACAGATATATTAATACCATATTAATGAGAATTAAGTATTAATACCATATTAATGTAAATATACAGTTAATTGAAAATCTAATAGAGATATTAAGCTAATTAAATGAATGGGATTTAAAACAAAAATACTAAAAAAATTATAATACAAAATTAAAAATTCTATAGAAGGAAATTAAATTTAAAAATTGTGGGGTAGCATAAATGATCATATTTTTAGTTATTTAATGTGAAGGCTAAAACAAAACTTGACAAAATTTGGGGGTGCCAAATATAAATATCACATTTTTAATATTTATTAGGATCTAAAATGGAAGTTGACAAAAATTAGGAGGGACTAAAAAGAAATTATCACATTTTAAAAAATATAATATAAGAGTTAAAAAAACAGTTTAACAAATTTTAGGAGGTCGGGGCTAACTTCGCCCATTCCTTTAGGAAAATTACTTGAATTAGATTAAGCTAAATACATACGGTGCTATTTAATTAAACCCATCATAAATTCACTTAAAACTATTTCATCTTAATGTCACTAATCTGGCAATAGCAGCAACATTTAGAGACTTAAAAGTTTGTTTTGGTAGTATTTAGTTTACTATTTCAAGTGTGGTCTGGGCTTAAATCGCGTTAGTTGTATCGCTATTAAGATTTTGACCTCTCTTATAATTCATCAAAAAAAAAAAATTTCGGACTAGCCCCACTTGATTTGGTCAAAAACTCATTTCACAGTTTAAATATTAATAAAAAAAATTTAACATACATTTCATATTTTTATTTATATAATTTTATAATTAAAATTTAATTCATTTTTTTATTATTTTAGTCTAATTCGATTTAAAAATATCGGGTCGGGTGAGCTACCATAAAACATGGCATGTCCAAATACAATATGCAATTTAGTGGTAATTGATACATTACACTTTTTAAAAGGGAATGTAGGTCCAAATTATGGATAAATAAAAGTTGAATGATGCATTGTAATTATTTTATAAATTTTAATAATTTTTATAATAGTTTGTATCTGTTTTATAGTTTTCAGGGTAAACTACACTACTAGTCATTAAATTATGAGTTAGTTTTTGTTTTGGTCACTTAATTAAAAGGTTACAATTTAGTCGTTGAACTATTCGAAAGTTTTAACCTAAGTCACTAAACTATTCAAAAAAATTTATCTAAATCATTGTATTGTTAAGGTTTTTTTTTATAAAAAAGTTTTGCTACTGTAATAACACGATTTTTAGTGATATAAAAAATGGTGGTCTCGGAATCACATTTGCGATGTTCGAGTCTATAAATATTATTATTTAATATTCACGAGGTTAGTATAAAGGCTAATTAAAGGTTGATCCTTTAATTTTGATAAATGGATAGTTAATTAAGGTACAAAGACTAAATTGTAAACATGATAAAAGTTAATTGCTATGAATTTTTAATTAGTCAAAGGACCAATTGAGAAATTGGACCATTTCTTTTTATCCATGCGGTGTAGGAGGGTAGTTGTAAGCCACCAACTTTGTTAATTATGTTTAAGTTTAATTAATCAAAGGTTAATTAAGTTAAGTATAATTAATTAATTAATTAATTAATTATTAATCTAAGTATAAAAGATCAAAATTAAAAGAACAAAAATGGCTCATCTTCTTCCTCACGAAGCAAAGAAAAGAAAGAAAGGGTTTTGAAGCTTTCATATTTTTGATTATTTATTTTAGTCATTTTCTTGTAATTTTTATATTTTTTAAGTTAGTGGAAGTTTAATTTAGCTAGTATATGTACTAATATGTAAGATTGTTAAAATTTTTAAAATTTGCTATTGATGATAAAATTGATACTAAATTATTTTTAAGTTTAAAAGTGAAAAATGATTAGTTTGTAATATTTATTTTATTTGGCCATATTCATTAATTTGTTTCTTATTTCACTAAGATAACCTACTAATTTTAATTTTGGTCAAGGACCTATAGTCATTGATCTAATCCTTGATTGAAAAGAAAAAAGGTGAAGCATAAGTCAAGCTAAAACATACCCTTAATCCCTTTTCAATAGTAGAATAATAAATTAGATTTCTCTTCTTGATTTTTAGCATTTTTTTGTTGTATTTGAATTTTTTCAGGAGAAAAAAAGCTAAAAATCAAAATGAAAAATCTGATTTTTCATTTTTCTATTGGAAAGAAATAGAGATGACATGGAATCACATTTGAAATTAAAATTATTTTTGTTCATTATAAGTCATTTATAAATTATTATAGTTTTTCTTTAAATTTTAATTTTTTTATGAAAATTTTTGAGATTTAATAAAATTTTAAAGTTTACTTTAGAAACCATAAATAACAAAAATTGTTGTGAATGAAAACGTTTAAAATAGCTTGATGCTTGTCGATTGAGTCTTAGCTCAATTGGTATGGGTATTGTTGTCAGTACAGGAGGATGTAGGTTTGAGTGCACGCACTTTCCTCTTATTTAAGGATTGAGAATGACTCGTGTATGTATGTATGTATATATATATATATATATATGTATGTGTATATATATATATATATATATATATATTCCACAACCAATTTTAGAATCTTCACAGCTGAGGCATCCTAACAAACCGGTAGGCTGGAACTTGTTTTTAGGCGCTCGCTATCTATTTTCATTGTTCAACTCTTTGACAACATGAAAAAACCAAAAGTTTTGCCCTCTCTCTCTATCTAGCCATCGGATGGAAAGGCGGAGGCCTTTGGTGTCTCCTCCAGTCAAGAATTAGGGCCTCGTAATCACTAGCCAACATGTTCTTCCTTTTCTCGCATGTTTTTCTTCGTTTATGGTTTGATATGTGTTTTCACAAATAAATTATTAAAAATTTTGAAATATTTCAAAAGAACTAAATCTCACCTTTTTAAAAATAGATTTCGAAACACTAATTTATAAATTATTATACATCATTGAACTAATAAAAGCAGGTTAATTTGATGTTCATTTTAACATTTTGTTTTTGGACTTATTTTTAAACCAAATTAATATAATTTAATCCATTAAATCTATATTCAGAATAAATATTTCGAAATATGTTGACTCTCGTCGTCGTCATACTAAGTACTTATCATTTAATTAATAGTTTGTGCAGTAAAATTCAACCTTGATCGCCAAACCCAAAAATGAAATGATTAGGTAGATGATTTCTTCTCCTTTAGGTGCCGGCTCAACCAGACTTTAATTTGAGTATAAATATGCCTTGCGGCTTGCACGTACAATTGGATTATCAATCATCTCCCTTAGCGTCTTGCATTGGATCATCAACCTTGCATAAACAGCATCAATCATGTCAGCTCAGTCCAAACATGTTTTCTCAAAGATACTCACAGTTACTGACATCAAAAAGAGGTTAGCAGTCCCGTCAGCAATCCAGCATTCTTTGCCACCTTTCAATGGAGGTCATACAGTCACATTTCAGTTTTTATACGGCACAAGACCCTGGCCAATTCGTTACACAATCCGCAGGAAGGGGTACAAGAAACCCGTATTCTCAGGTAAACTATGGAAAAACTTTGTTATTTATGACGACTTAAATGTTGGGGATAGATTCATTTTATACATAGGGCAAGGCGAAGATGGTTCTTCCTACTATGGGGTTAAAGTGGGGAGAGAAATCCACTTCTTTGGCATCCCCCAGGGGGTGCAAATGCAATGGGCTAAGGCAATGGCACCGGTGATCATGAACATGCAGCTGCAGAAGCATATCCCCAGATTATTAATCGTAGTCATCAAGGCCTTCTGCGACAACCCACTACTCCATATGGTGCTGAGTTAGATTTGACTTTGGCGCTAGCGCCACTCAATGTGGAGGGAAACACCATGATAGGATCCATGGCCAGACTTTGAGTTCCTGGACCCTTCAGGAACCAGGATGTTTCGTTTGTATATGTGGTCCTGTTTTTTGGTTTTGTTTTGTTACAGTGTGATGGGCTTATATTTTAGTTGCAGAATAATATTATCTTGTCTTAAATTTTTTTGTTTTATTATTATTTTCTTTTTCTGAGATGATTGGTTGGTATATTTTTAAGTTGATATAGAAGGGAAAGGGTAAGTCATACATTTTTTTGTCTTTCTTAGGCTAAAAGTCTTTAGTCAACGGTACTGGCTTGATCTTTAAGCTCAGCCTTCTTCTTCATCTCTTACATCTCATATATAATCAGATCCAACTCCAATAACCAGTTCCCCCCGTTGAAACTTCAACCTTTTCAACAATGCAGCTAAGTATCTCTCTCTGCTATATATAAATATTTCATCTTTAATCCTTGAGCCCTTCACTCTTCTTTTTTTTTTTTTCCCGAATTTTGGTGTTTTCATGGAGAAAAATACATATGTAATCAAGTTTTCTAGTTGCTTGATTCAAATTAAGTTTAAAAAAACTATATTATATATATATATTCGAGTTTTTAGTCTCGTTTGTCCACAGATACTCAAGCACCCACCTATTTTACAAGTTATTTCATGTTTTTAAGCCATGTGTCACTGCGAAAGTTAACGTGTACCATTGTTGCTTCTTGGTGCTTATGGATTCATTTACGAAATGGGGTTTTGAGATTTTTTTTTCTAAATTTAGGATTAAATTGATTAAGAGGGGTGTTCTTCTGCATGGTTGAAGATTCTATATTTATTCCTTTTGTTTTAGCAAGTGTTTTGATTTTAGGGTACCTTTTTTATGATTGATATATTTTAATTTGTAACTCTCTTTTGGGTTGTTTTAATCAATAAATATTAATTGGATTAGGAAAAAAACATTTTGATGAAAGATAGTGTCTGAAATTCGAGAGAAAAATGGAATATTGATTCAATTTTTTTACATTATTTTCAAAAATATATGGGTTGAACATGGGCGGAGACAAACTAGAGAGAATGGTGCAAAGGGTAGGGGATGAGGATTGTTGGCATGCCCATCGAAAGCAAGGTGGAGGGAGAGGAGAGAGGAGAGGGCGGTGGAGAGTAAGAAGGGGCAGGTCTGGTTAAAGAAAACAAATGAAAGAAATTTAAGGTTATTTTAAATTAAGTGTAGATTTCGATGAGCGGTCGGATATTATCCATGCAGACTATTTAACTTACTTAAAATCATAAAAAAATCTTTCCAATTCAAATTAAAGTTAACTAGTTGTCTATATCCTATTTTTTTTTTATACAATGCTTATAATTATTCATAACTTTACCACAACTTTTAAATAAAAAGAGAAACACGTTTCAGCATACTCAAACCAATATCCTTTTATACTAATAATAATATTGATACCAATTAAACTAAAACTTAATCGACTCGCACATCCCAATTATTGAACTAACAATTAATTGAGACCCTAATTAAAAAAATACAATTAATTGTGCACTTTAATCACATATGTGTTGTTATTATGATTAATTTCAAATATTATGTTTCATTGTTTATTATATGTTATTTTTAAATGCATACATATATTCTAAGTATGTGGTTTCCACAAATATAGATATACGCGTATGTGATAAAATATTTAGCAATATATTAAAAATATATACTTATAATTAAAATAATCACCAAATAGGTTTTTGCTCGACACTTAACTAATTACATTTTTTTTTTGAAGGAAAAGAGATGGTGTTGTTTGAATTGCATATTTAAAAGGGAGAATATTTGATATATTGTCGATGGATAATAACATGACATCTCATCATTGAATAAAACAACAAAAATAATGGACTTATAAATAAATATTGATAACTTCATTTAGATATAATTAAATAATAATTAATTATAAATAAATGCTAAGACCCTAAACTCTTAAATCCAATATCCTAAATTTGATAGTTATCAATATTGATTTATAATAGTTACAAATATTGTTTAATTATGTTTACATAAAATTATTAGTATTTCTTTACAAGCCCTCTATATTTTTGTTTAATTTAGTGATGATGTGTCATGTTGTTATTTACTGACGATGCATGAGACTTATACACTAACGATGCATTAAATATTATTCATTTCTACTAAAACAAGTCCAATTTATGAGAGTAGTAAAAAGCATTGAGAGTTGAGATGAATATAAAGTTGATTTATCGATAAATGTTGGGCGTAGTAGTGAGGTACACTATTCGACCCACTATTATTGACTAGGGCTGACCCAATCCTCTTCATTTCAGTAGTGATAGTTTGTACATTATGAGTTTGCACGTGATGGGTTTACATTACCATGCAAGCGAACCCATATTTAGGAGACACATATTAACCCTAAAATAATGTACGTATTGACATGCATAAAAATTTACTTATTATGTCCCATCTAAAAACTGTACGATATAAATAAAAAAATTAATCTCATAAAAAGTAAACTCACAAAAATACTATCACTATTTTCGAAAAGTAAAATCAAATGACTATTCTAACTTTTTAAAAAAAAACCAATTTAAGAAAAATATTGTAATCATGGAGAGATACTAAACTAGGAAAGTTCCTGTTGACTTTATATGCTTGCTAAATGCTAGGCATACAAAAGATGTAATTAAAGTAATTTTATTAGAATTTATTTCAAAATTACTTCAATACTATAACATCCCAAATCAGGTCCAAACGTTATGGCCGGATCTAATGATGTCACATGATAGGGTATTTAAAAACCGTGTCGTCACGTTAAAACCATTTCCATTGAATTCCTTATCTTAATATTTTATTAGTTCCAAAATTGCGTTGCTCATTTAATCGATAGTTTCAAAACGTGATTTGTTTGCGGAAGCATTTAAAACGGATTAAACAATCCTGCGTTTAGGAAAAACATTTGTTTCTTTTGAAAAAAACCAAGGTTTCCTACTACTAGCAGTTGTAATCCATAAGGTAAAGATATTTAAAACCCAAAACCAAAGTCCGAAAGTCCAATTACAACCCAAAAACTTAGCCAGTAAAAACAGAATAGAAATAAAACCAATTATCGTAAATATAGGTTAAAAACCATGACAGTCCAAAACTGTGGTCACCGCCAGGTCCTCTGCTGCACCGATCCGTCTAGATCTGGGGATTACCTATGCACATTTAAACAAAAGGGTTGAGTTTACGAAAAACTCTGTGTGTAATCCCTTAGAAAATAAACAATAGCAAATCACAGTGCACAGTTTAATCAGTCTTGGGCCAAGCCCTTTTTCAGTATCAGTAATAGTTTGGGCCTTAGCCCATCTCAGTACAGTATCAAATATGCAGTAATGTCTTAGCCAATCACAGTATCAGTAGCAATCATGCAGTATTCAGTAACAAAGTCCTACCCAACCAGCCTCTACACACCATCTCTGTCCAACCCTACACTCCATGTGGGGATCAAATCAACCCACCCATCCTTACACTCCAGGTAGTACCGGAAGCGACACAAATCAGTAATTTGCAGCTGAGCCGCCAGTATGTTAGGCTTAATAGCCTTTCAGTACACTTCCTCCAAATATAATCAACCCAACCCCATGCAATGCAACATACAAGTCATGACATGCTATCTCAGGACATCAATACATATAACCAGTTCAGTATACAAGCATACTATCATCATGCTCAACACATATATAGATAACACAGTCAGTTCGTACAATTAGGGGTCTAAGTGATGCTTACTGACCCTACAGTAGGTTCACAGTCAACGTGGGCGACCCGTGCAACCTTTGCAATCAATTCAATGAAAATGAGCTCACACGCCCATGTGGGCCCACACGCCTGTGTGGCCCATTCAACCCAATTAGACCTGATCGTGTGGTCCATTTCTTTAATGTAACCCGTGCTAGCTAAATATTCATATATGTTTTCACTATTTACTTACATGTTCCTTCAAAGCTATCTACTTGAATTACTGTTACTAAATTATTTATATTTTGAGCTGCAGAATTCCAAATTAAGATCTGCTTGATGTTTTTAAAACTAGACTCAAATACCTTTCTACCATAAAATTTTCAAAATTTTTGGTTCAGCCAATAAGTACAGTAAAATCTTCAAACTTACCCCTATTCTGCTGTCTGACAGCTTTGATCTTTCTTTGCTAAAAATTAATTATCTCTTAGTACAAAATTTAGATGATGTTTCCATTTATTTCTATTGAAAATAGACTCATTAATAATTTAAACATGTAAATTTTAACCCTTAATTATTTTTCTCCAATTTTTTATGATTTTCCAAAGTCAAAATAAGGGAACCCAAATTCATTCTGACCTTATCTCACAAAGTTTATTATATCTCACGATTTACAGTTCCATTACTTACACCGTTTCTTCTATGAGAAACT
Organism: Gossypium turneri; assembly: GCA_008044935.1. NCBI lineage: Eukaryota > Viridiplantae > Streptophyta > Magnoliopsida > Malvales > Malvaceae > Gossypium > Gossypium turneri. The sequence goes on along the minus strand of CP032574.1, from coordinate 51,011,612 downwards.
AGACTCAATAAGATTTAATTCTATATTTTTTCATCCTATAATTAGACTTTCACAATTTATGGTGATTTTTCAAAGTTAGCCAACTATTACTGTCCAAACAGCAAGCAATTTTGGCTTTTCGCCGAATCCCTTTTTTTTGCGTTTCGGGTACAGACCTAGTTTTGTTTGATGCTAAAATAGTCCCCCTATAATTGAACAAATAACACTAATTTAATCTCACATAACGTGATTCCAAATTGAACTCGTATCAAGGTTTTAACCTATAAGCGACTAAATCTTACCTTCAACCGATGAGCAGTAATTCCCACACAAACTAAAACTCTGATTGGTGATTATGAGCCCTTGAATCCTCCCCTAATTGGCATAAACAAAACACTTCAGAAGAAAGTTAACAAACGGAGACAAATCACTTATCTAAAACTTACGAACGATCGTAGACAAGCATGGAGCGACATGAGGCAGAGTGAGAAAAGAAAAATCAAGAGGGTGGAGGGATTTTGGGGAAAGTAAAGGAAAAAAAAAAAACAAAAGATGAACATAATATTTGATAACCACCCCAATCCGTTATTTCTCTCCATCAAACTCCCCACTAAATCCACTACTCAGATTTTTAGTCCATCTCAAACTCTCCTAGACGCACAAGCAAAAAAAATAATGCTCACATCAAGATTCAAACACAAGACCTCCTTCTCACCAACCGTCCATTTATCCACCGAACCAACAGACCCATTCTATTAATTATTTGCCAGATTTTACTTAAAAGCCTACTGACCAAAGATAGAGCTTATTTATAAAAATACCAAAATTTACCCAAGTCCTAACTTGAACTTAGGACCAAACACACCCAGACCACATAACCATTAAAATAGATAAATATTTTATGTCACACATTCACAATACCCAAAATTAAAATTTTGGGGCGTTACAAATACAATTTTAAAATTATTATTTTATATTATTTTAAATTTAAAAATTAATGAGAATTGAATAAAATAAATATGTATTATAAATAAATTTTATTATTTTTATAAATATACTTTTTATATTATATAAATTACATAACATACATTGGCGGAGTGTAATGGAGACCCAGAGGCCATAACCCTTAAAATGTTAAAATTTTTAATTCAGACTCTTCATAATTTATAAAATTTTAAATTAGTAATGATAAAATTACAATTTTTCCCCCCAAAAATGATAAAAAAAATTGATTTAAATATTTAAAAATTATAAAGATATAGGCCATTTAAATGATGAAATTTTATTTTTACTTTCGTAAAAATATACAATTTAATTCCGCCTCAAAAAAAAATTTCAGGTTACACCATTGATAATATGTAAAGTTAAAAACAATATATTACTATATTAAAAATAATTTGGGCACTGATCTTGAATGTTGAATTCCAAATTTGAGTCGTATTTTAAATGCATCAAATTTTATTACCAATTTTTTGAGCCTGATTATTTTTGTTCAAATCTTCTAAAATATTAAATCAAATTTTAGATATGAAAAAGTAATCTATCCTTGAAAAAAAAAGTTTATGATTTTTTTGAGTTTTCAAATTTTTTACAGTTTTAATAAATTTATATCAATTTTAGTATTTTTATAACTTTCATAAGAAAAAATATTAGATTAAATTCGAAACTACTGTCCCACCATTTGTTTGATTAATGACCAACTTAATTGAAATTTTTGTTCACACCAACTAGAATTTAGCGGATGGAATTAATTAACTGTTCCATTATTTCTTAAAAAAAGGTTGCTTTCTTAATGAGAACAGTTGTTTGATTTATGAATCTGTGGTGCGACGTGCTACCGCGCAATTTCTCAAATCGGGAAACGCTAATATAAACATGACTAGTAACAGGGAAACCCTAATCCTGTAAACCCAACACGGAATCATACGTGAAACATGCATCTCTTTTGTGTGCGTGTGTGTGGGTCTATATATATGTATGCCACTTGATACCCACCCAGTCACCATGGAATCTCGATCTAGAATGGTGTTCTCAAAGCCACTCACAGATACTGATATCAAACACAGGTTGGCGTTACCATCAAATATCCTGCCTTATTTGCCAAATTTCAATGGAAGCAACGGTGTTAGAATTAACATAAGGTACGGGACAAAGATCTGGCCAATTGATTGCACTGTAAGGAGAACACGGTATAAGAAACCTGTTTTCTCCGGTAGATTATGGAGAGCCTTTATTATGAGTAATGAACTCAAAGTTGGAGATAGAATCAGCCTGTACAAAGTGCAAGGTGAAGATGGTTGTTCTCACTTTAAGTTTGAAGTGGAGAAGCAGCCAGCATCTGCCAGCAACCAGTACGGAACGACAGTCAGGATTTTTGGTTTTAATATAAGTGATGAAGCCACTGAAATGAAGTTTATGAAAGAGCGAGAAATAGACTTCTTTAAGGGCGGTGCAATTGCAATATCCGCCTATGGCAGTGGCAGTACTAGAAGTGATGCTGGTGGAGATACACGTCACAACATTATGACTGATCATCATCATGGCCTGAGCTTGGACTTGAATCTGAGACCACCCGGTAGGAACGGTCATGCTTGTTGAACTTGTTTTACTTTGTTTTAGTAGTTGCCTTTCATTGTCTTGTTCCTTAGAGATAGACTGATACGAAGGGTATGAAATTAGAAATGCTTGGTGTGTTTTCTTTTTATCTCTTTCATGTGCCAAAACTCTGGGTTGACTTGTATTTGTTATACGATGACTTCTTCATCTCCTAAATGGATCCAACTGCGATGCCAGTTCGCCGGACGGTGAAGTACAACCTTCTCAATAACATATGTGGAGCTAAGTATCTGTCTCTGCTAGCTATAATGTTTCATCTTTAGTCACTGAGCTCTTTACATGTTCTTCAGCTAGCTATATATATTTTGGTATTATCCATGTCACGTCGGTTTTAGAATCTTGGTGTTTCCACAGGGAAAGCACCTGGTTGTCATTATTTGTAAATCTTTTGTTTCCAATGATTTTAATTTTGAGAAGGTGGACACTCAATGAATAAGTTACAGTTTGTTGAGTTATGCATTTGATTATATGTTCTGATAAAAACTGGTTGAAGAGATGAAATATAATTAAGGTATATCTTTTTGATAAGAGGTTAAATTGATCAGAAGAAGAATTAAACCAAAAATTAGGATATATTCCGGGAAAATAAAACTTCCGGGAAAATAAAACTCCCATCAAAGAGAAGCATATGAAAGACTTTCATAAAAATTCTCGTAGAATCGAGAATGAAGTTTTCATTCTGTACATGCCAAATCATGAATTAGTAACTGCATCCAATCTCCAAAAAAAATCTCATTTACGAAATCCCTATAAATAGGATCAAACCCTATTTGTTTGTTTTGAGAAATATATCGATCAATTCCGATTCTTTCTTTTTCTATTGATTCTTTTCTGATCAAGATGTATGGATCCAATAATGCGCTTCAGTGCACTCGAACCCACGTTTTCCTGCATAGACAATAATGTTTATGCTAATCGAACTAAGACTCAATCCATGATTGCTCTTTTTAATAATATTGTTTCTTGAATTCTCTCTTCGAGAATAAAATATCTTTACTATTATATCCATTATTGCTTTCTTATTTATTTAATTTGCCCTTTTCTTCTTTTTTTTCTCTTATTATATCCAAAGTTATGAATAATATAGAAAATATAGTAATAAACATTACACTTTTAAAAAGAGAATTCATATTATTATTAAGAAAAAAAGTCACAAACCTCGAAAGAATTAATCTCGATGAACTATCAGATAATTATAAAAAAATGCTTTAATTCCTCCATTATAAAATTAAAAGAATATTAATATCAGCCTAAAAATAATTTACTGATATAAGCAGACAATTAGCTAGGTAAATGTATGTTAGGTTATTTTTTGTTGACAATTTACTATGGTTTTCATACATGCTTCGTGTTAGATTGATTATTTATTTTTTAACTATATTATAGAGAAAAGAATTAAAAGTTACAATTTTCTCAAAGTTCTTGTATTGTTTGTGTTTTTGGAAGTTAGTCTTTATACTTTTATTTCGAGGAATTAGTCCCTCTATTTTTCAAAATTAAAAATTTAGGTTCATTTGTTAACATTGTTAAAATTTTTTTGTTAATTTTGTTGGTGTTACATTTTGGAAAAAAAAAACTCACTTGGTATTCATGTAACAAAAAAATAACATTGTAACGGAATTGAATTTAATAAAGAATTTTAACAATGCTAACAATTCTTAAAATTTCTCATCATCATTTTAATTAGGATAAAGTATTTAGACTAACTAATGACCGTATAAAAAGTTAAGGTATCAAATTATATTAAAATTAAAATAGATTAAATTTCAAATTTAAACGAAATATAAGAATCAAATTGAAATCTAATATTCTTATAATCCAAAAAATAGAGGGATTGAAATTAAAATTTATCCAATATTTTCTCATTAAAATAGAGGGTTAAAGTAAAAAAATAAAGCTCGTTTTTTAAATGGATTGAGCCTCAAGTACAATTGTTTTGCCTAAGTCTGGCTTGACCTGAATCAATTGTTTTGCTAATATTTTGTTGCTATTTTGCTACTATTTCATTGTCAATTCGTTATTATATTGCTACTATTTTATTTTCATTATTTAGATATTGTATAATTCTTTTTTATTGTATTTTTGCTACTATTTTAAAAGTATTTGCTTGATAAGTTATTTAAGTATAATTTTTTTTATGTATTTTCAATTTGTTGAGAAAAAAATATTTTAATATTTTTAGTATATTTGATGTATTATATTTTTTAAATTTATTTTTATCTAAAAAATAATCTAAAAAAATTCATATAGGTGGGCTGAGACAAGCTCAGGTGCCATTTTCAATTTGGGTAAGGTTTAGATAAAATTTTAGACCTATTTTTTAAGTCGAGTCCAAGCATAGAAAATGGATCTAAAAATTTTCATTAGCCCAACCCATGATTAGGTGTAGCGGCAAAGCCTTGATGACAAAGATATATATTAAAAACAAAGGCAACCATATTTAATGGGTAAGCTACACACCCAAGCTCACGAAATAATTAGTATATTTATGTTCTGGACACTCTAACTTGAAAAAGTTATAAAATAATTATTAAATTATTTAAATATTTTTATTTAAGTCACTGGACTGTTAAAATCGCTACTATATGAGCTTTTTTGTTCGCACTATATGCAGCAATAAAAAGCTCTCTTTCTGCCATAGTTTAGTTTTTTTTTCATGAAACACCTTTAAATGTTACAAATCTACAATTAAAAATTTAAATAATTTTCTTATTTGATCTCCAGTACTGACCACTAGAATGACTTAAAACTAAGGTATGTTCTTCTACTCGTCGATGTATAGTGATCTACTGTACCGATCATCGAATCGTCGCTTGGAGTTTTACCAACTGGACTTTTTAAAGGAAAAGGGTTAAAAATCCAGTGGTTTAAATAAAAATTTTTGAATAATTTAATAATCATTTTATAATTTTTTAAAGATGAGTGTCTAAAATATAAATTTATTAATAGTTTAATGGCTTGAGTATAATTTAGCCTGAGCTACCCATGGTCAAAGGTTTTGATTTGGGGCCGCCTCCTTGGTCTTTCAAAACGAGGGAGGAGAAGGATTTAAACAGCTTTTGATAGTCGGCTTTCTGGAAGATGCAACCCCCCTTGATTCAAGAAGAGATGGGAGATGGGTTTCTATCACAGTTTAAACATGACGCCGCCAAACTTAGAATTCCACACAAATTATGAGTTGGTCGTCAAATGGATTGGCTGTACCCCAACAAGCATAGGAAATATGGCAGAAGCTCAGCTGCATGATCCCCTCAAGAAAACATCAGATAGACCCCCAAGATCCTTAAAAGATATCTGCATCTAGCCATCACATCTCTAATTTAATTGATATCTATATTTTGAAAGTACATGGAGGAAATTAAGATATCTAATCAGTTGCCCACTATAAATAGTTTTCTCCACTTCGGGGATGGTCATAGTCACAAAAAATTCAAAAAGTTAATTTGACTAACCATTTGGTTAAACTCCAATTCATTAATTTTACTTTTATTATTTAAACAGCAGTACACGCTGCTCTTTTAGAGTAACTCAACTCAAATACATCCCCATTAGAGAAAGTGGAGGTTTAAGTCCACACAATCATCGAAATGTGATTCCTTTCTACCCACCCACCACCGTCACGCCTCAAGTCACAAACATGTTGAACTATGGACGAAATAAGAAAATATTTTAGGATTAAAAATTACATTATAACTTTTACAATAATAAAAATATAATTTTATCATTTTAATACTATAATTTTTAAAACATTAAATTAATTTTTTATGTTTTTAGAGGGAAATATGTACATTTATCTTTATTAATTTAAAATTTTAAAAATTACAAATGACCTAAATAAAAAATATATATATTTTAGGAGAGTCGGGGCTCCTCTCAGCCCCCCTAATTTTGCCTCTGTTATTATATAGGTTATTTTTAAATTATGATATTTTTTATAATTTTGATTTATGAATTTAGATTTTATTAATGTGTGGCCATAAAATATTTTAAAATTGTACCATATTATCATAAAAATGTTTATATAAAATTTTAGAAAATACATAAGAAATTTGTAATTTAAAAAAAATTCAAGCAATGACCCATCATATCTTTAGGAAATCTAATTTCAAAAGAAAAAAAAAATCTCCAAGGACTGTTTTACATTTTTGAAATTGATTTGGGAATTAGATGATTAAGTCCCAATTAGAGGTGTTCATTAGTTGGGTCAGATCGAGTTTAGGCCAGGTCTAAATATGATATTAATATACTTTATACTTGTCCAAGTCTAGCTTAGCATGAAATCTGGACTTAAAATTTTGCCTAAACTTGTCCATATTTGTAAAATATTAACCTAAACCCATTTTAAGCTTACCCATTTATTTTTAATTTTAAAAAAAAAATTATCTATATTGTTTTATTTTAATATTTGATAATTTGATAATTTTTTTTTATTGAAAATTTTTATATAGTCACCTTTAACATTTTTTAATGTTTACATTAGAGTAGAATTATATATTTAATATAGGTTTATTTTTTTAATATGCTCTAAATTACATAATATATAAAAGTAATATAATATAAAGTATTATAAATTTAAAACAGCTTGGGTCGGGTTAGGCTGAGCTCGGCGTTAAATGTTCAAACCCAAGCCTGACCCATATTTTAAATGGGCCTATTTTTTTTTTGCCCAAATCTATTTTCAAGCCTAATATTTTTGCCTAAGCCCTTCCAAATTTCAAGCAGGCCTTTGAGCTTGGACAGGTAACCCGACCTATGAACAAGTCTAGTTCCAACTTTGTAGCTTTTTTAATTTATGTTTTATAAAAAAATATTTATTTAAAGTTGGAATTTGAAATTTTTATCTTCTAATTTTGATAAACAGTTTGATTTATGGTAAAAGATTTTTGTATTTTGTCTTTTTTCACTTAAAAAAGGATAAAATAGTCCATATAAATTAAGCATTTGATGGAACAATCAGACAATAGCACATGACGTACCACATATGTGTTGAAAAAAATGAGTTTGAAAAATGTAGCAAAATGTAATGACCCAAATTCACGGGCATCGGAAAAGTATAATATCGGGCCTCCATCCTAGTAAATTGAGTTCGAAAATAATTATTAGAAATATGTACTAGACTAGTTGTGTGTTTAATTAGGTTTTAGATAGGTGAATTTAGCTTAATTATGAGTAATTAGCAAAAAGGATTAAATTGCAATAGAAGTGAAAGTTTAATTATAGATTAAAAGAAAATAATAGGGACTAAATAGGCAATTATGTTAATTGCCAAATTTGAGGCGGCATAAGTATAAAAATCTGAGATTTTTATGTGTTAAAAAAATATTATTAAATTATTATTATTAAATTATTAAATTATTATAATTATTATTATATTATAAAATAAATAAGATGGTGACAAATGTATGGTAATAATTTATAAATGTGTCATAATTGTATAAATACATTTGTATTAAAATTTCGTAATTACTTATTATATAAGAAAATATTATATTATATTATATTATTAAAGTATTATATTTATTAAATAATAAACAAAACATAAACTAAAAGAATAAAAGAAACAAAAGGAGAAAAGAAACAGAATAGGAAAGGACGGAACAGAGAAGAAACAGGGGAGAAAGAAGAAAAAGAAGAAAAAGGGAAAATAGGGTTTTTGAGGCTTGAAATTTAATTTGATAAGTCAAATTGACCCTTTTCTCTTAATTCTAATGTTTTAAAAGCTTTAAAACAAAGTTTTGATGGAATTAAGTTGATATTTTTTATGTTCATAGGTTTTCAAGTATAGTTTATGTTGAATAAATTGTTGAATTAGGGATTTAATTGAATGAATTTTAAGTTAGAATTGATAAAGGGATTAAATTGTAAAAGAAACTATAAATTTTATGTTTTAGGGACTAAATTGAGGGAAATTCGAAATTAGAAAAAAATGCTGAAATTTTGATAGTTAAATTTGAGTTTGGATGAAATTTGAATAGAAATAGAGTGTGAATTGAATTAGGAAAGTAAGTGAATTTAATTAGGATTAAATTGAGAATAAGGAAGAAATTGAATAGAAATTCAATTATTTATTTTAATTAATGCTGTAATTAATAGTATAAATTATTATTATTTTCATAGCTAGCAAAGAATCAGAAGCATCGGCACGGAAGGGAAAAGAGAAGATTATCGAGGAGTAAACTCGAGAAAATCACGGTTTGTATTACTATAATTCAAATTATTTATTTTTAAATGTTAAATTTCAATTTATATGTTTAGTAAATGAAATGTGGATTAATTATTGATTGAAAGGTGGAAAAATGATTGAATTGAAAATGTGAGAAATTGTGATTGAATTGAGATTATATGTGATTTAAATACCCTATTAACTAGTCGGGCTGAGTCGGATATAGTTGGCATGCCATAGGATTGGAAGAGTTCAGGGATACTTCGACCTCGAGTCGATGAGACACTGGGTGTCACTATATTTCTTCGGATAGATTCGATGAGGTACTGGGTACCAACTTACTTCGGCTTGGCCGATGAGACACTGGGTGTCAACTATTGCTTCGAACTATCCGATGAGGCACTGGGTGCCATTCTGGTGTGTTTGGTTGGATACGTGTATCCGCCAAAGTCCGACTTTTGTTAATAGGGTAATTAATGAAATGATAAACCGAACGAGTTGATCGAACGAGCTACTGAAATGACATGAAAAAGTTGAATTGTGAGTTGAAATGTGAAATGAGATTGAGAAATGAACCTAAGGTTCATGATATGTTTAAATTCAAATTGTGGATATGTGATATTGATTGATGCATTGCTATTGTTGAGATATTGAATTTAAATTGTATATACAATTTATGCATTACATGTACATTATTGTTATAATTTGAATTATGGTAATACCACTGAGTATAAATTACTTAGTGTACGGTTGTTTCCGTGCGCAGGTCAATAGAAGTCAAAGGTCCCGGTTCAGCATCCAGATCAATCCCGACTTCAGCATAATTTTGGTGATGTATATTTTCTTTTGGTAATGTGGCATGTACATAGGATGTGTATAAAAGTTATTATGTTTTAATATAAATGATTAAAAATGTTAGTATAAAAAGTTTATGAACTATAATGAGAGAAGTTTATCTATTTTTTTTCATTTAATTAGTACATTGTTAAATTTAAATTGATATTATATTGATTAAGTTTGATTAGAAGGAATTTAGAATAGAAAATGTGAATGTGACATGAATTGGTTGATTTGATTATATTTGAAAATGGTATGGTTTTAAATTGCAGGGGGTTTTATGTAAATATAAGCAGAAGTGCTACCGAAATTTTTATAAAAAAAAATGAAAATGAAGTCATTTGGTAAACAAACTAATAAATTTTATGATTTAATTTAATATGTTGGTTATTTATTTAAGAATTGCTGTAAATCATTTGATACATCCTGTAATGCCTCGTAATCCTATTCCGGCGATGGTTCGGGGTTAAGGGGTGTTACAAAAAAAATAAATTTAGGGAAAAAATCAAAGTTTTAAAACATTCCAAAACAAGAACTTGGTTGTGATGTTTAAAGTAATAAATACTTGATCAAAATTGTATCCTTTCGATCCGTCTTAGATGAACGCTTTGACCGAGTAGTCTTCTCTGCTTTCAAATTTTCTCCGTAAATGGTTCATCTCCTAGGGCCCAAATTTTTTCCAGCTTTTATTGTATTTTATATATATATATATATATATATATATATATATATATATATATTAAAAGGGCTCAATTTATGCTTGCATGTGGAGACTAATTCAATTGAAATGGATGGAATTTTTAATAGACAATGAAAAGAAAGGAAAGGATTTTTTTTTATGTGAAGAGCCTATTTCAAGCAACCAAATAGTGATAGATCATCACTTAACTATAGAAATGAATGAAATTTTTGACATAATACCAGTTTGGTCTTTGATATAATGGATAGAGACTAATTTGTAAAATGAGCAAAGTACAACCTAACTTCTAATGCAAGAATGTCAATAGTATTTTTACCTATTGCTATCTAAAGTTATCTTTTTACTAAAAATAATACTTTCTTTATTACAAACAGTACCAAATACCAATCAACAACCAGACCTTTCTTAACATTTTTGATCCCTAAGGAAAATAATAAATTGAGGTCCATTTTAAAAAATTATAAAATATAATGTTAAAATAAAAAAATTGTAGCCCCTTTTATTTATTTTTTTATCTGTAAAGAAATGTCAATCAAAAGACTTTTTTCCACGTTACAAATTAAAAAATAACTTTTTGAGATGTCCCCAATCTTAGACCCTAAACCGCAGCAGTCTCGAACAAATTCCAATGCTGCACCGACCAACAACTCTAGCTCATTTTACCTCAATAATTCCATCAAATTCCAACTTCACACAAATACTAACCTGGTATGGATGGGATTGACCTCAAAGGTCCATTTTAATGGCCAAACCAATTATTACATTAACTTTTCAAAAGAAACGGCCAATCCAATAAGCCCATGTTGTGTCTCCTCCATCAACAATTGTTGTGGAATAAGTTTTTTATCCTCTCGTCAATGTTTTTGTCAGTTTTGATTTAATATACAATTTTATTATGATATTTGATTTTGTATAATGTTATACATAAAATATAATTATTGATATGACATTATTTTATGTTGATAAATTATGTATACAAATAATTATATTTATTTAATATAAAAATAAATTAATATATTTATCTAAAACGGACAAGGACATGCATATATTAAATTTTAACATTTGAAACTTCTTTTCTGGCCGTAGTTCACATTAACACTGAAACATGTACAGAAGAGTCCTGCAATGAAGAAAAGAATCTAAGTTGTCTTGCACCAATGGCGCTATCTAATGGCCTGGAGATTAAGAAAGGATTTCCCCGTCACTTTTTTGTTTTTTAATTTCATGTTCTAAACCCACCAACCAATGAGTTTTTATAGTGCTATGTTTTTCCTTTCTACAGTCATGACTGTATGATACATTTACCAACTATCAGTTTTTGTACCCTTTACAGGTTTACTCAGATGTCTTTTCAAGTTTCACAGTATTTACATTATCTTATCTACGTATAATGACTGTGTTTTTGTTTTTAAAAATAAAAACAGAATACCTGCGCGTTGCTTGAGGCGTCTGGATCTATGGTACCAGTGGCAGAAAAGGTAGAGATCATCCTTGTCGACCTTTCGTCAGACTATGATGTCGTTCTCATATTGGCCTCGTTTTTTACCGAAACGCTTCCTCTTCAGAAGCTTATTGATGTGTTTCCGGAGTTTGAGAGTCGGCAAGCTCGTGCGATGACTAAAATGTCCTTTCATGCGCATTTGGTGGAGGCTGATTCGATACAACTAGTGACAGACTTCATGCGTGGTGGCCATTCTTCTTCTACGGCTCGTGGGCGTGGGTTTTGAACACGTCTTCAATGCCAAATTGTGGTAGATATGGACATATGGCGCAAAGCTGTTACTACATGTTCGATCGCGACTATGGTGGTACCTTTGTTTCAACTTCAAATATGACTCCGGTGTTCTCTAATCGTGTTGGTCATGGATCGCACAAGGACGGTCTTAGTGAGCGTAGCTGGTCTTCATTAGGTCGTGGTGGTCCAGTTTCTTTCAGTGGCCCTAGGAAGTACATTAGAACCTCAGTGGCGACCCCGATCGTATTTTCTTACAGCGCTTAGTGGGGAAGGTTGCCGAATAATTTCCTTATGCCGACTTCGCCATCTACTAGGGTTGTAAGACCCTTTGCTACTTATCATGGTAATGGAGCAGGCCAAATGGTTGGGCCAAATGGTGATGGATAGAGCCCGGCTGTGGCTATAATGCTGCCTCTTTTTTGCTGCATAGATTGGATCTTCCATGTAGGCTGCAGTTTGATTTTCCAGGCCTTGGACTTGGGCCATATACTAGGCCGGTTGCTTAAACTCCTAATGTGGACTAGCATGTCAGGTCGGATGCCAATCTTGTTGGGTTTGAGACTAATGGAAATAATTTAGTCCAAAATAATGGGCCAGGTGTCCCATGGCAGACTAAACTGACGACCCATGTTCATGATGTTGATGCCTTACCGTGTGTTGGGTTACCTCGTATCTCTAATTTTTATGCCTCGAATTTTTTGACCACCTTTGGGTCTAATGCCAATACGACGCAATATGAGTCTAATTTTGATAGTGACAATATTTCTTATTTTCATATTCCTATAGGAACCTCCTTTTGGTGCCCTGATTCAAAGGCTATACATCATGTTTGTCGAGAGGCTACCGTTTTGCATGAGTCTACGTTATACTCAGGTACATCTTCTCTTCTCATGGGTAATGGAACTTTTACAAAAATATCGTGTGTTAGGAACTCTACTTTACCTACAAAAAGTAAGATGCTTCGTCTGCCTAATGTTCTGTACATGCTAAATATATGAAAGAATCTTTTATCAGTTTCTCAATTTACTAATAACAATAACGTGTTCTTTGAATTTCATCCATCCTATTGTGTTGCTAAGAACATCCCGACTCAGGAGATTTTACTGTGGGGCCACATTCGTGACGAACTCTATTATTTTTCACTAGTTGCTCCTAATCTTTCTATCGATGCTCCTTCTGTTTACAATATCGGATTACAAACTAGTAATAGTGGTGATGATATTTTCGCGTTATGGCACCAAAGGCTTGGTCATCCGTCTGCCTTAATTGTTAAGATTGTTCTTGATAAATGTCAAATTGTCTCTAATAAAATGTGTCGTAATAATATTTGTATTGCATGTCAAAAGGGGAAATCTCATAAATTGCCTTTTTCAAACTCTTCTACTAAATATAATTTTTTTTTGATTTGGTTGTCTCCGACTTGTGGAGACTGGCGTCAGTTGTCTATGGTGCTAATCTGTATTATATTTCCTTCATAGACGTGTGTTGTCATTTTACGTGGGTTTATCTCATTCAACGTAAGTCTCAGGCAGCTGAGTGTTTTCTTTAGTTTCAACAGATGGTCAAAACTCAATTTGGAAAAGATATTAAGAGGTCAAAGTGATTGCGGTGGTGAGTATTATACATTCACATCAGTGTTTGCTAATCTTGGGATACTTTATTGTCTATCCTGCCCACATACTTCTAAGCAGAATGGAGTTGTTGAGCGAAAACATAGATACATTGTTTAGACTGGTCTTACACTCTTAGCCTAAGCTAGTCTGCCCATAGAATACTGGGGTTATGCTTTTTGTAGTGTCATTAATCTCATAAATCGTCTACCTACCCCAATCCTAAAAGGCCAATCTTTCTACCAAGTTTTTCATGGTCGTAAACCTATATATCATCATTTAAGGGTGTTTGGGTGCTGTTGTTTCCCGTATCTGTGACTATTTGCTGCCACAAATTGGATTTTTATTCTTAGCCATGTATATTTTTGAGGTATAATTCCCAACTTAAAGGTTATCATTGTCTTACACCAAATGGTAAAGTAATTATTTCTTGTCATATTAATTTTTTATGAACGGTGGTTCTTGTTTTCTTCATCTAACATGGACCGTGTTAAACCTAGTCCCTGTGTCTCACATATGTTCCTCTTGTTCGGTTTACTACCTCCCGTCTTGTTGTAACATTCGAGAGTCTCACGTATATGACATCTTCTTCTTTTCATTGTAGTTTCATACAGTCTACATCAGGTGGTTTATCGGTTGAGATAGAGTCTGCACGTGATGAGTTTTGGCTTTTAACCTCGACAGTTACGGGTGGTCCGTCTGCTCCCGGTATAGTTTATTCAGCTCCACCGACTGTTTCGCTAAAAATACTCATACTATAATTACTAGGTCTAAAGCTGGAATTTTTAAACCTAAGGCTTTGTCTGTTGAAGCTGTTGATTATGAACCTTGCACGGTTGAGGAAGCACTTGCTGATCTAGAATGGCGACTAGTAGTCCAAGTTGAATTTAATACTCTCATAGCTAACTCCACTTGGGAACTTATTTTTCTATCTCATGGACGAAAGGTGATAGGGTGTAAGTGGCTCTTCAAAGTAAAGAAAAATCCTGATTCGACTATTACTCAGCGTAAGGCTCGGTTGGTAACAAAGGGGTGTTTGTAGGTTATTGGGTGTGATTTTAAGGAAACGTTCAGTCCAGTTGTCAAATCTACTAATATTCAAACCATACTCTCAGTTGCTATCTCTCATAGTTGGCAACTTCGTCAGGTTGATGTCAACAATGCCTTTTTAAATGGTAATCTCATTGACAAAGTGTTCATGCAACAACCTTCAGGTTATGTTTAGTCTGGTCCAACTGGCAAGCAATTGGTGTGTCGTTTGATGAAGGTATTATACAGGGTGCGTCAACCTTCACGCGTCTAGTTTGATAAATTAAAAAGATTTCTTGCTTTTACCAGATTTCTCGTGTCCAAATCGACTTCCTTGGCATAAATGTAATGGCCTATGGCAGTGGCAGTACTGCTGAAGAACATGTTATTACTCACCATCATCAAGTAGGACTTAGCTTGGAGTTGTCTCTAGGATAACCCAATATGGAAGAAGCCAATAATTCAAAAAGCTTGTTACCCATAAACCAATATCGGGCCCTTCCTTCTTTTACTTTCTCTTTATAAGAAAATACAATGAATGTATTATGATGTTATGGTTTAGACAAGAAGTAAAAGTCGGTATCAGTTGAGTTTATAAGTAGTTTAGTTGTTATATTCTGGTTTGTTTCTGTTATCATGTAATTAGAATCTATAAGAACTATAAGTCTGAGTTTGAAATAAAAAATTTGTTTAAAGATGTGTGCTTGGCTTGTTTTGTGTGTGAAACACCAAAGCTTTCATTACACCAATATTGAAATGCACTCTACCCCTCCCAACTGCCATTGAAGATGCAACCGCAATTTTAACAGTCCCGGTTACTTTCTAAAACCTGAAACTAGTTGTCTTGTTTGGCCTTGCACTAGTTAGGTAATTTTTATCTCTCGGGCTAAAAAAGTACCATTCTTTCTCACCAAGCGCAGCTTTATCTAATCCAATAACAAAAAAAAAAAAAACACTACCACTACTAGAACAGGATTTAAACATAATAAGAAGCTATGTAATAATTTTTGAATGATTCTTTAGATGGTAACATTAAAAGGGTTCTTAAAGTGAGTCTCGCTTGGTAAGTCCCAGGGATTGAACTTATAGATATCGATGTCCGCGATGATAAAAACGGGGAAAGGTGAGGAGGTTAGTTTCTTCATTAGAAAATGAAGGATAAGTTCTTCATCAGTGGGTAAAATCTAAATCCTGGAGGCACATTTGAATATGGGTGCCTCATGGTTTTAACTAAAATTTTAAAGGATGAGTTCTTAATCAGTGGGGTGAAATCTAAAAATATGGGTGCCGCAGTTTCTTCATTAGATAATGAAAGATAAGTTCTTCATCAGTGGGGTAAAATCTAAACCCTAGAGGCAAACTTGAATGTGGCTGCTTCACACATGGCTCTAATTTGAAAACAGTGAGTTACATGGCCTAACACATAGCTATATGACTCATACGGTCTACCACACAACCGTGTGGAGTTAACAGCCATGGTTTTTAGTGTTCATAATGTAACGACCCAAAATTCACGGGCACCGGAAAAGTGTGTTATCGGGCCTCCATCTTAGTAAATTAAGTTCGAAACTAATTATTAGAAATATTTACTAGACTAGTTGTGTGTTTAATTGGGTTTTAGATAGGTGGATTTAGCTTAATTAGGAGTAACTAGCAAAAAGGATTAAATTGCAATAGAAGTGAAAGTTTAATTATAGATTAAAGAAAATAGTAGGGACTAAATAGGCAATTATGCCAATTGCCAAAGTTGAGGCGACATAAGTATAAAAATCTGAGATTTTTATGTGTTAAAAAAATATTATTATATTATATTATTAAAATATTATATATATATTAAATAATAAATAAAACCTAAAATAAAACAAAGCAAAAGAAAGGAAAGAAACAGAATAGAAGAGACAAAACAGAGAAGAAACAGGGGAGAAAGAAAGAAAGAAAGAAAAAAAGGGAAAATAGGGGTTTTGAAGCTTGAAATTTAATTTGGTAAGTTAAATTAGCCCTTTCCTCTTAATTATAATATTTTAAAAGCTTTAAAACAAAGTTTTGATGGAATTAAGTTGATATTTTGTAAGTTCATAGGTTTTCAAAGTATAGTTTATGTTGTATAAATTGTTGAATTAGGGATCTAATTGAATGAATTTTAAGTTAGAATTGATAAAGGGATTGAATTGTAAAAGAAACTATAAGTTTTGAATTGTAGGGATTAAATTGAGGAAAATTCGAAATTAGTGAAATATGCTGAAAAATTGATAGTTAAATTTGAGTTTGGATGAAATTTGAATAGAAATAGAATGTGAATTGATTTAGAAAAGTAAGTGAATTTAGTTAGGATTAAATTGAGAATAAGGAAGAAATTGAATAGAAATTCAATTATTTATCATAATTAGTACTGTAATTAATAGTATGAATATTTATTATTTTCGTAGCTAACAAAGAACCCGAGGCATCGGCATCAAAAGGAAAGGAGAAAGTTATCGAGGACTAAAACGGGAGAATTACGGTTTGTATTACTATAATTCAAGTTATTTATTATTAAATGTTAAATTCTAATTTGTGAGCTTAGTAAATGAAATGTGAGGTAAGTATTAATATTAGTATTAGTATTATTATTATTAGTGGGAATTATATTGAATAGTTGATACGAATTAATATTTGAATTGTTTGTTGATTGAATTGAAAATGTGAGAAATTATGATTGAATTGAGGTTATATGTGATTTAAATACCCTATTAACTAGTCGGGCTGAGTCGGATATAGTTGGCATGCCATAGGATTGGAAGAGTTCAGGGATACTTCGACCTCGAGTCGATGAGACACTGGGTGTCATTAAATTTCTTCGGATAGATTTGATGAGGTACTGGGTACCAACTTCCTTCGGCTTTGCCGATGAGACACTGGGTGTCAACTATTGCTTCGAACTATCCGATGAGGCACTGGGTGCCATACTGGTGTGTTTGGTTGGATCCGTGTATCCGCCAAAGTCCGAGTTTTGTTAATAGGGTAATTAATGAAATGATAAACCGAACGAATTGACCGAATGAGCTATTGAAATGTGAATTGAGATTGAGAAATGAACCTAAAGTTTATGATATGTTCAAATTCAAATTGTGAATATGTGATATCGATTGATGGGTTGCTATCGTTGAGATATTGAATTTTAAATTGTATATACGATTTATGCATTACATGTACATTATTGTTATAATTTGAATTATGGTAATACCACTGAGTATGAATTACTCAGCATACGGTTGTTTCCGTGCGCAGGTTGTAGAAGTCAAGTACTGAACTAGCATCCAAAGCCAGACCCGACTTCAGTAAACTTTTGGTGATGTATATTTTCTTTGGCAATGTGGCATGTACATAGGTTGTGTATAAATGTTATTATGTTGTGATAAATTATGCTTGGAAATCATGAAAGTATAAAATTTTACAAAGAAACAGAATTCAGGCAGTACTGTGACGTGACTTTGAAAAATCACCTAGGATATTATATAATGATTTAGAAGGTGAATGATATATGGAATGAAATCTTGTTGAGTCTATTTTCATGGAAAAATAACGGTTTAGTAAAAGAAAATTTATATTTTAAGATATGAGAATTTTAATGAGACAGGGTCAGATCTATTTCTGGAGTCCCCTGTTCCAAGTTTAGAAAATCACTAAAAAATGGTACAAAAATAGTTATGAGTTGTGGTTTATATGTATAGAATTCTTATTGAGTCTATTTTCTGTAGAAACAAGTGGTAATATCATATGAAAATCCTATAAGGAGAAAATTTATTTTAGGTGACAAGAGGTCAGGGCAGTCAATTGGTGAAACAGGGGATACTTTAACTAATAAACTGTACTAATTGGCTGAATCAAAAATTCTGAAAATTTTATGGTAGAAAGAAATATGAGTCTAGTTTTAGGAAAAATTTACGGAATTAAATTTCGAGTCTCGTAGCTCGAGTTATAATAAATTTAGTAACTGCTGTGCAGTTGGACAGATTACTGTAAATAGTGAAATTAATTTTCAAAGTAAATTTTTATGTTCCGAATTGTTGTAAATTGTTTAATACGTCCGGTAACGCCTCATAACCCTGTTTCGACGACGGTTCGGGGTTAAGGGGTGTTACATTTGTTGGTATCAGAGCTATTCAGGTTTAGCCGATTCTCGGCCTAAATCGGGCTCGAAGTAGAGTCTAGAATTACATGCCACATTTAAGTTGAAATTGGGTCGGGTTTTTGGATGCTGACCTATTTGTTTGCTTTGTTTTATAGATTAAAGATGTCTGATGAAAGAATAAATATGACTGATGAAGAAATGTATCCTGGAGATAGAGAATTAGATGAAACAGAATCTGCTACACCGAGTGTTAATCCGTTAGGCAACCAACCTCTTAATGTAGAACGGGAAAATGCTAGGGATAGAGATCAATCCCAATTACTGAAAATTATAGCTGATGCATTACAAAGAGTGGCGGGAACTACTCCTGCTACAACTTCAGTACCTACTGTTAGACGGGCCCCGATAAAGGAACTGAGAAAATATGGTGCCACTAAATTTATGGGTCTAAAAGGAGTTGATCCATCCACGGCTGAAAATTGGATGGAGTCGACTAAGAGAATTTTGCAGCAATTGGATTGTACCCCCCGTGAATGTTTAATCTGTGCCGTATCGTTGCTACAAGGGGAAGCTTATCTATGGTGGGAATCAGTGATTAGACATCTACCAGAGAATCAGATAACGTGGGATCTATTTCAGAAGGAATTTCAAAAGAAATATATTGGAGAGATGTAATATTGGGTATGGATTGGTTGTCTGAACATGAAGTGATTTTAGATTGTTACAAAAAGAGGTTCAGTATTCAGACAGAGGATGGAGATAGAATTGAGGTGAATGGCATCCGTACCAGTGGCATGACACGTATTATTTCAGCGATGAAAGCTAATAAATTACTTCAGCAGGGTTGTTCGGCGTATTTGGCATATGTTATTAATTCTGATTCAGTTGGAAGTCAGTGTAGTCAGATTAGAACCGTATGTGAGTTTCCAGATGTATTACTTGAAGAACTACCGGGTTTACCACCTGACAGAGAAGTTGAATTTGCTATAGAAGTGTATCCGGGTATAGCACCAATTTCTATACCACCGTATCGAATGTCGCCCACTGAGTTAAAAGAGTTGAAGGTGCAACTACAGGACTCACTAGATCGCGGATTTATTAGACCGAGCATTTCACCTTGGGGAGCTCCAGTATTGTTTGTTAAAAAGAAAGATGGATCAATGCGGCTTTGTATTGATTACCGACAGTTAAACAAAGTGACGATCAAGAATCAGTATCTGTTACCCCGTATATATGATTCATTTGATCAACTAAAAAGAGCTTCAGTATTTTCAAAGATTGACTTGAGATCTGGGTATTATCAGCTGAAAGTAAAAGAAAGTGATGTTCCGAAGACTGCATTTCGTACTCGATATGGTCATTATGAATTTTTGGTGATGCCTTTTGGGTTGACTAATGCTCCAGCTGCTTTCATGGATTTGATGAATCGCATTTTTCAGCCATATTTAGACCAGTTTGTGGTGGTTTTTATTGATGATATACTGGTTTATTCGAAGTCAGAGTCAGAGCATGATCAGCATCTCAGAACTGTGTTACAAATTTTGCGGGAAAAATAGTTGTACGGGAAACTGAGTAAATGTGAATTCTGGTTATCAGAAGTAGTATTCTTGGGGCATGTTGTATCTGCTGATGGGATTAGAGTTGATCCGAAGAAGATCGAGGCAATTGTTCAATGGAAGGCACCAAAGAATGTATCAGAGGTGCGCAGTTTTCTTGGTTTGGCTGGGTATTACCGAAGATTTGTAAATGGATTTTCAAAAATAGCTTTGCCGATGACCAAGTTACTACAGAAGAACGTTCCATTTATCTGGGACGATCAGTGTCAGGGAAGTTTTGAGACATTAAAACAAATGTTGACAGAGGCACCAGTCCTAACATTACCAGAATCTGGGAAAGATTTTGTTGTGTATAGTGATGCTTCTCTGAATGGTTTGGGTTGTGTATTGATACAAGATGGAAAAGTAATAGCTTATGCATCTCGACAGTTGAAACCACATGAACGCAACTACCTGACACACGATTTGGAGTTAGCTGCGGTAATATTTGCATTGAAGATCTGGAGACATTACTTGTATGGTGAGAAATGTTATATTTACACTGATCATAAGAGTCTCAAATATCTTCTGTCACAAAAGGAGTTGAATCTGAGGCAGAGGTGATGGATAGAACTTCTGAAAGATTATGATTGTGTTATAGATTATCATCCAGGAAAGGCAAATGTGGTAGCAGATGCATTGAGTAGAAAAGCAGTGGTTGAGTTACGTGCAATGTTTGCTCGGCTTAGTATTAATGATGATGGAAGTTTGTTAGCTGAGTTGAGAGTCAAGCAGGTAATGTTTGATCAAATCAAAGCAGCACAACTAGAAGATGAAAAATTGATGAAGAAAAGAGAAATGGTACAGCATGGTACAGTGGAAAATTTTAATATTGATGAGCATGATTGTTTGAGATTTCGGAATCAGATTTGTATTCCAGCTACTTCTGAGATTAAAGAATTGATTCTCCGAGAAGCTCATGATAGTACTTTTACTTTACACCCTGGTGGAACGAAGATGTATCGTGATTTACGATTAATTTTTAATAATTTTTATAATTTTCATAATTTTCTATAACTTTTTTTAGTTTTTTAACAATCTCTAAATTTTTTAATAATATTTTTATTATAATTTATAGGGTAAACTATACCAAAGGTTATTAAACATTAGTAAGTTTACGTTTTGGTCACATAACTTCAAAAAATTACAAAATAATCATTGATTTATAAAAAAGTTTTCATTTAAGTCACTGAACTATTTATAAGTTTTTATTCAAGTCAATCGGTTGTTAAGGTTTTTATTTTTAAATTCGGCTAGCGAGCTCTAAGTGATGATTCGATAATTGGTACGGTGAATCAATATCTATAAACTAGTAGAAGAATATACTTTAGATATAAGTTGATCTGACCCTAATGTCAGAGATTAAAGAAAAAAATTGGATTTTAATTTGTAAATTTGTGAAGTTTAAAGTTGTTTCATAAAAAATTGAACTACACAAGAGAAATGAATAAACTTTCAATTGATGCATGCGGTGTGAATAGAAAATATCATATAATAACAATCTAAAGAGTTAAATAAAAACTTTTCAGTAATAAGCATGGGCTGGTGGAGGGAGAATCTCAAGTGTTTGACAATCTTTGTTAACAACTTGCCGCAAGAATGCGTGACTGATGCAAAAAGGGCGATAGAGAGATTAAACAGTTTTAGAATCTATGGAATTCGGATTGAAATTAATAGGGCAGGGTTTCGAGTTAGGAACACCTTTTGGAGAAGGGTGTGTACAACAAAAAACAAACTCATATCGAGGTTAGGGCTGATGAGAAGGTGAGCCAACATCTACTTCTGAAAAAATAAGAGTTATGGAGCACGATACCATTAAGCAAGTTAAAACAAAACAGGTTGTTGTGCAAGGTGTGGTTGATACGAATAAACTTAGATGCAGGCTGGAGCTCTGTGCTATTGCTTGGATTGAAGATGGGTCGTCCTTGTATTCTTTAAAGGAAAACTTCTGTCAGAAGGAATTGATGGGGTGAATATTTTTAAGCTTCCTGTATTATATTATATTAAGAAGCTAACAACAACTGAGAATGAACTATTCAAGAAGAATATATTTTCTACTGATGATCTTTAACACACTGACTTCTCATACCTTTATACAACAATGTATGCTAACCAACTACCTAACTATTAACTAACGAGTAACAGTTTTAACAACTTTATTAATTACTCTAACATTCCCCTGGTTTGTTTAACTTTTGAACACTAAGTTCACTGAAAGAAAAACTCGAAGAGCATGTCGAAAAAACGCAAACTGCTTAGGTGTAATGGGCTTTGTGAGATCATCAGCAATCTGTTGAGCAGATGGAACAAAATTGACTTGAAGCAGTCCAGCAAGAATTTTTTCACGAACAAAATGATGATCTATCTCAACATGCTTCATCTTGGCATGATGTGTGGGATTTTCAGCCACTGAAACTGTAGAGGTATTGTCACACCAAATGATTGGCAATTGGGACATTAATATACCCACTTCATCCAGCAATTGTTTAATCCATAACAGCTCAGACACACAGTTGGCTAGATTGTGATATTCTACTTCAGCGGAGGATCTGGACACCACTGCCTGCTTCTTTGAGTACCAAGCAACAGGATTTGATCCTATGTACACAACATATTCTGAACTAGAGCGTCGATCTTCAATAGACGAAGCCCAGTCAGCATCAGAGTAACACACCAGCTCTAGCTTACCTTTTGAAAAATACAGTCCATGATCCATTGTGCCAACCAAATACCTCAACACTCGTTTGACTGCTTTCCAATGAGTATTACTTTTGGAATTCATATACTGGTTGAGTTTATTAACGCAAAACGATAGATCAGAACATGTAATGTATACGTATTAAAGTACACCCACTACACTTCGGTACAAATGAACATCAGGAAACGAAGGAGTGCCATATGAAACAACTAACTTAGGAGTGCTCACCATGGGTGTGGGTGTAGCTGCTGCCCCGATCATTCCAGTTTTGTGAAGTAGCTCAGTAATATATTTCTTCTGACTGAGCATCATCCCCTGTGACGTATATTGCACAGCAATTCCTAAGAAGAAGTTAAGGTCTCCCATGTCTTTAACTGCAAATTTATTGTAAAGCTGTCGCACCATATCTCCTATATCTCGATCAGAACTGCTAGTGAGTACAATATTATCGACATAGACCATGAACAGTAAGTAATTCCTTGCAGACACTCAAATAAGCAATGAAGAATCCGCTTTGGATGCTCGAAAACCAAGCTGAGCAACAAGGTACTGCTTAAAGGTTTGAAACCATGTACGAGGGGCTTGGCGAAGGCCATAGAGAGCTTTGTGTAGTCTTCACACAAGCTTCTGCCCAGTGGCATCAGATACTTCAAAACCAGGAGGTTGCTTCATGTATATTTCTTTAGTTAACTCTCTATTAAGGAAGGCGTTATTTACATCAACCTGTCTTAACGACCACCCTTGCATAACAGCGAGAGCAAGTATTGTTCGAATGGTAGATGCTCGAGCCACCGGACTGAAAGTGTCATGAAAGTCAAGCCCTGCATGCTGAAAGAACCCTTTCGCTACCAAACATGCTTTATACCTGTCTAATGACCCATCAACCTTTGTTTTTTACTTTAAACATCCACTTACACCCGACTGCTCGCTGATTTGTTGGTAGAGGGCAAAAGATCCATGTGTTGTTGCGAATCAAAGCCTAGAACTCACTGTGAACTGCTGCCTGCCAACACTCAGACTTCATTGTTGCATGAATGTCAAGAGGAACATCACTAGAAGAGTAAGATGCTGTGCTCAGATATGCCTTTGGCTTAAAAATCCCAGCTTTACTTCTAGTAACCATGGCATGAGTGTTAAGCGGAGCAGGTGGAAAAGACTGTAGCTGCTCAGGTGTAGATGATCTATGCGGCGTAGGTTGAGCAGGTATAGTCTGTGCTATACTAGGAGAATTGAACTGAGAACTAGGTAATGTAGGTTGAGTATTAGCAGTAGCAATAGATTGTGAGCTAACACAGGGAACTCAACTTAAGGACAAGATAAAAAGTTTGGAACTGGACTGGGGGGTAGGGACTGATGAGACTACTGATAAAGGCTTAGTTTTGTATAGAAATGTTGTCTCATGAAAAGTGACATGTCGTGAAACATAGAGTCTACCAGCAGTATCTTGACATTTGTACCCTTTGTATAATGGGGAGTAGCCTAAAATTACATATAGAGTTGACCGAAACTGCAACTTT
This sequence comes from Gossypium turneri, assembly GCA_008044935.1. NCBI lineage: Eukaryota > Viridiplantae > Streptophyta > Magnoliopsida > Malvales > Malvaceae > Gossypium > Gossypium turneri. The sequence continues at coordinate 50,987,022 of CP032574.1, read as the reverse complement.
ATTTTGTAAAACGGTTTAAGGTTAGAAAAACATAAGCAGCCAAAGGTTCGAAGAAAAGAGTAATCTGGTTGTGTGTGAAATAGTTTCTCATATGGTGAGATGTTACCTAAGGGATAAAAGGGTAACCGATTGATCAAATACACAGCATTACAGAAGGCTTCATTCTAAAATGTTAAAGGCATGGATGCATGGGCCAATATGGACAGACTTGCTTTAACTATCTGTTAGTGTTTGCACTCAACAAGACCATTTTGTGCAGAAGTGTAAGGATAGGTAAGACGCTGCATGATCCCTTGCTGAGCTAAATAACCTTTCAGCATCTGAAACTCCCCTCCCCCATCTGTTTGCAAAACTTTAAGTTTGTAGCCAAAAACTCTTTCAGCTTGACGATGAAATTGTGAAAACGAATTGATTACATCGGACTTCTTATTCAAAAAATAAACCCACGCATAACGTGTAGAAACATCAATAAATGTGACATAATAGCGAAAGCCATTAGACACAACTGGTGCTGGCCTCCAAACATCAGCAATCACTAATTGAAGAGGTGAAGTGTACTCGGTGAACGATTTAGGAAATAGAAGCTTATGTTCTTTTTTCAGGTGACAAGCAACATAGTCAACAGTTTTATTATTTTTATCAAATTATATATTACATCGTAGAAAATCCTTTGTAAGTATGGCTCGACAGGGATGCCCTAATCTAGAATGCCAAACACTGAGAGGTAGCATTGTACTAGCTGTAAGACACTGATCTTGCCTAGTGGACAAACAGTCTTGGTAGAGTTGTTGAGATATAATTTATATAAGCCATAATACACTGAACCTCGAAGAAGAATCTCTCTGGTTTTTAAATTACGGACCTAGCACTGTGTAGGAAGAAACTTAAACATCATCTAATTATCTTTTGCAAACTTTGACATAGACAAAAGATTTTTAGTAATGCCAGACACAAGCAACAAAGACCGTATGTATAAGGGTCGAGAACAGGTAAGCAAGGATGATTGTCCAGTAGACTGAACAGGAAGAGCTGAACCATTGCTTACATACACCTTACCTGGGCCTCTGTAGGACGCACTGTCACCAAGCGAAGTAGCAGAATGTGTAAGATGATGCATGGCACCAGAATTCAGGCACCAAGAGTTATCACCAACTGTTTCAGGAGTTGCAACATATGTCTGAGACTGTGGTGCACCAAAGGAGGGCACACTGACCTGCTGTGGAGAATTACCAACAAATTGGTTAGGCCAGATAGATGATGAATGAGGTGTGAAAAACCAACCTGGTGGAAACCATGGAGTATTTGACTGAGATAAGAGCAGAGAAGATGAACCCCAAGGCTCAACAGTAGGTCCTGCATCAACCATGTAGATATTCACTTGTGGAATAGGTCTGTAGTTTGTGCTTTTGTAGGAAGAATCAAAATGGTAATAGCAACGGTCAACAAGATGATTAGCTTTCCCACATAATTGACATTGAATTCGTGAAGTAGAAGAGCGTCCTCGCCCACGACCCGGAGCTGCTGAGACTGGGCGATAAGCAGGCGTAGAACTATTATGGACAGTATGATCGGATGGGTGATGAAAGACCATATTAGCAGAGCTAGGTGCTTCACAAATCGCAACCTGCTGCCGAGCTTCATCATCAGTAAGTATGGTAGTTACACCTTGTACTATGTATAGTACTTGACTTGCTGTAATAATGGTAATCACAGACTCATAGTCGAGCGAAAGATCATTGAGAATCGTAGTAACATGCTCGTGTTCACTGATAACCTCACCGCAACTAGCAAGATTATCACAGTAGCCTTTAATCTTTATTAAAAACTCTTTCATGCTCAGTTCACCTTTGCGTTGAGAGTGCAAGGCCCTTCTATAAAACATCAACCTAGAAGTGGTTTTACTGCCATACCAAAAAGGTGAGAGAGAACCACTTGGCTGACTGACGAAAGTAACCATAACGCAAGAGCACTGTCCTGTTGTTCGAAACGCGCAAACTTTGGATTCTTATGAAGTCTACCATTACCGTCGGAAACAAACTGAGTGGGAGGAACCATTTGGAAGTCCAAGAAACTTTGAAGCTTATACGTTTTGACTGCTAAGAGCACCTATTGTCGCCATAGCAGATAGTTATTATCATCAAGAAGAACACTAATTTTATTTGTAGAGAAGAACCGACTGTCAACAACTCTATCAGTAACATTGGAGGCCATTACTAGTAAGTAGACTGTACAAGGGACGGGCTAGATGGAGGATCCATGGAAGCAGCTAGAAATCAAAAAGAAAATACCAGGAAAGAACGGATATCTGATACCATGTTAGATTATATTAAGAAGCTAACAACAACTGAGAATGAACTATTCAAGAAGAATATATTTTCTACTGATGATCTTTAACACACTGACTTCTCATACCTTTATACAATAATGTATGCTAACCAACTACCTAAATATTTACTAACGAGTAACAGTTTTAACAACTTTATTAATTACTCTAACATCTTGGACGTTTGGTCCTGTTTTTCTTCAAGGACAATGACTAGTTTCAATCTTTCGAAGACTCAATTTGGGAGTAAAGAGACCTTCCAAAGCATTGCGTGCCACTGGGGGAAGTTCCTTAGAGTAGACAACAATACAAAAATAGGATCTCATTATTTAGAGGAAGTATTGAAATTATAATCACTAAATTTTGTTCGGGTCAAATTTCGTATTTTTTAAATTATATTTTAAACTCTAAACTTTCTAAAATTATATTTTAACCCTTAAACTTTCTTAAAATTATATTTTAACTCCTAAAATTTCTAAAATTATATTTTTGACCCTAAATTTCCCAAAATTACACTTTGGCCACAGAAGTTTTGTTGCGTTTGCAATTTGGTCCTTCTGGCAGCCGCCAGGGCAATTTGCGCACTTGCAGTCCGGCGACCGACCTAGACTCATGATGGCCTCCCTAACCCCCTAATCCCTGCAATAATCAGCCATAAAAACACCAAGAAACAACCAAAAAAAACCACGAGCAAAAAAAAAACTCAAGTAAAAACACCAAGAAACAACAGCCCCACCACCATCATGCATCGTCGTACCACCACCGTGCCCACCGCCATCACTACCGTCGCACCATCGTCGAGACCAAGCGAGCCAAACACAAGAAAAATCGGTACAAAAGAAAAAAGAGAAAAAAATTAAAAAAAGAGAAAGAGAAGGAAGAGGGAGGAAGGAAGGAAAGGAGAAAATGGAGGAAGGAGGAACATCGCCGTTGCTATCACACCGCTGGGCAGCAAGGCACCGAAGGAGAAAGTAGAGGGAAGGGGGTAGGGCCGAAAGAAAGAAGAAGAAGGAAGAAAAAAAAGAAAGAAGAAAAAAAGGAAAAAAATAAAATAAACAAACAGTCAGGTCGACCCGACCCAAACGGATTCGAACCGACCCATTCTAGCAACCCAACAGCAGCCAACACAGTATCCCAATGGCAATAGCAACCCAGAAGAAGAAGCAGAAGAAGAAGAAAAAGAAGAAGAAGAAGAAGAAGAAGAAGAAGAAAAAGAAGAAGAAAAGCAAGCTAGCAGGCTCGGCCTAACAGCAGACAACAACCCAATCCCAACGAGTAGCCCAGCAGCGCTTAGCAAGCCTTTCAGCAGCCCCAGGCCTAGCAGTTTCGGCCCAGCATCAAGCAGACCAGCCCACCAGCACCCAGCCCAGCAGAAAAAAAAGAAGAGAAAAATAAAAGAAAAAAGAAAGAAAAAATAAAAAGAAAAAAAGAGCCCTGGATCGTGTATCCCATTCTTCAAGCCCGTAATTTTAGGATTTTCGGTAATTTCTTTTTTACCCACTTTTAATTTAATCCATGTATTTTGATGACTCGTTTTTAATATTATTGGTATTTTTTTAAACATTTTTTAATTAGTAAAATATTATTATGTTTATTTTACTTACAATTTTAAATTTAAATAATTTCAATAAATAAGGCAACCAATCGATTTGACATTAAGCCGTTGATTTCATCGCTATATTGAGTGAATATCATCGGTTCGTGTTAAATACGAGACGCCCTTCTCAAAATTGAGAAAAAAATAAATAATATTTTTTCTCTCATTTTAAAAATCAAATTTCTATTTTTTATAATTTTTCAATAATCATCAAATCATTTTCAAAAAAATATATAATATAATAATATGTAATTTGTCACAATTCCCGATTTTCGATTGGATCACGATTAAATATTAAATTTAACTCGTATTTTTAAAAATTAAGACAACGCGCGCTTAACGAGATACCAATTTTGGGCGTCACGAGGGTGCTAATACCTTCCTCGTGTGTAACCGAATCCCAAACCCTAAATTTCTCTAGATTTTAACGTGGACTTAAAATTGACTATTTTTTTAAGAAAATTTTTAAAAATAATTTTTCTTTAAAAAAGAGAATTTAATAGGTGTCCGATCAAACCTAGAAAAAGGATCGGTGATGACTCCCTTTTTTTAAAATGATTTTTTTATTATTTTTCAATAATCGTCTCGATTAGAGCCCGTGCAAAATTTTTAGGTCGCTACAGAAATTATTATGGAACAATTGCAAAGAATTGATGAAATTATCAATTTGCAAGTTGGTGATACATGTTTTGAGGTGCGAGTAGCAGAAATCGATCCAATGGTGAAGTTTCGAGCTCTTGATGATAAAGGGAAGCAAAAGAATTACAAAAAAGTGAAGAATAAGTGAGGAAGAAAGTCATCAAATGGAAATAGGGGACAAGATAGTGAATTGTTCCATCTCGGATGGTGATTTTAGAAATAGAAACAATTTAATTATCAAGGAGTCTGTTGATTTTGAAGCTTTAGAAGTAATTGCTACTTGGAACTTAAGGGATGATTGTTGGATTTTTTACTCAAATTAATCCAAAAACAATCTATCCAAACAATAAAAAATCGATTCAAAAGAGAATTTGTTGAGGGTTTTTGAAGCAACAAAAGCAGAGAACAAAGCAGCCAAAGTTAAATATAATTTACTTACTCACACTCGTGCAACATTTCATTACTATATTACCAAAGCAATACATGATTTTTACAGAAAGTTTTCTCTACCAAACACAACTCTAGACAATCTGTACAATTACTACCACTAATCAACTTAGTAAGTTGTGAAATATTGCTTGTACACTAAAACAAACAAACTAAAAAATCATTCGGCTGCCTAAATACAATAAGTTGTCATCAAATTTGTTCATTTTTAATCAAACTAAATTACATTGCAAAATATGTTACTGTAACACATGCACAATTGCTGCAGCATGCATACAAGTTGTATGCACTCAACAAAATCTTCATAACAACATAGTTGACCACTTTTCAACAATGATGAGGGCAAGGAGGGAGAAATTATTAGCCATTTGATGAAAATTCAATCTACTTGTATTAATAATTGAGGCCTGATTGTGATTCAGAAGTAGATTTGCGTGATATTGAGGGGAGTTGAAGAAGTAACTATGACTTGGATTATGAGGAAGCAATTTGATTTGGATATGGATGATTGAGTTGAAAAAGGGGAATTTACTTGGCTGATGCAGTCCAGATTTAATGGGCATGCCACTGTTTCATGGGTTGAAGATTGGGGTGTTTATTTTGGTCAGGCCATCGAAGCTTGGGGTATTTAATTGAACGGAAAATTGATACAAATCGATTAAAATAAAAAATATGGAAGCCATTGTGATCCACGTAAAAGAAAAAAAAAGGAGAAGCTTCCATATTTTTTTCTAATCAAGGTGGAAAAGAAGTAAAGCATTGATTTATATAATAATATATTTTGCTATTTTCTTTTTCTTTTGGACGTTCGACATTAGTGGGGTCAGCATCATTGTTGTTTTTATTTTTTATTAATAAATTAATGGCTTAAGAAAAAATATATATTCTTGTACGAAATATGTATGAAATTTTTTTATTTGTCGAAGTTAGTCTTTAAAAATTTTAAAGTTCAGGCCTTAACTTGAGAACAATTATCAAATTTAAGGTTTAATTTAGACAAAACAGAAGTTCAAACTCTAAAGTGAAAACAATCACTAAATTTAATACTTAATTTAGACAAAAAAGATATTCAAGTCCTAATATAAAAAAATTACTAAATTAAAACCCTATATATTGATTTAACCCTATATATTTTTAAAATATATATGAAACATCGTTGTATAGTTGGGGATTCAAAAATAATATTCATTTTGTGAAAAAAAAATCATGTTACTCGAATATCTTACCATGATAACCCTTTTTTCTTTTCTTTTTTTTTTCAAGTATTTTATGAACGAAGACAATTATCATAAATTCATTCACTTAAAAGCACTAGAAAACAGCAATGAGACCAACCAAAAACAGACAAATAAAGTCAACAATACAATAACAAAAGCCAAACAACCCTTAGTGCCCTTGTAAGGATACCATTACAAAACACAACCCTCTTACAACAAGTATAACAAACAACTCACCTCAATAACTTAAAAAGAAAAAAAATTTATTTAACCATATGTGTTTGCTTGATAGTTAAAATGTTTATCATTTCAAATGTGACCTAAATTCAAGTCGCGCTAATCGCATTACTGTTAAGACTTTACCTTCCTCTCATAATTCAAAAAAAAAAATCCATTAAGAAGAGACAATTGCAATCCAAAACCAAGACAAAAACAGTCAAAGAAAAAGAAGAGTACCTTAAAAATCTATATTAAGTCTTCTCCCCCTGACTTGCACCAGCTCCTTTATCACTTCTTCTTCATTATCAATCACACGTAAACCCAGTTTTTTCTTCTTCTTCTTTTTTTGTCAAGTTCATACACTTCCACAGCCTCCTTCCATAACTTCTTCTTATGATTCTGAAAATCGAAATTTAATAAACGAAAATCATTTGCAATTTTATCTCGGAGAGATTTAGATTTTGAAAACTTGATCTTACCTCTCCTTTTATTCTTAATCCCCAGTCGAGCAATTCTTGGCTCCTCAATTAAAGAATCTCACCTTTATTTGCTTTAAACTTATTTTTCCTCTAAGACCTCAACACCTCATTCTCACCGTTCCCATCCTCCAAATAAAATAAATTATAAACTTGACTGCTTTACCACCCACTTTCGAAACTTCGAAAGAATCGTCCATTAAAATAACCAAGAACATAGACTAACAGCTCTACTAATTGAAAGCAACATATTCCAACACCTCGAATCAGGACTCATCCTCACATCATTACCATTCCAATCATTTCTTACTTCATCCTTATTGTAATTTTATTTTTTAGAATATTATTTACTTCAAATTTAATATTAAAATTCTTTTACTTAATAAGGAAAAAACATATTTAAGTGCACTCAAACCTATATATTTTTAATTGTTACAATAACAATAATGTCAATTAAACTAAAACTTGAACACTTGTTGATGATGTACTCAATTAACCTAAGACATTAATCATACCCAACAGACAATTAGGAAGAGAATGTCTTTTTTTTTTTTAATAATTAACTACTTAAGAGGAGAATCAGAGTCTTAATATTCAAATAGATATGTTTGCTTATATGTATGTAATAAAATACATGGCTCGTTTTTAATGCTGGAAGTTGTGGAGCATAATTTTAAAACTTTTAGATAATTTTTTTACTTTCACCCTTTAGGATTTTAAAATTTTACTCTAGTCCCTCAATATTAATGGTCAACTTAATATATGCCACATGTTGATTTAAGTCTACGTCTTTGTGATCGAACATCATTAGGTGTTTAAAGTATATTATGAGTTTATATGTGTCACATCTCAAAAATCGGGTTGGAAGAATTTGGGTTAGTGAAACCAAGAGTGGTTATGTCCTAATTTTGAATTAAGATTGTAAAAATGATGCAAAATGAGTTTATCTGGTTTAATGGTTAAGTGTTGTGTTTTTGTGTGGGAGGTTTTGGGTTTAAACCCTTTACCTTGCATTTTTGTTAATTTTCTCCAACCTTTGACCTTTGATATTAGAGTTAAGGCTTTTTGTGATGGTGAATTTGATGAATAATAGGCAAGGTTTAAGGGCCTAGAATATTTGGCTATAATTTGATTCCTAGAAAGTGGTCAATTTGATGATTTTCAGGTTAAGTGACTAAATTGTAAAAGTTGTAAAAGTTTAGGGTAATTGTGTAAATTTCAAAAATAAAAGAGTATAAAATGTAGAATAAATTGGAATATGAATTGTAAGCTAATAATTGAGAAATTTTACATTTTAGATCAAGACCCTATTGATTTACGTTGAAAAGGAAAAACTGTAGAATAGTCTTTGAACTTTTGCAACTATTACAAGACAGTCCAAGTAAATTCGTTTGGTTGATAATTAAGTTCTTTTTTACATAATAAAAGTAAAAACATAATTTTATAATATAAAAATATGCTAAAAAAGAAAAACTCGATTAGACTTATGAACCATCCGAATTGAATATTATAGTGCTCGAATTCAACTCCACACAACTCAAGCCACAACCAAATAGAAAAGATGTGGAAAAATCTACGCATTGGTTATGTCTCTTTTAGGAAGCAAAATTTTCGTTCACACCCCGTAATTTTGATGTGGAATTTTTTTTTTTTCAATTTGATTTGAAGTTGAATCATGAATTAGATGAACTTTATAACTTGTTTAATTTATCATTTTTAATTATTTATTTAATTAAAGTTAGAGTTTGAAAAATTCATCTTCTAATTATGATAAATTGTTTGATTTATGGATACATTCAATTTATTCAACAAATAATTTAAAAAAGTATTAAAAATTTTAAAAAATAAACAATATATATTACAACAGTATCTTTCCTTTAAAGGAGAGATATCCAATTGTCTGCATTGTCCGTAAACAAGGGTACATGAAACCTGTTTTCTCCCATGGATGGAGAAAATTTGTCGTTCATAATGAACTTAGAATTGGTGATAGAATCACCATTTACAAAGTGCAACATCAAGGTGGTTTTTCTAATTCCCACTTTTGGGTTGAAGTGGAGAAGCAAACAGCACGGGAATGGTGGAAGTGCAACTGAAACTGAAGCTGAAGCTACTGAAATCAACTTGTTTGGTTATTAGTACTAATCATCATCAAGGCCTTAGCTTGGACTTGACTTTGGCACCGACCAGTGTGGAGGGCGTATAGTCATTGAGGAGAATGGCTGAAAACACCGTTGTTTGCTCACTTAAAAACCAAGCTACAGGATAGGGTTTGGAAACCCAAATCTGTTTCCACTGGTGTGCTAGACCTTGGACATGCTTCTTGAAGTTGTTTTTGTAGTCAGTTTTTTTAGTTTTCTCTATATATTCAGGGTTTAACATAGGGTTTTATGGCTGCACTAAAGTCTTCTTTTTTTTTTTTTTGTCATGTTTCTTTGGGTTTGTTTTTATCTAGGATGTTTGTACTTACAGTCTCGTGTGAGTTATATAACTTCGGGGATAATGTTAAATTTAGATTTTAATATTTACAATTTTTTTAATTTAATTTTTATTTTTTTGAAAGAGAAAAATTGGTGTTTTAACAGAAATACTAATTAAACCATTAAACTTTTAAACATGATAGTTCACATGGTTTACCATGTATACTTTTTTTTTTAATTTTTATGAATTTTTTACATATTTTAAAATTTTTCAATATTGTTGACATGTGATATATGACAAATAATGTTATGCTCATATTAGCATAAAATATTTGTGGACTGCAACATAGATAATCACACCAATATCATTCAAAAAATTAATATTTCAGTCAATATAATTTCTATTAAAAAATCATTTAATTGTTTTAAAAAATTAATAGTTAAATTTAGCACAAGAAAAGGTACGAACTAAAATGATATAAAATATAAATATTAAAAAATTAAATTAATGCGTTTTTTAATATATTTAATACAGAGATATGGTAGATTAAAGTAGCTGCTTGATTTGAATTTTCATTTGGTTTCATAAGTGGGGTATTAAAATATTAGAAAGACTCTCATTTTTCCTAGTTGACTTTTACTTTTCAAGGTTAAATCCTCGTGCGGGCGGTTTTAGAATCATGGTGTTTTCATGAGGAAAATACCTAGAAAACAGCATGCAAATTCTTGGGTATGCAATCTTTTCAGTACCCAGATATTATTTGAGTTCGTGGAGGGAACCAGGATGTGTGTCGTTTGGATATGTTACTGTTTTTGTCTGTGTTCTTTTTTTTCTTTTTTTTTTTTGTAAGTTCGCTTCGCTTGTTGTGTTACTGTTTTTTGCTTTTGTTGTGTTACAGTTGCAGAATAATATTCTCTTGTCTTAAATACTTTTTTGTTTTATTATTATTATTTTCTTTTTCTGAGATGATTGTTGTGTCAAAGAAAATTGACACAGCTTCTTCACCATGTCCTTCACTTTAACTCATAGTCTCTTCCTTTCACAACTACAACAGACCCATCTCAGATTCACCTTCAAACCCCACACATCAAAACCCATTGTTTCTTCACCATCAAAACTCAGTTACCGTCTCATAGTCAGTTCTCTCAGTCATAATTCCGAACTCTTATCGGTCACTCAAGCAAAACCCAGATTGGAGAACATGTTATCCACTGCTGCTAGCTTGTACCCTTTGTATGTGACTGTTGGTGGCATTGTGGCTTGTTTGAAACCATCTGCTTTTGCTTGGTTCGTGGAGAGAGGACCGCTTCTTCATATAGCTTCTCGCTTGGGTTGGTTATGTTGGCTATGGGCTCGCTTTAGAACTCAAGAACTTGCTCAATTTGTTCACCCAAAGAAATCTTTCTGTGAGTTTTTTTTTCTTTGTACTTGTAATCTGAAAATTTCAGAAATGGGTTACTCTTCAACTTTCAATTTGAGTTGATTTTGCTTGAATTTGGGCTTGCCTATAAAGTGATTTTGCTTGAGTTTTTGCCTATGAACAGTTTTTTTTCACCTACTTTGATCAGATTCTATTTGGATGTGTTGCTCATTACACAATTATGCCAACTTTTGCTATGGTTATTAGCAAAACTTTGGGGCTTTCACCATCTCTTTCTGTTGGTTTGATTTTGCTAGGTTGTTGTCCTGGTGATGCTGCATGGCGTCCACTGTGGTAAGGCTTTCCTTTCGTATTTCAAGTCCTTTTTCTGCATAAACTTTGCATTTTGAGGATGCTTTTTCTTGTTGGTATAGACATTGAGTTGGTAAAAGTAACATGGTGGCCCTAAGTCAGATTGTATTTTATTTATCTACTTAAAAAATTGTAAAGTAATCTCAATTATAAATGGATGAAATTTTAACATAAAGAACCAATTTTCTCTTTTACTTGATGTATAAGGATTTATTTGTCCATTTTATGAATAGAGGGGCAAAATGTAATCTGAGTCCGAACATACGAGCTTTAATGGTATTTTTACCCATTTGATTCGTTTTAGCAAAGTTACCCTCATTTTTTTTTTTTGCTGAAAAAGTGTTGCAGGTGACCTTTATTGCACGAGGAGAAGTTTCGTTATCGACGGTAATGACGGTTTGCACTACTCTTGGTGCAGTGATCCTCACACCTCTTTTGACTATGGTTCGAGCAGGAACATATGTTCCTGTTGATGCTATTGGACTTTCCGTCAGCACCCTGCAGGTTTAGCCAATTCCATGCTTTGCCTCATACGATCTTCACATGTTGAGACGTATGCCACTGCCATATGTATATCATTTGATCATGTTTTGTCTAGGTCGATGTGGCTCTGCCTCATGCGATCTTCGACATGTCTAGATGTATGCCATTGCCATATGTTTTATCATTTGATCATGTTTTGTCTACGTCGATGTGGCTCTGCCTCATGCGATCTTCGACATGCCGAGATGTATGCCATTGCCATATGTTTTATCATTTGATCATGTTTTGTTCCAGGTGGTCGTGGCTCTGGTTTTGCTCGGTTCTTACGTACAAAGAACATTTCCTTTGGTGGTGAAAATGATTACACCATTTGCTCCTTTATTTGGCGTTTTACTTTCATCGTTACTTCCATGCAGGTTATTCGTTCATCGAAATTTATCTATTGGATACTCACTGGTTTTAGTTTTTACCTTCCATTCATTATTCCCTCTAACTTCTGGTTTCCGGGATTCCTTGCCAGCATTTTCTCGGGAAATGTCGTCCGTTTTAAGTCCTCAGTAGTTAATGCATCATTAGCTTCCAATGCCTCTTTACGGAGACCCCGTTGCCGTAATACTTTCCGTGATGTTGCTACATTTTACGGGTTTCTTTGTAGGGTGAGAATCACTAACTTGCTCCTCGTTTTTATTACACTCGGTACAAACTTCCAACGAAACTAATGAACGACTCGACTTCACCATTTGCAGGTACATATCAGCAGCCATTTGTAGATTCCGAGAAGCAGAGCGGCGAGCAATATCAATCGAGGTACGCATCTCTGAGTTTTATACCAAATCCTTTATGAACTTTTCAAATATTGCATTACATGTATTTGATGAAATCTCCCACCCAGGTTGGCATGCAAAATTCTTCATTAGGAGTGGTATTGGCGACAACTCATTTCACTTCTCCGGTGGTAGCGTTACCGCCCGCCATGTCGGCAGTGATTATGAATATAATGGGTAGCAGTTTAGGCTTCTTTTGGAGACAGATTAGTGGTTCAAAACAGGAACTTGAAGATCAAGAGTGAGGTTGAACTTGAAAATTGAAACCCACCCTTTTCTTTCTTTCTTCATCTTCATCATTTTGTATGTATGTATGTATGTAATCATCAAAGTCAATGATGTGTGTATTTTACATCGAAAGGGAAATCTAAATAACATGTTTTGGATTAATCAGAATGGCAATGGCAGCCATAAATGATTAACCTTTATTCTCACTTATCAATTTTTAAAAAATTTAAAACAAATGTGTAATAAAGAAGAGAGTATTTAAAAATATATATATATATATATATATATATATATATATCAATCAACTTGCTAAAATTACAAGAGACAAGACTGCAAGTCTACGGTTACTTCTATTCAACAATTGTTTTAAAATTATTAGCTAAATTTAAGGAAAGTCATTGAATAGCCGTCTTAGCTCAGCCGGTAGAGCGCGTGTCTTTTAACCACGTAGTCGTGGTTTCAATTCTCACAGTCGGCGCCTTCTGTTAAATTTTTCATTTTATAATACACCGCGAATATAACACGTGCACTTTTTTTTTACACGACAGGAAGTTACTATTTTCAGACAAAGATAAACCGTACTCTGAGAACATAACTCTTCCAAATATTTTACCATCTAATTAGTCAAAGTCAAAGTCAAAGTCAAAGTCAAAGGTTAAAATTTTAAATTTGAAGTCGGCCTAAATAGGCCAATTGTCAACATCCACATGATATAGCTCTCAATACAACATGATAAAAAATAAATTATATTTTTAAAATTAAAATGAAAAGTATATCTATATTTTATTAAATGATTGTTATTACATTTTTTATTTTTTATATAATTTTTAAACAAAAGAATTTAAAATTAATATGTTTAGATATTGAATCAATGTTTTTTAATGGAGCTCTAAATAAATTTTTATCACTACATTAATAATAATTTTTAAATAAAATTTTAAAAATATTAACTTTTAACATAAAATGTTTTCTTTTCTCCAAATTTGTGTGTATAGATAATATCACTGATTGCATTCATGTTAGAAGTTAACTTGATATTTAATTTTTACATACACATGCAACCATGTACAATTATTTCCTTTCTTTTTTTTTTAAATAAATATCAAAATTAAAATTTAGTTTAATTGCAATTTGATATATAAATTTTGACTTGGTGTAATTATATACACGAAACTCTGATTTCAATTTAATTATATGCATCTAAAGAAATTGTTGAAAGATATGGAACGACTAATATGTGTACGAGGAAGTGCCCACTTCCTAATATACTATGCATATTTGTAAAATTGACAATTTATTAAATCAAAATTTCGGTCTGAATCTATTGGGTTGAGTAAGCTGCTCGACCATTGGACTACTCTAGCTTAGACAGGTTTTGTGAGAAAAAAAAAATTGATTATTTTAACTTTTATCTTTTGATGTTTTTCAGATTTTGTAAATTCTAAATTCTAAAACAAAATTTTATCTTTAAAAAATTAATTTTAAAATTTTTATAAACTTAAATTCATATTTTTATTAAAAAACTTAAATTCAAAAATTCAAATCTAACTATTATTTATTTTACCAAAATTTTGGTTCCTACACTATTTAATTTGTAATCAATACTTAATTTGTAATCAATCATTTGAATACTATTTATAAAAGAAACATTAATTCCATGAATGGAAGAAACCATTTTAGTCTAATGCTATCAACAGATTTTTTCCATTTGTGTTTATTTTAATAAAATTTTACTTGGCTCAGGCTAGCAAGTTATTCTTTTTTGGAGACAGTTAATGACTAGCCGTCTTAGCTCAGTTGGTAGAGCGCGTGGCTTTTAACCACGTAGTTGTGGGTTTGATTCCCACAGACTGAGTTATGTCCTTTCGCTAACACAGATTTTGTTCTACAAATTGCGTGTGTCTAGTTGGATGGTTAGAATATGTTAATGATAAATTAGGCTATTAACGTTTATATATTTTGTTAAAATGATTTTAATTATATTTTTTAGTTTCTTTTACCATCAATCTTTGATTTATTTTTTCAAATTACATCTTTAATAGATTTAATGAATAAATTCACAATTTTAATTTTTTTTCTTTTAAAGTGTTTCAATCTTTCGTATATTTGTTTATTGACAATTTTTCTATTGAGTTAATTTTTTAGACAATTACATTTATTTTCTTTAAATTAAGGGTTATTTTTAATTTTTAATGTATTATTTATTTATTTTATTATTTCTTACATGTAATTATCTTATTGAGTTATCTAAGTAATAAATTATATCTTATTGAAAATATTTCACGAATGAAATTCTACATCAACCCCGTTAACTTTTTAACAGTATTTTTATTAAATCAATTAAAAAACCTTTTTAACGCTATTTTTATATCTATTAAAAAAAGCAAATTAAAAAAAGAAGAAGAAAGATTTATGGTAAAAAAAAAAGTTCAAAAATATAATTAAGAACTGCATCTCTTCCCACCTTTCAATGGAAGCCTTGTAGCCAGAATTCAACTCATGTACACCAAAAGGATCTCGGAAGTTGACTGTACTGTTCGGAGAAACGGGTGCCTTAGACTTGTTCTCTCCCGTGGATGGATAAGATTTATTGTTCAGAAAAAACTCAGAGTTGGGGACAGAATCACTATGTACAAAGTTGAAGATGGCTCTTCCCATTACATGGTTGAAGTGGAGGAGCCTTCAGCCATGAACCAACACGGGACCCTTCCTAATTCTCTTGCTTCCTATTTCATTCGACATGAACCCGATAGAACCACTGCCGAAGCTGGAGCACACCACCAACCTGATATTGCAGTGATCAACATGTTTGCCAATCCTTGCCAATGGCCATCCATTGAGATGTTTGGTACTAACATAAATGACAAAAGAGCTCACTTCAGTCTGGTGCCCTAAAAGTGGAATTGGAGAAGTGTTAATATCTCAAGGCTGCAACATTTAAAAAAAAAGAAGAAGAAGACTAAGTCCTAGGGAGATTTGTTAGCTTGTTAGTAGGAGTAGGAGTTGTTAGCTTGTTAGTAGGAGTAGCAATTTGAATTTTTGTTGAGTTGAGACTTGTATATAAGGGTTGCATTGATAATAAATTATTTAATCCCTTCATTTTATCTTTTGTTCTATACTTCAATTAAGTCTTTGTTAAACCAACAGTGGTATCGAGAGCCATTTTTCTTGAAGGACTTATGAGAAAAATTTTGTGAGAGTTTTGAGAGAAAATTTGAGAGGTACACTTATGAGGTTTTTGAGGAAAATGGAATCGGGATCGAGTAACCTGTCTATCTTAGCCCCACATGTGCTTGATGGAGAGAATTCTCAAGCATAGGCCGTGGGAATGCAAGCATACATGGAGGTTTGTGATTATTGAGAACTGTCGAGGAAGACTATGAGGTGACTCCACTTCCCAACAATCCAACTATGAACCATATCAAAATGCACAAGGAGAGAACCACCAAGAAGGCTAAGGCAAAGTCTTGTATTTATGCTAAGGTTTCACCAGCCATATTTAATAGAATTATGGCTTTTGGATTAGTGGAGGAGATATGGGACTACCTCAAAGCTAAGTATCAAGGAGATGAGAGGGTCAAGAGCATGAAGGTGTTGAACTTGATCAGAGAATTCAAGAGGCTACAAATGAAGGAGTCTGAGTCAATCAAAGAATACTCAGACAAGCTAATAGATGTTGCCAACAAGGTAAGAGTTATTGGGGCTAATCTCTCTGATTCTAGACTGGTGCAGAAGAGACTAAAGACTTGACTCAATTGAAAGTAGTGGAGTTGATCAGTGCTTTACAAGCACAAGAGCAGAGGAGGCTAATAAGGTAGGAAGGAAGTATAAAAAGAAGCATTGAAGGAGCATTAAAGGATAAGATGTAGAAAGGCGAAAGAGGAGAGGAACAGAAGTGGAATGGGAAGAAGAGTGATTGCAATAGTGGTTCAAAAACTGTTGAAAAAAGTAATAGTACTGAAAATTATAATAAGTATTCTTCATGTAAGTATTGTAGAAAATAGAATCATCCTCATTTCAGGTGTTGGAGAAATCTAGATGTGAAATGCAGAAAGTGTAACTTGATGGAGCACATTGAGAGGTTCTATTGGGAATAAAAAAATTAGCAGCAAGGTGGAGCACATGCTATAGTTAAAGAAGAAGAGGACCATTTGTTTGTTGTCTCTTGCTTCTCATCCAGTACTCCATGTGAAAATTGGTTAGTTGATAGTAGTTGTACCAATCACATGACTTATGATGAGAAGCTGTTTAAAGACCTTGACATGTCATTGAAGTCGAAAGTAATGATAAGAAATGGAGAATACCTAGAAGTGAAGGGAAGAGGCATAGTAGCAATAGAGAGCTGTGTTGAAACTAAGTTAATTTTAGATGTTCTGTTTGTACCTGGGATTGATCAAAACTTGTTAAGTGTGGGGCAGTTGGTAGAGAAGAGATTCAAGGTGATGTTCGAAGAGGGAATGTGTCTGATCCTTGACTCTAAAGGCAATGAATTGTTTAGGATCAAGATGCAAAAGAAGAGTTTCTCAGGAGAACATGTTGATGAGCCACGGAAAAAGAATCTATCTCAGGAGATGAAGAGTAATGTGCAACTTTTAGAAGAGAATAGTGGGTTATGTTTCCAAAATCAAAAGTTGACTAAAGAAGCTTCATATGCGAAAGAATTGACATCTGTAAATGTTGTTGGTAAGGTGATCAAGCTTTCAGTGCAAAATACAAAAATGAAAAAGGAATTATTAACTGCAAGAAGATTTGTTAATCAAACTATAAATGGTATTAATCGTAAGTATAGTGACAACATAAGACCTTAGAAGAAGGGAAAGCACTCTGGCCACTCTCATGACTTTTCTGGAACAGCTTTTGATGATTTTGAATTATGTAATTTTGATTTTGATTATTGCATGCTAGGAAAATATTAGAGGCAACTCTTGAAGCTACACTAGTCAAGAAGGAATTCATAAAAGGCGAATATTGAAGAAACTGGTTTATTACAAATCAGAGATCAGATGACAGATATTTTTACTAAATTTTTCATGTAAGTTGTTTTTGAGTTTCTTAAGAATAAACTTGGTGTCTGCAGCACTTGAGTTAGGAGGAGAATGTTAGTATCTCAAGGTTGCAACAATTTTTTAAAAAATAAGACTAAGTCCTGAGGAGATTTGTTAGCTTGTTAGTAGGAGTAGCAATTTGAATTTTTGTTGAGGTTGTTACTTGAGACTTGTATATAAGGGCTGCATTGATAATGAATTATTTAATCCCTTTATTTCATCTTTTGTTCTATGCTTCAATTAAGTCTTTGCTAAACCAACAAGAAGCATGTCTTAAGATTGTTTCTGATAATCATCAAGGCCCTAGCTTGGAATTAATCCTGCGACAACCCGATACTACTCCATATGTCGAAGAAGTGAAGTTTATAACCAGTGTGGAGAGAGCGGATAATTGAAGCCTACGATAGGTAACCAATACTGGTACGTATTATGATATTATGGTTGAGACAATAAGACAAAGTTAGTGGAGTTTATAACCAATTTGGTTGTTCTGAAAACTTTTTGGAAATTGACTTTTTATTTTAAAAAAGCAAAAATGGAGTCGCTACTAATCATTTTTATTAGATTTGATTGGATCATCTCGTAATTTGATCATTTTAATAAAATGTTATATTTACTAAAACGATGATTTTCAGCCTACAAAATCCAGGAAATGAGTTCGGGAGTCAGTTAAGCACGAGGAAAGATTAGCACCCTCGTAACGCCCAAAATTGGTATCTAGTTGATTACTTGATGTCTTAGTGTCGAGAATTGAGAATTCAAAGAAAATTTAAAGTACAATCTCTTTTTTTTGCTTGATGTTATTTGATTAAAATATCACTAACTAAATTATTTTTTGTGGAAAAGTCCTTCTTATTTTAAGCTAATCGAGAAGAAAATCATGCCCCATTAATTAGGGCACAATGTCCTGAATCATCGAAAACAAGAATAATCGCCATTTGATTATTACCAAAGTCCTATGTGTCTTGAATTTAAAACGATGTCCAATTATTTTGGTTCAAGGAGAAAGTCGTACCTCATAAGGTAAGGTACGATTTCTCGAATCCCCTAATTAAAGAACATCACATTGGTTCTAATTATTTCCTATGTGTCGGGTAAAAACGAATATAACATTTAATGCAATGTGCAATTAATTTATTTGAGCATAGTATTGAAATGGATAACCATATTTAAACATGATACATAGTACGGTAATCGTAAAATAAAATAAAGTAGTTACATGGGTACAAAAAAAAACAAAATGATAATTTTAGAATATTAAAAAATAAATAATAAAATAAAATAACCATGCTAGGAAATAATACAATTATAATAGTAATAAAACATTAATTCATAATAATAATAGCATCATAATAATAGCAATAGTCATGACATGACTACTACCATAATACCAATATTAATAAATATAAAAATAATAATAATAACCACCTAAGGACAAAAATGAAAATGCATAGTTAAAAAAAAAGGGAAATGTAAATAACATAAATTTCAAGTGCTAAAATAATTAAAAAAAACAGTAAGCAAAGGGGAGAAATTAAATAAATAAACGATTAAATTGAAATTTAAACAAAATTTAAAGCATGAATTGTAAAAAAAACAAATAAAGCAAGATAAATGATTAAATTACAAAATGCAAAAATGAATAGGGACCAAAAGGTTGTTATTCCCACCATTGCACACGTGTCATAATCAAATAGGTTGCCTGTGAGTCAAGGGGACTAAATTGCACAAAAATAAACTAAAAGAGGTAGAAATAAAAAAAGAAATAGGACGAAATTTTAAAAAATACAAAAAATTGGAAGGACCAAAATGGAAATTATCCCCTCCCCTTAAAAACACGCAGATCTTGGGGCTATTTGGGTCGGATCTTCGGGTCAGCATTAAAACGACGTTGTTTTGGGGCTTTTGAAGCTAGGCCAAAACGACGTAGTTTCATTAAACCTATATAAATTAAAAATATTTAAAAAATCATTTTAAAACCTTTTTTTAAAAAAAAAAATTATTCCTCTCTTTTTTTTTCTCTCAAGACCTCTCCTCTCTGGTCACGGGGCCGATGAGTCTCTGTCATGGCCACTGGTCATTTGCGATGGCAACGGCAACTGCCGCCTCTGATGGCCAAAAAATTCAAAAAGTTCCCCAAGCCCTTTTTCTTGTGTAGATCATAGATCTGGTAATAGATCCTTCGAAAACTCAATCAAAGTTCGACTGAAACCCGAGAGAACTTTCGATTTCTCTTCTTTGATGTGGCCGTAGACGAACCCTAAGGGGTTTGAAGACCTTTCCAAGCAGAGGAGGGCCCCCCAGTGGCGATGAACAGGTAAGATTTAAAATCTTATTTTATTTTTTTATATTTTTCAAAATAAAAAGTAACAAAAGAGATCAACAACTTAGTTTTTTTTTTGTATTTGATTTTTTTTTTCTATTCGATTGCTTGTTGAAAATAATACATATGTTTGTTATGGCTTTTATAGCCAAATTGATTATATATTTTATCATTTTTTCTTGCTTTTTTGTTTCTGCTTTTGTGTTTTTTTCCTCTTGTAGGTGGTGGTGGTGGTCAACAATGATGGGGAGCTGTGTCTTTGCCAGTTTGGTGATGTAATTCCCCCTTTCCCTTATCTGTCGTCAGAAAAGAGTTACGAAGCATTACTGGATATTTCAGAACAAATATGAACAATCATATAATAACATAACATACATATCATAATTTAATCATAATGTCCCTTTATTGAGCCCTCGAGGCCCAAATCGCGTGTTACAAACAAATTGGGACTTAATCGGAAAGTCAAAGATTTTTTCGTGAAATTTCAAAATTTTTCCTAAATACAAGGCTCACATGCCCGTGTGATTTGGAAACATGCCTGTGTGACCCTAAATACGCCCATGCTTCAGGCCGTGTTTGACCACATGTAACTCTCTCACTTAGGCCACACAGCCAGTCACACGCCCGTGTGTTAGGCCGTGTGTCTCACACGGATGAGACACATGCCTATGTCTCTACCCGTGTGTAATTTACTGAGCATTCTGTTCAAAATTTTTAAGATACAGGGGACACACGGCCTAACCACATGCTCGTGTATAAGCTGTGTGTCTCACACGTGTGGACTCAAAATGAGCCTTATACATCAAGTTTACCAACCCTGCAAATTTTAAACTTCAAGCAACACAAAAGCCAATCATTCAACCAATCCAAAATATATTCAAATACACCTAAAATGCTAAAACTATCAATCTATTGACCTATCTAATGTATATTTATAAATATTTCACATATACTATTCAAACCAATTCAATTAACTTCATTCAAACCAAATCTATTTTCATACCAAAACATAGTATTTTATAATCTCAACATAACATATAAACCTATATATATAAGTAACCAATAACATCTTATACCATCTTTTACATTCACTATTCAAATAACAAACATAAACGTTCCTAGGAACATGCCATTGCTTGAATAGAAATATAATTCACCACTTTGAGTTCGGGATTAGCTTTGGATGCTGATTCAACGCTCTGACTTTAACCTAACCTACGCATGAAAACAAACCGTACGTTGAGTATAAACTCAGTGGTGTTTCTATCATCCGAATATTTATTAACAAGAATTTACAATATTTATATATATAAACACACATAACAAAAATCATTCAAAAAAAAATCAATTTCATAACACATCATTTATAACACTATCAATTCTTATTTCTTACTATTTCAATTTCATAATTGATATTCAAATAACTTTCTCAATAGGATACACATATCATTTCACTATATCAATATTCATTTCATGAACCATTGGTTCATACATTTCAATTTCATAACTCAATTCAATATCCCAATCCAATTCATGTTCAAAATCATCCAATATCATTCATATTGCCAATTCATTTATTTACCCCTATTAACAAGACTCGGACTTTGGTGGATACACGGATCTAACCAAAACACACCAGTATGGCACCCAGTGCCTCATCGGATAATTCAAAGTTATAAGTTGACACCCAATGTCTCATCGGCCATGCCGAAGTAAGTTGGTACCCATTACCTCATCAAATTTATCTGAAGTTATAATTTGACACATAGTGTCTCATGGACTCGAAGTCGAAATATCTCATGGACTCGAAGTCGAAGTATCCCTAAACACTTCCAATCCTATGGCATGCCAACTGTATCCGACTCAACCCGATATAGTTAATAGGGTTTCAAATCACTTTTCAATTACCAAAATCATCCGATATTCAAATATCACATTAATCATAAACTCACATATTTTCAATTCAATATCATAATACTATTTACTCACCTTATTCACTTACCATAATCATTAAATAAAAAACACAACAATTAATATTTACTAGATTCGGATTATAGAAATACAGACTGTAATTCCCGAGCTATTCCTCGTTAACTTTGTCTTTTCCTTTCTTAGCCGAGGTCTCTGGCTCAACGTTAGATACGAAATTAAAACAATTAAAAATCATCAATACAACACAATTTAACATTGAATATTTCAATTTATACTCAACTTTTGCCTAAATTCCAATTTAATCCTTAACCAAAACTAACTTTATTTTCTTTACAATTTATTCTATATTTTCATTCAATTAACACTAAAAACTAAATCTAACTCTTCAATTTCACCATAAATCCCTAATTTTGAAATTCTTTCAATTTAGTCCCTATTACTTAAAACTTACGATTTATTTTATAATTAAATTCTATCAATTTAACCCCTAATACCTCAGTTTATTCAACATGAACAATATCTAAAATTCCACTTTCAAAAAATCAAGTAGTATTTTGTTCTAGAATTCCAAAAACATAAAAATTACAAGAAAAGGGATTAAATTGACTTACCAATCAAGCTTTGAACCTTAAACCCTAATTTTTCTTTTTCTTTCTTCTTTCCCCCTTCTCTGTTTCGTTTTCAATTCTGTTTCTTTTTCTATTTCATTTGTTTCATTTGTTTTATTTTATGTTTATTATATTAATATAATATTATATTAACATAATAATTATTATTTCTTAAATAATAAGTAAATACATATATGTATTACAAATGTATATATGTATTTATTACACATGTACATTATTATTACCTCACAATTGTCGCAATTTGGTTTATTTATTTATTTAATCCTTCAACTTTTCTTTAATCTATAATTAAGTTTTCACACTTTATTCAATTTAATCCTTATACCTAATTAACCTTAATTCAAGCTAATTCTCCTAACTAAAACCTTATTAACCTCACAACTAACTTTGTAAATATTTTTAATAAATATTTACGAATTTGTTTTACAAATACGGTGACCTAAAAATGCACTTTTCTAATACCCGTGAATTTTGGGTCGTTACAGATGAAATGATGGCAGGGGAAGACCTTGGGCGACGTGTCTGCTGACGTAGATAGGAGCAGCGACGGCTGGTGAAGTCTTAGGGGAATTAGGATTTTTTTCTTTTTTTTTTGTTTAGGTTTTGGGCTATTGGGCTTTAGGGTTCTTTTTGTAATATGGACTATTTAATGGACTTTCATTATTTGTTTTGGTTTATTTATTTTTGTTGGGCTGAGCAAAATTGGGCTACTACAGTTGTTATATTCTGGGATTATTTCTATTATTATGTTATATTATGGTTTTATCCTTAAACTTTAATTACACAGAGTTTAAGCGGTACAAACAGGGCATATAGGATCAATATTACGACACTCGAAAGTGGGTATCATGACAATGAGTGGGTATTGTGATACTGAGCTTCGGATATCGCAATATCGAATTTTGAGTATCGTGATATTGAAAATAAAGTACTTGTAGCATGTTTGTAAAACATAAAACCAAGCTCCAACAATCACAAAACATTTCATATCACTTCCAAAATATCATCAAACATGTTTCCCCATCAAAACATCACATAATTCAATTGTAAACACTAATTTAAGCATGCCAAATCCAACATTGAATATCCCCTAATTCATCTCAATTTCAACATATATAAATCCAAACAAAAAGATTTGCAAAATGAACCAAAGTATAAACTCTTTCATTGAATTCAATCATAATCATTTCTAACATATTCCCACATACATGTCAAAAACTAATGCCTAAAATTCTAGGTTCATACTCTCTTCAAAGCTTGATTTGTGATGAGATGAGTAGAGATCAACCTTCACCTTCTAGGTTTAAAAGGATCTTCATCTACGCATTTAAAAGAAAAGCGTTAAGCTCATGAAAACTTAGTAAGTATATCAAGAATCATGCCATGCAATTAAAATTAATTTCTTATACATTAACATATATAAAAAATATATAAATATATACTACTAACATTTCATTCAATCACCATATTCAAATATTGTTTCCATAATAACTTTATTGAAACATCAATTCCACAAGTTTCAATTTACTTACCTATGCCACTTTCAATCACTTACCTGATATTGCTATTGGCCAATTGTAGACTCAATAGAATACAATAGGATATACAGAAATATAAATAAGATGCACCTAAGTGTCATTATTCTTTGCACGGAAGAGCGAATATCACTTTGCACTGAAGTGTCATTCACTTGTACTGTAGTGCCACAATCACTTGCGTGCTTAATCATTTTCCTAATGACATGTCATTTTTATCCTACTAGTTCTTATTTTGTCTCCATGAGCATTTTAACTATAATGTTATTTCATTTACTCAACAAGTAAAATAATTCAAACTTTACTCTTGTTACAATCTAGTCCTTATCTATATAGAATCAACAATTATCAAATTACACTTTGACATTTGCTTTATCAGCACTCAACATTTCACTTTAATACTTCATATCAATAACTATTTCACTTACCTAACTTCTACACTCTTACAATTTAGTCTTTTTTTCATCAAATTTCACTACAGATACACTTTTGAATTCATAACAAAAATGAAATTTCATATTCAAATAATTCCATAAATCAAATCATCATTTTCATATATAAATAAATTTCATGTATACTACTAAACTAATTTATCAAGCTTTCCATTTAGGATTTAATTAAATAAGTAAAATTCTTGATATACTTACAACAAAATATTTGAATAACTTTTCTCTTCATTCTTTACTATTTGGCTACTCCTTTGCTTTTATCCCCGATATGATCTTCACTCTTTTTCTCTTTCTCTTCATTTACATAATACATATACACAACAATTTTACATCAACACGATATTCACATATCATTTTCCATGTATATTAAATGAAATGTATATGAAATTTCTTAAGAAAAACCCCATCTTGCTTACCTACTCAAATCCTTAATTTTTCTTCACTTCTAAGATGTACTCTTACTAGCTTCACCAAAAACTAATCATGCCATGAAATTTGTATTGTAGTTTCACTAAAATCTATATACCCACACATGGTATGCCAAATATCCAAACATCGAAACGTATTCATAGACAAACAACAATCATTCTTACGACATTTGTATACTCTTATTAGTCTATGCAGTCATAACATACCCATTTATCGTTTGTCGTGCATAATCAAGTTCTAAACACAATACATATCAGCCATGAATGTGTTTCAATCAAGAGACACGACCGTGTCGTCTGTTTTGAGTTGGGAGGTTTTGGTTAAACACGGTCTTAGTCTCTCACATGGCCCAGCCACATGACTGCGTGATTGTTTGTGAAATTTTGCATTTAGGTCCACACAGTTTCAGTGAGTTACACGGTCTGGATACATGGTTGTGTGACTCCATCTTACACTATCTCAGTTTTTAAAACGGTCTAGGCATACGGTCGTGTGACCCTGTTTTGTGATTTTTCCCTAGTTGTTTAAAAGTTTGTAATTTAATCCTTATTTGTCAAAGTTCATTTTAAACATTTTTTTAATAATTTCATAAAAAACAATTTCTCATTAAACTATTTTTTATAATTTCTATAAATTTTTTATTGTTAACCAGGCAATAAGCTTGGACAACCATATATCTAGATTCATTTTGGACGTAATTTTTAAAATAATTATTAAAAGAATAATTATTTTTGAGATTTGTTTGATTTTTAAATATTTGGTGATATGACAAAATATGTCATATTAGCATGATATATAGATGGCACACTACATATTACTATTTAATTGTTCTATCAGTCATGTTGTCACTTAAAATTAGAAATGGATGAATATTTTAAGAAAGGAACCAATTTACTTTTTTTTATCTAACACATAATTAATTTAAAAATATATAGAATCTAACTTTACAAAATTTATATCTTAAGATCTACTCTCGAATTCACATACAATTCATCATCTACTCTTTGCATACACAGCCTTATTTTGTAGGGAGCATTTTTCTTCGTGTTCAATTTAGTGTAAAATTATATGAAAATTTGTGTTTCGTGTTTGCATTTTTTATTTAAAATATTATATTTTGTTACTCATTTTAATATATATTTCAGGCTCGTGTTGTGCAGGGGTGAAGCTAGAAAATTTTTTAACGGTCTGAAATGAAATTTTAATTTTTAATAGTCTATATATTTATAATTTTTATAGGATTAAATTAAAATTTCATAATTTTAAGGGTAAAGTACAATTTTAATTTTACTAATTTAAAATTTTTTAAAAACTCAAAACAACAACTTTTCATTTTAGGGGGCCTCCAACCCCTTAGATTCACCTCGCTCATATTATTTTGTGTTTGTGTTATTGTTCGTTAAATTTTTATATATTTTTTATGTGAATTATTAGAATAAAACAATTTATTATAATTTTTTAATTCACTCACTATAGCCGCAACTTTTGAAAATTTACGTCTCTTTCATGCACACGTAAACGTGTAGTTTAAGAGTCAATAGTGGATTTGAGAGTAGATTAGTCATAAATTTTGTGAAACAAATGTAGTAAAATTTGAGATATTTCTTGGCTCATAAATTATCATTTTCATATTATATATTTTACTTACAAAATTATCCGCTTCCAATTAAAATGTGAGACATTTCACGTTGTTATTGGTAAATTTTATTTTTGGATAAATTAAAGCAAAAATGATAGTGTAAATATTAAAATAAAAAAAATATAATTTAAAGGTTAAATCATAATATAAACATATGTAATTTGAAATTTATTAAATCTTTTTAGCCTTCTTATCTTAAATATAAGGCCTTCTTATCTTAGCTTTAGACTGTAAGTACATTGATCAAGCTATCTACAAAAATAATGTAAAGAAATTTCAACCGGCCAGAGAAGCAAAAATTGACCTCTAATTAAAATATATGAGTTTTATATTGGGTAAAAAGAAAGCACTCTCATCAAAGATGGTGTATATGAATTTTATATTAGATGATCAAAGACTTTCGAATACCAGACATTAAATTTATATCCCTTGCTACATACAATGGCTCATCCACACTTTGCACACACATTCTTCACCCAGCTATCATGGCAGCTCACTCCAAACTTGTTTTCTCAAACTTTCTCTCGGATAGTGACATCAAGAAGAGATTGGCGGTTCCATCAGCAATCCAGAGGTCCTTGCCGCCTTTCAATAGAGGTCATGCCCTCATATTTCAGTTTTTGCACGGCACAAGATTCTGGCCAATTCTTTACTCTATCCGCACGAAAGGGTACAGCAAACCCGTTTTCTCAGGTAGATTATGGAGAAACTTTGTTATTTATAACAACTTAAATGTTGGTGACAGATTCACCTTGTACCAAGTGCAAGTTGAAGATGGTTCTTCCTACTATAGGGTTGACGTGGGGAGAGAAATCGACTTCCTTGGCATAAATGCAATGGCCTATGGTAGTGGCAGTCCTGCTGATGAACATGTTATTACTCATCATCAAGAAGAAGAACTTAGCTTGGAGTTGTCTCTGGGACAACCCAATGTGGAGGGAGCCGATAATTGAAAAAGCTTGCTACCCGCAAACCAATATCGTGCCCTTCCTTCTTCTACTTTCTCTTTATAAGAAAATACAAGGAACGTATTATGGTATTGTGGTTCAGACAATAAGTAAAAGTCGGTGTCAGTTGAGTTTATAACCAGTTTGGTTGTTATATTCCGGTTTGTTTCTGTTATCATGTAATTAGAATCTATAAGAACTGTAATAAGTGTGAGTTTGGAATAAAACATCTGTTTAAAGATGTGTGCTTGGCTTGTTTTGTCTGTGAAACACCAAAGCTTTCTTTACACCAATATTGAAATGCATTCCACCCCTCCCAGCTGCCATTGAAGATGCAACTATAATCTTAACAGTCCCGGCCGGTTGCTTTCCAAAACCCGGGGCTAGTTGCCCTGTTTGGCCTTGCACCATTCGGGTACTTTCTGTCTCTCGGGCTGAAAAAGTACCATTCTTTCTCACCAAGCACAGCTTTATCTGATCCAACAAAAAAAAAAAAAAAAAGAAACACTGCCACCACTAGAACAAGCCTTAAACATAACAAGAAGCTATGTAATGATTTATGAATGATTCTTTAGATGATAACATTGAAAGGGTTATTAAAGCGAGTCTCACCTGGTAAGTCCCAGGGATCGAACTTATAGATATCGACGTCCGCGATGATGGAAACGGGGAAAGGTGAGGAGCTCAGTTTCTTCATTAGATAATGAAGGATGAGTTCTTCATCAGTGGGGTGAAATCGGAACCCCGGAGGCAAACTTGAATGTGGGTGCCTCATGGTTTTAACTAAAAATTTTCCCCTACTGCTATGTTATATTAACCATGAAAAAGTTGCAGTAAAAGAAGAAAAATATGAGCTCTGAACATGGAAACAATAAAGGGTGTAAGAGCCCCCAAACCAAACACACAGGCAGAAGAAAAATAAAGGAATTGAAATTTTTGAGAGAGCGAGAAAGGTTGGCATGGTTTGGTCGTAGGATTTCTGTCGTTTTGTGGAGAAAAAAATAAAAAAATTAAAACTAAAGCTAAAAAGGTTTTATAATAAAAAATAAAAAAATTTAATACAAATAGCTTTAAAGATTTTTATAATATCTCATTCATATATAATATGTTTTAAGTCAACTTAATTTTTTCTCTGAAATTACAATGTATATTACTAATTTCAGCAAACAATTATAAGTATATAACATGAAATATTAACCTCTATAATCATAAAATATATTAGGATTAATATTTAATGGATGATAAAATGATATATCATAAAAAAAAGAAGATAAATGAATTTAATTTTAATTAATATTATCATGTTATGGTGCAGAAATTAAGAGAGAAAAGACAGGTAGAAAAGAGAGAGAATAGAGAAAGAGAGAGCACGAGAGAAGAAGAATCAATTTTCAGAAATTGATGAGTTTGGATGGGCGATTGGTTCTGTATGGTGCATTTAGCTTATTTTTTGTTTCATGCTATAGTATTGCTACAGTATTTAATCTCACCACCACTGTTATTTTTATACTAATCACAAGTAAATGCACCGCCCATCTAAACTCACATTGAGTGTCCAAAAGCATAACCACTATGCAGTACTGATAGGTGGCTTAAAGGGAAATAACGTTAACCATACGCACCGTTTCACTAATATCTTACTAGGGGTGAGCAAAATTCGATTCGACTCGAAAAAATCGAAAAAAATTCGAATTTCGAGTTAAACGAATCGAGTTATTCGAATCAACTCGAATTTTTTTTTGAATTTTGAGTTTGAATCGAGTTGAGTTTTCGAATTCGAATAACTCGAATAATTCGAATATCAAACTATAATATTTTACATTTTTACCCCAAACTCCCACACCTTTTTACTTTTCCCTCAAAACTTTTACTCTTTCTCACTTTTCCCCCAAAACTTTTACTCCCCTCCCCTCCCAACCCCCCAAACTACCCAAAATTCATTTCCCACCAAAATTTTACTCTCCCATTTACTTTTTCTCAAAATTTTACTCCCAAAAACCCTCAAAACCTTTTATTTTTCCCCAAAATTTTTACTCTCTCCCACTTTTTCCCTAAAACTTTTATTCCCTTCTCATCCCACCTCTCATCTACCCCAAACCCTCCCCCCTCCAAATTTTTTTTAATATTTTCCCTCCAAAATTTTACTCCCCCTATTTATTTTTCCTCAAACTTTTATTGCCCCAAACTTTTTATTTCCCCCTAAACTTTTACTTCTCACCCTTTACTCTGAAATAAAAAATCAAAATTATCCCAAAAAAAATCACTAAACATAAATAGTAATAATTTTATTTATATCTACTATTTATATTATTAAATTAAATTTCACATTTTATATTATTTATATTATTGAATTGTTTAGTCATATTGAATATTTATATTAAACTTGAATTATTAATTGTGCCATAAAATATTAGTGTTAAAATTTTATATTGGTATCAATTTCACATTTTATTTTTTAAATAACTTTTATTAAAAAAATTATATTTCTACGTTTAATATATTTTTTTATTCCAAAATACATAGTGACAAGAATCTAAAGATAATTGAAACAACTAAGCAAGCAAAGAAGCTAACCAGTATATAAAAAATTAATAAATAAATTATGAGGTGATAAAAGTTAATAAAAAATTTGATTAAGGTGGACAAATTTTATTACGATGGGTGACAGTGGTTACAAGAACCTAAAATTATTTTTTAAAATTTAACTCGAACAAATATAATCGATTCGATTCGAATTCCATCTCACTCGACTCGATTCGAGAAAACTTCAAATAAAGTTAGGATGATAAAATGAAATTCGAAAACTCGATTAACTCAAAAATTTTCGATTCGATTCGATCGAATGCTCACCCCTATATCTTACCCTGGCCTACCCATCGTTTTGGTTTACAACGAAAATTAACAGAAACTAAAATTTGGTTTGACCCCAGCGTTGACTTCGAGCTCGTTTCATAACAATTGTTCCCTCTTACAATTCATCCTTGTCCTCAAGGATGAAAGGATGGAAATTTTTGCTGGAGCTCTTGCAGGTTCTCCCATGTCGCATCTTCTGGAAAGGTGTTTGCCCACTCAACTAATACCTCAATAGCAGCACAATTCCCTTTTCGAACCATCCTTCGATCCAGGACTCCCACTGGTTCTTTGCTGCAGGCGCCATCGGAACCAACCAAGGGTAGGTTAGGTG
Organism: Gossypium turneri; assembly: GCA_008044935.1. Lineage (NCBI taxonomy): Eukaryota > Viridiplantae > Streptophyta > Magnoliopsida > Malvales > Malvaceae > Gossypium > Gossypium turneri. The sequence goes on along the minus strand of CP032574.1, from coordinate 50,956,304 downwards.
AAACAGGAGCTCGACCAATGTGTTTTTTGAGGTGTGATACGTGGAAAGTGTGATGGATTCAAGACCCTGTTGGCAGAACTAGCTTGTAGGCAATAACTTCAATTTTTGCTTCCACTGGAAAGGGCCCAACATATTTTGGGGAGAGCTTTTGATTTCGTAGCTTCCTCATAGTATGCTGTCTGTAAGGCTGCAATTTAAGGTAAACCAAGTCCCCAACTGTAAACTCCCTCTCAAACCTTCTTCGATCCGCCATTTGCTTCACCCTCTCTTGAGATCTTTTGAGATGAAACTGCAGGAGCTTCTTAGCAACTTCCCTGTTTCAAAGGCTTCGATCAACAACAACCACTGAAGAGGCCCCTGCTAGGTAAGGTAGATGGAGTGGGGGGCTTTGACCATAGAGCTCCTCATAAGGAGTAGTCTGAATGGATGAGTGGTGGGTAGTGTTGTACCACCACTCGGCCAAAGGTAACCACAGGAACCATGGCAGTTGCTTCGTACTAGTCCCTTACTCCTTTTAACCATATCAAGTCCTTATCATTTAAACAATAGTTATGTTGTAAAATTCAACCTTCGCAAAAAAATGAACACTTTTAGGGACGGCTCACCTTTGCATACCACAGACTTAAAATATGCCTTGTTGCTTGCACATACAATTGGATCATCAATCATCTCCCTAAGTTGCATACACATCCTTTGCCCACCAGTCAGCCAGAAAACCATGGCAGCTCACTCCAAAATGATTTTCTCAAAGTTACTCACAGTTGCTGAAATCAACAAAAGGTTAGCAGTCCCGTCAGCAATCCTTCCCACCTTTCACTGGAGGCCATACCATCACATTTCGGTTTTTATACGGTACAAGACCCTGGCAAATTCGCTACATAATCCGAAGGAAGGGGTACAAGAAACCCCGGCCGTATTCTCAGGTAAACTATGGAGAAAATTTGTTATTTATAAAAACTTAAATGTTCGGGATAGATTCACTTTATACTTAGTGCAAGGCGAAGATGGTTGTTCCTACTATAGGGTAAAAGTGGGGAGAGAAGTCCATTTCTTTGGAATCCCCGAGGATGGTGCAGATGCAATGGACTATGGCAATGGCACTGGTGATCATGAACATGCAGCTGCAGAAGCATATCCCCAGATTATTACTCGTAATCATCAAGGCCTTCTGCGACCCACTACTCCATATGGTGCTGAGTTAGCTTTGACGTTGGCCCCAACCAATGTTGAGCAAAACACCATGATAGGATCCATGGCCAGACTTTGAGTTCGTGGACTCGTCAGGAATCAGGATGTTTCGCTTGTATATGTGTTCCTGCTTTTGTCTTGTTTTTTTTTTTTTTTTATTTCTAAGTTCGCTTTGCTTGTTGTGGTTCTGCTCTTTGCTTTGTTTTGTTTTGTTAGTGGTTACAATGACTGGTTGGTATTTTAAGTTGACATAGACGTGAAAAGGGTCATGAGCCTTAGATATTTTTTTGTCATTCTCAGACTAAATGTCTTTAGTCCACGCTCCACGGTACTTTGCTTTATCTTTAAGCTCAGCCATCATCTTCATCTCTTACTATCTCATACATAATCAGATCCAACTCCAATGCCCAGCTCCTCACCCGGAGAAGCTTCAACCTTTTCAACAAGACTGCTAAGAATATCTCTCTGCTATATATAAATGTTTCATCTTTACTCCTTGAGCCCCTTTACATTTTTTTTTTTTTAGAATTTTGATGTTTTCATGAAGAAATACAGAGGTAATCAAGTTTTATAGTTGCTTGCTTCAAATATATTTGGGTTTTTATAGTCTCCTTTCTCCAGATCTCAAGCACCCACCTATGTTACAAGTTATTTCAGGTTTTCCTGTTTACTTATCCCCTCATCTCTTTAATGATAAAAATCTTTTTATCTTTTTTTTTTTTTATTTGGCCATATTCATTATTTTGTTTCTTATTTCACTAAGATCATCTACTATAATTTTCATTTTCGTTAAGAACTTGTAGTCATTGATCCAAGCCTTGCTTGAAAAGAAAAAGGTGGAGCATAGGTCAAGCTAAAACATACGGTAGCATTGACTTATATATAATAAGATATATATTTGAAATTAAAATTATATTTTTGTTCATTATAAGCCATTTATAAATTCTTATAGTTTTTCTTTAATTTTAATTTTTTTATGAAAATGGTTTTATAAATTTTTGAGATATAATAAAAATTTATAGTCGATGAATAAATAAAAAATTGTTGTGTATGGAAACATTTAAAATAGCATGATGCTTGTCGATTGAGTTTTAACTCGATTGACATGGAGGAGGACGTGAGATTGAGTGTGCTGAAGCACATTATTCTACTATTAAAAGATCGAGAAGAGGCTATAGATAATTTTAGGTATTATCTTTGTATTATCATCACTTTTGATTAATTGGATATTTCACGATGAATGCTTTAAAAAATAGAAAATACTAAATCATGTGTATGTATATAAGCCCTTTAGCTAGTGACGCTATATATATCCTCAAGTATTTTTAAAATCATATATTTATATATTTAAAACCAGTTTTAGAATCTTCGCAATTAAGACATCTTAACAAGCCGGTAGACTTGAACCTTGTTCTTATATGATCCAATCAATTCAATTAGGTACTCACTGTTTATTTTCATTGTTCAACTCTTTGATAACACGAAAAATTTATTGTTTAACTCTTTGACAATATGAAAAAAACCAAAAGTTCTGCCCTCCCTCTCAATCTATCCATAGGATGAAAGGGCGGAGGCCTTTGACGTCCCCTTCAAACAAGAATTAGGACCTCATAATCATTAGCCAATATACTTTTTCTTTTCTTGCACTTTTTTCTTTGTTCATGGTTCGATTTTACAAATAAATTGTTAGAAAATTTAGAGCACATTTGGTTCGTTGTATTGGAATAGAGGCGTAATGGAATAGAGGCGTAATAGCAATTCAATTGTTTGGTTGAATGTAATGGAATAGAGGCGTAATAATATTCTTGTGTTTAGTTGAATGGAATAGAGGTGTAATAGCATAAGGGAAAAAACTAAAATGACTAGAATACCCTTAGTAGAAATTTGTTTAGGTAAATGATTATTGTTATTGTTATTAAATTTTAATAAGATTATTAATATCAATAATAAATAATTTAATCATATTTTAACATAATTATTATTAAATATATTTTAATTAAAATATATAATTTAATAAAATTCTTAATAATCAATATTCTTATATAAATTTACTAAAATCATAATATATGATACTATAAAATATAATTTAACATAATTATTATTAAATATATTTTAATTAAAATATATAATTTAATAAAATTCTTAATAATCAATATTCTTAATTATCAATATTCTTATAACAAAAATTCAAAGTAATTTCCGACGGCTAAAATGTTAAGACTACAATTGTGATTGTTGTGATTGTTGTTGTATGTGTGACTGATTCAGATTCTATTCTTTGCAAATGAATATGATTTGAATTGTTAGATGCACACTGACACTGCTATTGGAACAGCAAACATGGTTTTTTTACAAACATAAAAGAGTAATTTGATTGAATTCTAGTGCAGAGAATCAAAAGCCCAGATGGAACATTTTGTACTAACTTTTTAAGTACATAAATAAACCTTTAGAATCCTAGGATTAAATGAATATAAAGACAATAAAATTAAACATGGATGGAGGGATTGTTCAAGGAAATGAATTCAATCTGGTTTATTCAAGTTGAGACAATTATCTACTGCTTGACTGAATAACTCCTGAACCTGTTTCAGTTCCTTCACTGGTAAGGAAATAACATACAGATAGTTAGAACTTTAAACTGGGGAGCTTAATTTCTCTAGGTAAAAAAACAATATAGGTTAAAATCTGCTATTAGTCCCTGTACTTTGATTTGCTATTTTAAAATTTTGAAGCGGCAAATAGATTATTGCATTAAAAATGCCATGTCAGCTTGCTATTTTAACATATTATTCAAAATAAAGAAAACCACTTAATAGATTTAATGACTGTCATTTGCTTTAAGATTGAAATTTTGAAACTTGAAAAATGAAATGACTAAAAATGTTCCTGTCAGATAACATGGACTAAATCTACAACTTTTAAACATAATAAAGGGCTAATAGTAGAATTTAACCAAACAGATTTAGTTGCTGTTAAGACTACAATTTCAGAATTCGAAAAAGTACATGTACTAAATCCACAACTTAAGCAAAGTACAAAGTCTAATAGCTGAATTTGGCCAAACAACACATATACTAGTAGATCAAAATGAACTGAAAGTTTAAAAGAATGAGAGATGAAGCAAACATCCTATGTCTTGCATACAACACTACTACTCAATGCATATCTGGATTCGGGGAATATAACTTTTCAAAGACTTGGAAAAGCAAATCACACCTAAGCCAAGTCTACATATAAAAGAATGTAAAAAGGATGGGGGAAAGGTACCAGCAGCCTCCAGTTGTTTCTGAAGTTCTTGGCCTACAGCATCATTTTCAGCCTAGACAACAGGGGTAAAATGAAAATGAAAATAGAAAATTCCAACAACTAATTTAAAACGAACAACATTATTGAACAAACTATATTACTTGAAGTTCAGCAATCCTTCTAAGTTGAGCTTTTTCACCGCCCTCTGAAAGTGGAAGTGCAGCAACCAATGCATCGAACTGTGGAAATACCCGGAGCAATAATCACTAACGTCATCCCTACATGGGATCTAACTGTAATTAGAGTACTGATTGATTCCCAGAAATTCTGACCTGTTTAGCAGCCTTAACAAGAGTAGCACTCATGAGCAATAATTTTCAACTATTTTTATTCATATATTTTATAATTAAAAAAAATCATAATATTTAGTTTGATGACTCAAAAATAAAATTCTTGTAATTTAATTTTTAAGGTTTTTTATTTTAATTAAACAAATATTAAATTTCTAACCATCATATTGAATATTGGTAAACTATTAAAATAGTCACTTTTGTTTGTTTTAGGTTACATTTTAGCCACTTATGTTTGAAATGTTATGTTTTAGTCACTTACATTATCTTATTGTAATATTTTAATCACTAAGCCATTAATTGTTATTAACAGTGTAACAATACGCTGGTGTGACATGTTAAATCATCATTTCAAATAAAAATTTTAGGTGTAACAGTACGCTGGTGTGACATGTTAAATCATCATTTCAAATAAAAATTTTAGGTTAAATTCTACAATTAATCCTTATATTTTTTTTCATTTTGAGTAATTTAATTTTTTCTTTTATGTTCTTTTAACTTTTTTTTTTTCATTCTCTTATGCTTCTCCCTCTATTTTTCTCCCTTCTCCATTTCTTTTGACGTAGTTTTTTTTTATGTTTTTCATTTGTTAAAATTAGTCAACAAGCTCGCCTCACTCGAAAAAGTTAAATTGTTTTAAAAAAATAAAAGTATAACGACTAATTTTAACATATGAAAAATATAAAAAATTACGTTAAAAGAAATGGAGAATGGGAAAAAACAGAGGGAGAATCATAAGAGAATGGAAAAAAAAAAGAAAGTTAAAAGAACATAAAAAAAATTAAATTGCTCAAAATAAAAAAAATATAGGGATCGATCGTATAAATTAATTTAAATTTTTTGTTTGAAATAATAATTTAACATGCCACATCAGCTTATTATTACACAGTAGACCTGTCCATGGGGCCGCCCGGCCCGATGGCCCACCCGAAATTTGGGAGGATTCGGGTAAAAATATAGGCCCGAAATATGGGCTTGGGCAAAAAAATGAGGCCCGTTTAAAAAATGGGCCGGGCCTCGGGCACAACTTTTTTGGCCCGGGGCCGGCCCGAATATAATAAATATATTTTTTATTTTTATTTTTAATTTTAAAAATACTTTTAAAATATTTTTATTTTTATTTTTATTTTTAATTTTTTTGTGTTTATTAAAAAAATGGGCTTATGATTTTTTCCCGGGCTGGGCTTGGGCAAAATTTCAGGCCCATATTTCGGGCCGGGCCCGGGCCTAGGAGTCGGGCTGAAAATTTTTTCGGGTCTGGCCCGAACCTGGCCCGGCCTATGGACAGGTCTATTACACAGATAACGGCAATTAACGACTCAATAAGGATAATATAAATTACTAAAACGTGACATTTTAAACATAAATAACAAAAAATATAATTTAAAATTAATAAAAGTGACTATTTTAATAATTTACCGTGATAAATTTCTATTCACTCAATTTTTGGTTAGCTTTCGTTTTGCTAAACAACTCTCAGTAAGTATTCTGCCCATCGAAACAAAGCAAACAACTTGTACGACAGAATCCGCCATTTTGGTCATTCCACTTGCACGGCACCGCTCCTCCATAGATATCCTGCCATCTGCCTTTCCTTTTACAAGTGTAAGTATGCCATAGAGAGAGAACAAACGAAAGTGAAAGCAACAGGGTTAGACAGAACAATAGAGAAAGAGCGCGATATTTTTTACATTTAATTTTAAAAATTTAAAAAAATCATTATGTTTAATACTAATAATACGATTGGGTTTATGAAAATTTGTCTGTAGTTACTATTTTAATAATTTTATAATTTTAAAAAAAGTTTATATGCTGTTAGGTTTGATCATATTATACATTCTTCTTCTTCTTCTTCTTGCCTCTTGATGATTAGATTATTCTACCTTTTAAAGACTCGACGTTTTGCATGGCTACCACGGGACCCACAGCTTAAACAATTAATCGGCTGTCCCCCGCCGTTTTAGGACAAGACAGTACATTTCAAACTGGGATGTTTTTAGAGGACACACTTTTGTTTAGCTGGATTTGAGCTTGTTTTGCCCTTTTCAATTCGCCCTATGCTTTTGAATAAAATTTAGTCAATTCAATAATTATTAAATTGGTTCATATATATAAATATATTTTACACTTGATATCGAGTTATTATAAGACAAAGTTTTCTATTTTTTTAACATAATTCATAAGTAGCTTATTATGAGTATTAATTTCTCATTCATCACTTAACCATTTTGAGCATATGATATATTGTTGTAAAAGTCTCATGGAGTAGAATATAAAGCCATAATTTTATGATTTAAATCTCTACCTTTACTAATCGAGAATATACCTCAAAATTTCTAAAAAATCTATTTTTTCCAACATAAATATGATTATTTTGAAATGATACATTTTAAAATACCTTAATTTCTAATTTCATTTTTTTAAAATATAAGTATTTTCATGTCCATAAATTAATTTTTCAAGGTTCATAGTAAAAGACACCATTAATCCAAATTGCGCCAAAATCTTTTAAACCCCTTTTTTTTGTGTAGAACACAAATCCGTAGTTCAAAATGATGATGAAACCCTTTGGTTTTCCGCATTTTGAAGGGTGTCCGACACCTTCCCCGACGAGAACTTCGACAAACCAAGGTTGATTCGGAGGACGGTGAGTCTTTTATCCCCTTTGTTATATATTTTTTTAAATAACAGATTTCGAAAAAAGCAAAAAATAAAAATAAAAATCACCTTTGAACTTTGTTGTTTTTATTTGAATTGGTTTTTGCATTTCAAGAAAATCTCTCCTCAGATTACAAAGGTCCAAAATGGCTTTATAGCTGATTTTTACACATTTTTTGCTATTTTTATAAACTATCACTTCTATTTTTGATCTTTGCAGGTGCAAGTGGGTGACGTAACAATGGCGGTGGCAGAGGAGTTGGTGCGGTGCTGACTGGGAGGAGCGGCAGTGGCAGTGGCTGTCTGAGGATTTGGTGGGGCGCAAAGGAGTTGGAAACCCTAGGGTTTCTGAATTAGATTAGGTTGTGAACCTATTAATTGGGCTTAGAGTTTTTATTTTGGGTTTGTAATAATTTGGACTAGACTCTTTTATTTTTTGGTTTTATTTATTTGGTTTTGATCCCGGACAAATTCAGCCTACTACTGATGTTATATCTTTTTTTTCCATCCACCGTAGGATCCTCCAACTTCGGGGTTGATCCACACACCTTCTATCCTTCTTTGTGACTCCACCAAATCCACTATGTGGGATGCTCCCACTTCGAAGGTTAATCCATACACCTTCTAGTCTTCTTAATCACTCGACCAATTCCATTCTTCAAATTTAAAGAATTCAAAACAATCACAAATTCCATACACGAAAAATTTAAAAGAATGTCGACATCTTTTGACCAATTAAAGTTCTTCTAAAAAAGAAAAAAGCAAACATTTTTATATTGAGAAACAAAGGAATCAGAATATTACCTTTGTTATTGGTAATGGATTAAAACAAATTGTATCCATTTAAAAATGGAAATATTATACATTTAAATTCAGTATTTTTATACCAAACCAATCTTTAAAAAAAATCTCAAAATTAGGTTAGAACCTGAACTGACTCAGGGGCGAGTTTATATTCAGCCCCTTTATAATATTTTTGACTTCGACCTGCCTGGGGTTTTTTTACATATATAGTGAGTGTTGAACTGAAAATTTTATAATAAGTTGTTTGGTGTTTAGGGTTTATGGTTTATGAGTTAAAGTTTGGATTTGGGGTTTGGAGTTTAAGGTTTAGGGTCATGATTTGAAGTTCGAGGTTCGAGTTCGGGTTCATGATTCAGGAGCTGAGTTCAGGGTTTGGGGTCGAGAGTTTAAGATGAAAAAATTATCAAAATTATGTGCTAACGACATGAAAAAATTGTTGAAATGTCATTAAATAATTCGAAAGAGACTATGAAAAATGTGATGTGAAGGATTCATAAAATAATTTCTCGAATAAATTTATAATTGTGTTTGTAAGAATTGAATTGAATTTTATTTTTATATCTCTAACCCTCTTTCGTTCATAAAAGACATTGAGGAAAAAAGGTTTACAATGATACAATAAAAGGAAATACCATAAATCCCTCATTTCATGTCTATATACATAAGTATCGAGAAGTGTACATGATTAAAAGTCATTTAAAAATCAATTGACTCATCTACGAGACAAGTTACAACTCATAAAAAAATTACAATGAATTTGAAGCCACACAAACAGTCGAATCTACTCAAAGAAAAAGAAATAGGCATATAGTTATGTTAAAACAAAAAAAGCAAAAGTTACGTGCATTAAGAAAAAGTAAAATGAAAAATTTGTATTAATGGGTGTCTTGTAACCCTAAGAGTTCATATCTCTTTGTAAACCCTAAAAAATTATATTAGAATTTTATAATCTATGGCATGTCCAAATACAATTTGCACTTCTACGTAAATATCCTAGAAAACATAGCAGCTTTATCTCATAGTACAAATTCTTAATCTACAATATTAACATCATCTTAAACTTATATTCTTTATGTTTTCCACCTTATGAAATTTTGATAATCTATGTTTTCTTTGCAAAATATAACTACAAGTATTATCATTTTAAAAGCATTTTACTTAAAATTATTCTACACCCCAAAGGATAAGATTTTGATATTATTTAATACATGTTTCCAAGCACAAAGATGCTTGTGTGAAGTTACAACATTTTCCCAAGTAATCCAAGCACAAAGATGCTAGCCCCAATTGGTTTGGTCAAAAAGCTCATTTCACCGTTTAAATATTAATAAAAAAGTTAAAATACATTTTATAACTAAAATTTAATTTAATTTTTATTATTTAAATTAAATTCGATTTGGGACTATTGGGTCGGGTGGGCTACTCAACCTTTGGACGACTCTAGCTTAAATGAATTTTGTAAGAAAAAAGAAGTTTAATTATTTTAGATTTTACCTTTTTGATATTTTTAGTTTTTTATAGAATATGACATGTCCAAATATAATCTGCACTTTTTAGTGGTATAATACATTGCACTTCTAAAAGTAAATGTAAGTTCAAAATTTGAAAATAAAATTATTGAAAAAATAATAATTAAAAACCTTAAATATGTACCGTGAAGCAATAATTTGTAATAGTCCCAACATAGCACAGAAGATAATTATTTGAAGTGAAACAAAGAGAATGTTTCTCTACTTCTGACATGTTCCCACCAACTCCAAACAAATTGATGACACTGTTTAGCTAACGTATAAGATTCCAATTTATAACACTTGACTCTTTATGTGGATTCATGGACAGATCAATGGCAAGCGTCTGTTCAACCATAGGGTCAAATACTAGGGTCCCTTTCAAGTATTTTATTACTTGAATATTTCACGTTCTTGTCCACGAGATTGGGTAAAAAATTTTGAACTAAATTGGTAAAAAGTATTTTTGTTTAATTCATGGTTTTCATATGCCAACTCAAGCCTGGACTAACATACTACAACAACAACCATGCTATATGCTTGAAATTAAGCCACAGTAAAAAGGAATAAAGATGGAATTTTTTTAATATATATATTTTTCATTTCGGGAGATTCTTATTTTTTCCGTTAATAATTCAATTTATAATAATAAAAAATTAAATAATAGAATAATAATTTTTTAAATATTTATACTATAGTTTTATGAGTAAATATTCCTAAAAAAATATAGTAGTTTTAAAACTCTTGGTCAGCATCTACCCTTTAATGGGTCTATGAGAAAGGATTGTACAGATGAATGTTATCTATTTCCAATAGTTTAATGCCACATCAATAATTTCATCCTGAATTTTAAGATATTTTATTTGGATTTGATTTTTTCCAGGATGAAGATGCTGACATTAAACTGTTGAAAAAATTAATTACCGAATTCGCATAGATACTTTGAAAAACCAAAAAGAAAAACAACCTCCTTTCTATATGTTTTAACAAAAATTCTTAAAACCTCAAAATAAGTCGTTATCATTATTCCATTACTAAAAGCAGGACGCGACATCTCTATGAATGTCGATATCCTTTTGAGAATCTAATTCAAAGGTAAATTGTTGCACAATGGCAAGAAAAAGGGGTTTGCGTAGAAGGGCATGACTAATCTGGACATTTTGTGCCCCAGTCCTAACGGGTTTAGATTTGTGTCCCCCTACGTACAAAGGAGAGTATTAGTTTAGTCATTCAATAATTATTAAGTTGGATCATATATATAAACATATTCTACACTTGATATCTAACCAATGTAAGACAAAGCTTTTCATTTTTTTAACATAATTCATAAGTAGCTTATTTTGAGCATCAATTTCTCATTCATCACTCAACCATTTTGAGCATATGATATATCGTTGTAAAGGTCTTATGGAGTAGAATATAAAGGCATAATTTTATGATTTAAATCTCCACATTTACTAATCGAGAATATACCTCAAAATTTCCAAAAAATCTAATTTTTTCCAACATAAAAATGATACATTTCAAAATACCTTAATTTCTAATTTTATTTTTTAAAATATATATTTTCATGTCCATAAATTAATTTTTCAAGGTTCATAGTAAAGGGCACCATTAATCCAAACTGTAAGGGATAAACTCAAATAATGCAATGAATACAAACGAATAAAAAAAAAAAAGTGGACACAAAATTTTTCAAGGTTCATAGGCAAAGACACCATTAATCCAAACACATATATTAAAAATAAACTATTATAAAAATAATTTAAATTATATTTATATGGATTAAATAATAATTAAAATCGTATTTAATATTAAAAAAAAAGTTTCCAGGTAACCCTACCGGGCTTTCACACACATGCTGTTCTGTATAATGGTGAGGTATATAGATACAAAATTCTACCTCGAAAAGCACAGCTTTTAGCCCATCAGCAAGAAAGCCATCGACTCTCAGCCCACAAAGATGTTCTCTAAAAAACTTAAAACTACTGATATCAACAAGCGGTTGGCGATTCCGGGAAAAATCCTGCCTTCTTTGCCAGCCTTCAATGGAGGCCATGCAGTCAGGATTCAGCTAATGTATGGGACAGAGATCTGGCCAATTGAGTGCACTGTTCGCAAAAATGGGTACAAGAAACCTGTTTTGTCCCGTGGATGGAGAAAATTTGTTGTTGATAACGAACTCAAAACTGGAGATAAAATCACCATGTACAAAGATTTTGAAGATGAAGATGGTGGTTCCCACTTTAGGGTTGAAGTGGAGAAGCCAGCAGCTGCCAGCAACCAAGACAGGAGGAGGACCCTTCCTTCTTCTTCTTCTTTTCTCACTTTCAATGATCATGAAGTCGATGGAACCAACTCCGGAAACGAGGCAGACCAAATACCTAATCAGGCGCTTGATGATGGAGCAATCAAACTGGAGGGAGGTATCCCCATCATGGAGCTTCCAGATGTTGCAACAGACACTTTGGTTGATGGTCATGTTATTGCCAAACCGCCTGTTAAGATATTTGGTGCCATTATGACTGATGAAATGAAGTGCTTGGGTATTACCAAGGGTACTGACACGGGTGAACCCTCACTCCTCTCGCCCTGTATGGCCAAACCAGAAAGAGAAACCGACTTCTTTGGTATCGCCGAGGGTGGTGATGCAATAGCCTATGGCAGTGGGCCTAGTGATGCAGCTGGAGAAGCATGTTGCAACATGATTACTCATCATCAAAGTGTTAGCTTGGACTTGGTTCTGTCACAACCCAATCCATATGCAGGCTAGTGAAGTTAGTCTGGACTAGGTTCTGTCACATTATTTATATAATATGTTTCAGTTTAACATAACCTATATATTATATTTTAATTGCACAATAATATGTATGACGACTTAACTGTTTTTTTTTTTAATATTTTTCTTGGATGATTGGTTTGCTAGCTATATGGTGTTTTAATTAGATATAGAGAGGAAAAGCTTCTTCATCTCCTTATCCATAAACGCATCCTTCACTGCCAGTTCGTCGACCTTTTCAACAATATAATATGGAACTAAGTATCTGTATCTTCTATGTTTAATGTTTCATCTTTAATCTCTCAATTCCTTATAATTTCTTCAGCTACCTATGATTTTCGTATGTATATTCCTAGTGTTTTCTTGCAGAAAATACATAGGTAACCAAACTTTCTTCTAGTTTTTACTCTCCCTTTCTCCAAATCCTCAAGCACCCACCTATATACTTTCACCCCTCCCCACCTATATAGCAGAAAATACATAGGTAATAAACTTTTCTGTTTATACTTTTGCTTTGGTGATTGTGTGATTGGGTTTGCTTATTACTAAGGGTGTTTGTTATTTTCTGGTTGTGTGGAGACTGATAATATGGGGTTGCTAGGTTTTTTATTCTTGTGGTGTGGAATTGGTTGCTGGTGTTAGAGTTGTATTTAATGCTGTTTCTTGGTGTCTGTTGGAGTTGTTCTTAGATGATTATTGTTAAGTTCTGGGTGATTTTAGGTGTTGGCTTTTGCTTCTTGTACCTTTCACTCAGTTTCTTGTAAAATTATTATAGATATCTTCGTCCTACAAATTCGATTATGTTTGATCACTTTATTTAGAATCAAGAAAATTAGTTATAATATATTAGATTAAAGAGTAAATTGATCTTGTTTCTTAAAAAATTCATCCATTTCTATTATTAAAACTAGCATAGCTAACAAATAATTAAACAGTGGCACATGGTGTGCCCGGTGTACCTCATGTTGACATATAGAAATAAGTTTTTAATAATAGAAATTGATAAAATTTTAACAGAAAGATTAATTTAGTCTCTGATCTAACATATAAAAATTAATATGCACAATTTTTTAAATAAAAGGGACAGGACCTCTATAATTGACTTCTAATAATAATAAAAATTTTGAATGAGAAAAGAAATGAGTGTCAAAAATTTTCATTAATACACAGTGAAATACTGTAATATTCAATCATAAGCTTCCAAACCTTGGTTTTTGTTTTAATTTTAGTTTCTTTTAATGAAACATGGTATTATAAAATTTGGAAATTATAAATAAAAGATTTGAGTATAAACGGACAAATTTGAAGATGATGTTGTTGAGAGAAATCATTACAAACCTTAAATATGGATTGTAAAATGGACAACAAAGTTAAGCATAAGAACATTTAAAATAGCATGATACACTTAGAAGAAAATTTTCGAATAAGCATTCGCCGGTGGAGGGGAATCTCGTGTCCAACGATCTTTGTTAACAACTTGCCGCGAAGACTGCACTGAATGCGTGACTGATGCAGAAAGGGCGATAGAGAGATTAAACAGTTTTAGAATCTATGGATTTCGGGTTGAAATTAACAGGGCAAGTTTTCGAGTTAGGAACACCTTTTGGAGAAGGGTGTGTAGAACATAAATTAAACTCATATCGAGGCTAGGACTGATGAGAAGGTGAGCCGACATCTGCTTATGGAGCATGATACCATTAAGGAAGTTGAAACAAAACGGGTTGTTGTGCAAGGTGTGGTCGATACGAATAAACTTAATTTTCTGGAACACTGTGCTATTGCTTGGATTGAAGATGGGTCGTCCTCGTATTCTTTAAAGGAAAACTTCTGTCAGAAGGAATTGATGGGGTGAATATTTTTAAGCTTTCTGGACGTTCGATCTTGCTTTTGTTCAAGGACAATGACTTGTTTCAATCTTTCGAAGACTCAAATTGGGAGTAAAGGGACCTTCCAAAGCATTGCGTGCCACTGGGGAAAGTTCCTTAGAGTAGACAACGATACTGAAAATGGGATCTAATTATTTACAGGAAGTATTAAAATTATTATGGAACAGTTGCAAAGAATTGATGAAATTATCAATTTGCAAGTTGGTGATACATGTTTAGAGGTGCGAGTAGCAGAAATCGATCCAATGGTAATGTGTCGAGCTCTTGATGATAAAGGGAAGCAAAAGAATTACAAAAAAAGCGAAGAATAAGAGGGGAAGAAAGTCATCAAATGGAAATAGTTGATGATAAAGTTGATGGAGTCCAGATTTAATGGGCATGCCATTGTTTCATGGGTTGGAGCTTGGGGTGTTCTTTGTTTATTTTGGTCAGGCCGTCGAAGCTTGCTTTGATTGGAGATTTGGGTTGATTGATTTTGCGAGTGCAAACTTGTTCCTTATGTGGGTTGAAGCTAAAGAGTATGAAGTTGTTTTTTACGTTTAATCGGGTGTTTTGTTGATAAGTGGTGCAGTTTGCTATTTGGGCTGACAAGGTCTGTTGGTTTGTAAAGTTTCGAGTGAGTTGTTTCAATGGAATTATCTTTTAATTTGTAGGAGTCTCTTTATTCAAGTGCTCTTTTTGGATGGAAGGGTGGTCTTACAACGTCCAAGTTGCTGCAAATTCGACGCTGAGTTTTATGCATGCTGGCACAGGTTCTTATAGTCCAATGGTATAGGGGTCTCTCTGTTAGGTCTTGGTGATAAGTGGAGTGGGAAAGGAAGGTTGTTTTATAGGTGTTTTGGACTGTTTTCAGGTGTTTGATTTTTTTATGCTTGGTTGGGTGTTATGATTGGGTTTTTATCGTACCTATTTTTTATAATAATTTTTTGAAGTTCTTACTAATATGTTAGTACTTGGTGTTTGCCATGTTAGGTTTAATGACTCGTCTAGGGTTTCGATGAAAAACTAAATTCAAGGGATCCAATTGAATACACTTTTTCTCTAAAGTTTATTGTATTCATAATAAAACCTGTAAAAGAAAAAAGTTAGAAGGAAGAAATACACACCTAAAAGCAGCTTATGCAGAACAGCATATAGAAGATACCACTGCTATAAACTCTGGCCATAATCATAATTTTATTCTTAGTTCTTGGATGGGTTGCCTACTTGTATGAATTAAGTAATGATGTGTGAATAGTGGTTGGATTCACTGGAATATTAGTTCAAACAATAATATTAATTTAATTAAATAAAAAATCGATGGTGGACATTAGTGGTGTCATCATCATCATTTTTTTATTACTATAAAATATGTGTGAAAAGAAAAAGTTAGTCATTCAAAATTTTAAAGAATAAGTCTTAAATTAAATTCAAATTTTAATTTCAATAAAATAAAAAATTTAAACCTTATTAAATTTAGCGTCTAATTTAAATAAAAGAAATTTATATTGCAATGTGAGAAAAGTTACTAAATATTGATTTAACTCTATATAATTTTTAAATTTATATGAAACATCGTTGTATATATGGTTTGCTGGGGATTCAAATATAATATTCATAATTTTGTGAAAAAAAGTCATGTTATTCGAATATGCATAAAGTTTAAGGTCATGACTAAGCAAATAAACTATGAAAAAAGAGAATAAATATTACTGTGTGTGATATATTGTATTGCAAATTTTGTGACTGTGTAATTAATTTATTGAGATATTAAGAAATATATGGTGTGTGTTTTTTATTGGTGAATTATAGTAATAAGGTAAAATCTGAACAACTAACGCGACTAATGCAACTTAAATTCAGGTCACACCTAGAACAATAAACACCCTGGATCATCAGATCATCACATAAAACAGACAAATAAAATCAACAATACAATAACAAAAGCCAAACAACCCTTAGAACCCTTGTAAGGATACCATTACCAAACACAACCCTCTTGCAACAACTAGAAAATCGAAACATTAATATAACAAACAACTCACCTCAATAACTTTAAAAAGAAAATTCACTGAATCTGTATATTGGCCTAATAATGAGGTCCTCCATCCAGATGTGATATGAGTTTGAGTTGCGTTAATCGCGTTGTCCTATGAACCTATATGTTAACTTAATAATGAAGGTATTCCCCCATCTAGATGTGATATGGATTCGAGTTGCGTTAACCACGTTGTTCTCCTCTTATAATTCAAAAAGATTTTCCATTGAGAAGCAATTGCAATTAAAAGTTAAAGGCAATAACAATCAAAATAGAAAAAGAAGAAGAAGAAGAGTACCTGAACAATCTATATTAAGTCTTCTCCCTCTAGTTTGCGCCAGCTCCTTTATCACTTCTTCTTCATTATCAATCACACGTAAACCCAGTTTTTTTCTTCTTCTTCTTTTTTGCCAAGTTCCTACACTTCCAAACCCTCCTTTTATTCTTAATCCCCAGTCGAGCAATTATTGGCTCATCAATTAAAGGATCTCCCCTTTATTTGCTTAAAAAAATTTTTTCTTCTAAGACGTCAACACCCCATTCTCTCCGTTCCCATCCTTCCAAATAAAATAAAATAAACTTGATTG
The DNA here is from genome assembly GCA_008044935.1 of Gossypium turneri. NCBI lineage: Eukaryota > Viridiplantae > Streptophyta > Magnoliopsida > Malvales > Malvaceae > Gossypium > Gossypium turneri. The sequence continues at coordinate 50,939,278 of CP032574.1, read as the reverse complement.
CTTTACCAAACCCACTTTCAAAAGTTCGAAAGAATCGTCCATTAAAATAACCAAGAACATAGACTAACAGCTCTAGTAATTGAAAGCAACATATTCCAACACCTTGAAAGAGGACTCATCCTCACATCATTACCATTCCAATCATTTCTTACTTCATCCTTATTGTAATTTTATTTTTTAGAATATTAGTTAGTTCAAATTTAATATTAAAATTATTTTACCAAATAAGTTGTACTTGAATTGGTGTTCAAAAAATTTAACTCCTATGCAAATATTGTCGACATTGGCCTGATTTTAGTCATAACTTTCCTCACTTTTAAATTGAAGGAAAGAACACACTTGAATACACTCAAATTTATGTTTTACTTATTATTACAATAACAACAATATTAATTAAATTAAAACTCAACTGAAAACGTGATCATCACCTGCTTAATTAACATAATACATTAAACATACCCAACAAACAATTTGGAAGTGAATGTCTTTTTTATTTTTTATTAGTAATTAACTACTTAAGAAGAGAATCAGAGTCTTAATATTCAAGTAGATATGTTTTGCTTATATGTATGTAATAAAATACATAGCTCATGTTTAATGCCGGAAGTTGCGAGAAATAGCATAATTTTCAAATTTTTAGATAATTTTTTTACTTTCACCCTTTAGAAAATTAAAATTTTACTCTAATCCCTCAGCTTAATATGTGCCACATGTTGATTTAAGTCTACATCTCATTAGGTGTTTAAAGTATATTATGAGTTTATGTGTGTCACATTTTGGAAATCGGGTTGGAAGAAATTGAGTTAGTAAAATTAAGAGTGGTTATGTCCTGATTTTAAATTAAAATTGTAAAAATTATGCAAAATGAGTTTATCTGGTTTAATGGTTAAATGTTGTGCTTTTGTGTGGGAGGTTTTGGGTTTAAACTCTTTCTCTTGCATTTTTGTTAAGTTTTGTCCAACCTCTTGCCTTTGATATTAGAGTTATATGTTATTTTTGTTCAGCTAATGACAAGAGTAAATATGTTGGTTCAGTGATAAGGCTTACCTTTAGGTTTTGTATTTGAATCCTCATGTGTGTAAATTGAAATTTTTTATTTATTTTAAATTCTGGGAAAAATCTAATAAGGATAAGGTATATGATATTGAGATTAGTGGGGAAGTAGTTAGTTTTTAAAAATTTTTATTTTTGAAATTCTAAACTTTTTTCCCAAAGTCCTCCACATTCTGCCGTACACTTCTTGCTACATTATTCATTTTATTTATTTTTTTCTCTCCTCTTTTTCATGCTCCATTTCTGAATTTTTCATTCTTTATGCTTTAGAAGTTTTGTTGTTTTTCTTTCTCGTTTTGCCATAAGGTTGCCTCTTGTGTTATTCCATTCGTACGTTGTCGAATCTCTGTTACTTCTTTGGGTAAGTGTGGTGGTTGTTTATTTAAGGAAGGTGGTTTTTGGGTATTTGATTTGAGAAATTTTTAGTCAGTGGTACTTGCGTTTTGATGACTCTTTTTGGTGTGGGAATCTGTCAGGTGAGGTTTGTGAATCGCATGACTTACTTTTGGCGAATTAGAGGTTTTTGAGGACTATCGTTTCTGTTCGGTAAGTGGTCGAATGCTGAATTAGTTACTTGGAATTAGTGTTTTGATACTAAAATTGGTTGTTTAAATCCTGGTTTTAGGTTTGGAAATTCTTGACGTGGGGTCATGTGACAGGCTGTGTGCTAGATCGTGTGTGACACACAGTCTAGGGTATTTGGGCCACAAGAGCATGTGTGGGGCCATGTGAGTCACACGGGCTAGCTAATATTTTTGTAAAATATTATTTATTCAATGTTTACCATTTGGTGAGTTATGAAGATAGAGATTTATCGATAGAAGAAAGGAGCAAAAAAAATTGAACATTGAAGTCAAGGACCTCAACTAACGCCCCTGCAGCAAGCACAATGCCTCAACGCCTAAATCCGCGCACTCCTGCTCCGAGCTCTAGTGCCCCTGCAACCCGGTCCTTGAGTGACTTAAGCTTGACGCCTTTGCGCTCAAGATAAGGTGCCCCAATACCACTAGCACACCCTTATGCGCGATTGGACCATTATTCGTTGGCACACTTGTGTCGAGGCAACACCCCAGCGCCTCAATTTTCGAACCGATGCACTAGATTTGGTACCCGTGTTCCAAGTGCGAGGCCTCTGCATGCAATAGGGGCATCTTCGTAGTCTATAAATCAAACAAATATTTTACCTTTGGTTAGAGTTATCACCATTTATTTTTCAAAAAGTTTTAATTGTTACTCTCTTTGTTTTAGTTTTTTATTAGATAACCCTTTTTATTTACTTTACTTGTTTTTACTTAAGAATATAATTATCACCGATCTATGTGGATATAATTCTACTTCCTACTTTTTACTAATTTATATTTTCAAGTGTTTTTACTCTATGATTATGCCACATCATCACTAGAAAATTAAAAAAATGATATAAAATTTTAGGTGGTGATTTGGTTCAAATATAATTTTAGAGTGTCGCATACAGTATTCTAATAATCGGACCAATGGTTAAATCGATCAGACCACTGGATCTGGATCCAATTGGTTTTATCAATTCAATGGTTAAACCAACAATAATCAATAAATAATTAAAAATCATAAAAAATAAAAAAATTATTAAACCTATTCAACTATTGGTTTGTATACTATTTTTTTTTATTTTTATCGATTTCGAGTAGTTTTCGAATCAATTGATTTGAGCCTTTTGTTTTGACTAGTATATCGATCGGTTCTTTGTAGTGTTTTGACCTGCCAATTAAGTCATGTTCCAAGAACATCAATCACATCATCAAATCTTGATAGAATCCAAGTTCAATGATTAAAATAAATCTAGTTGCCAAATTCAAATATTAAAGTGAACAAAAGACATATAAATACCGAAATGAACATAATTACCTAATTCAAGGTTCAAAAATTATATTATCTCAAATTTTAATTTCAACATTCACGTAATCTAAATGGCTTTCTTATTCACATGATATGGCTTTCAATACATGAAGAAAAATTATATTTTTAAATTTTCAGAGAGATTTATTTAAAAAATTTTAATGCACTATCTGATACTTAAGTTTGGCTTTAAGGTCAATTTGATAATCAAGTTTAGCTTTAAGATTTAATTTGGTACCCGAAAACATATGTTCCAATGAATGACACGTGTACCTAGTAAAAAATATATGTACTCAATTGAGATAAAGAAAAAAATAAAATGCCAAATAGAATGTTTAAGTCAAACTCAATGTGCCAAATTGGGACAAGAAAAACCTCGAGTGTCAAATAGGAAAAAAAAAAGAAGATCAAGTGTTAAAGTAAATATTGAAGCCAAACTCAAATACCGAATTGAGACAAAAAAATTCAAGTATCAGATTGAATATTGATTAACAGTCTCAGCCCTAACTTTGTACAACCATCCAATAAACCACATCATCCCAAACTAATGTTGTTTGATTCGGACATGACCTGTTAGTAGTACCGGTTGGACTGAAAATCGGTTGGAGTACAAGTCTGGAGATGGGTATTGAACTGATTGACTCGAGAACTAGTACAAGCCAAATGAATTGAGAAAAAAAAACAATTGAACTCGGACGACTGAATCAAATTTTTAAATTTCTTTTATAAATATTCAATGTTATTTCATTGAACTGAATGATTTAACAACTTAATAGCCTAATCGATTTAATCACTAAGTAGGATTTTGATTGTTGATTCTGTGGGTGGCAGGCATGTAAATCCAATTCCAAACATCAATTCCCACACGTGTATGTTGGTTGAATATTTGAAGAAAATTACATTCAAAATCCCCAAACTTCAAACAAATACAAATATTTTGACTAGATAGTATTTACGAGTTCAACAAATTGTCTAAAGGTTCTTTTCTTTTTGACCAACCAATTAGCCCTCTTCTCAGCTCATTCATCAGTGCTGAAGACATGCATCACATCAATCACTGTACTATATTATGCGTTGAATGAAGGAGAAAAATAACCCTTTCATTTACTATATGTGGAAGCTTATTTTGGTGTTTTATGCATAAAGAGCATAGTAATAATTTTAGTACTCAGACTTTTATTTAAGGCTGTTTTATTAAAATAGTCCAAAAATAAATAATATTTATAAAAATAATTCAAGTTTAAAAATAATCACTAAAATAACTTAAAATAAATAGTATCTACTCATTTTTTGCACCAATAATTACCTAATAATTGTGTCAGAATTAAAAAAATTATTTTTGGGGTTTTGGCTGTCAATGGCCGGAACCCATGTATTTTTTTAAATTGTATAATACTGATATACGAAAAAGGAAAAAGAAAAAAAGGAAAAAAATTATTTTTTTGGGTGCTGGCCTGTCAATGGCCGGCACCCAACAGTAAAAAAAATTTAATTTTTTTCGTGTCAGAATCAGATATAAATATACGAAAAAAGTAAAAAAAATTTTTGGGTGCTGGTCTGTCAATGGCCGGCACCCAACAGTAAAAAAAAATTTTGAATTTTTCCTTTTTTTTCGTGTCAAAATCACATATAAATATACGAAAAAAAGTAAAAAAAATTTTTGGGTGCTGGCCTGTCAATGGCCGGCACCCAACAGTAAAAAAAATTTTGAATTTTTCTTTTTTTTCGTGTGAGAATCAGATATAAATATACGAAAAAAGTAAAAAATTTTGCTTTTTTACAAATTAAAAAAAATTTACTTTTTACTTTTTAATATTACTTTTTTTAAAAAATTTAAAAAATAAATTTTTTTACTTTTTTCGTATATTTATATCTGATTCTGACACGAAAAAAAGAAAAAATTCAAAATTTTTTTTACTGTTGGGTGTCGGCCATTGACAGGCCAGCACCCAAAAATTTTTTTACTTTTTTCGTATATTTATATCTAATTCTGACACGAAAATTTTTTTTTACTGTTGGGTGCTGGCCTGTTCCAAAAATTTGTTTTTACTTTTTTCGTATATTTATATCTGATTCTGACACGAAAAAAAAGAAAAAAATTATATTTTTTTTTACTGTTGGGTGCCGCCATTGACAGGCCAGCACCCAAAAAAATAATTTTTTTCCTTTTTTTTCTTTTTCTTTTTTCGTAGTATTATATAATTTTAAAAAAATACATGGGTTCCGGTCATTGACACGCCAAAACCCAAAAATTAATTTTTTTAATTCTGACACAATTATTAAGCAATCATTGGTATAAAAACGAGTAGGTACTGTTTATTTTAGGTTACTTTGGTGATTGTTTTTGAACTTAGATTATTTTTATAAATATAATTTATTTTTGAACTATTTTGGTAAAGCCGCCTTTATTTATTTAAAGCAAATTTGGCTTGATTAGGGGTTTTTGTTTTTTACCTTTTTCAGTAAAGGGAACTGCTGGGGAACTGGAAAAGGTCTACATCTAAATCCTAATATAGTCCAACGCCATGGTGTTGGAATACTATTGGCCAACCTCATAAAGAAATGGTTTCCTTTTGACAATGTGACGCAGTTTCCATGTCTGGAACCCCCGCGAAGGGAAACCTTGTCTCTGTATAAATGCCAAGGCAGATTTCAAAACATGTAGTCATATACCACCAGCAGCCAGTTCCAGCATGGCCTCTCAAATCACAAAGTTATTCTCTAAGAAACTCACAGATACTGATATCAAGAAGAGGTTGGCCATTCCGACAGAAACCCTGTCTTCCTTGCCAAGTTTTAATGGAAGTCATGCCGTCAGAATACATCTTAGGTGCAACACAAGGGTTTGGCCAATTGTCTGTACTGTCCGTAAACAAGGGTACAAGAAACCTGTTTTCTCCCATGGATGGAGAAAATTTGTTATTCATAATGAACTTAGAATTGGTGATAGAATCACCATTTACAAAGTGCAAAATCAAGGCGGTTCTTCTAATTCCCACTTTAGGGTTGAAGTGGAGAAGCAACCAGCTGCTGCCAGCAACCAGCACGGGAATGGTGGAAGTGCAACTGAAACTGAAGCTGAAGCTACTGAAATCAACTTGTTTGGTATCGAAGAGGGAGGTGGTGCAATGGCCGCCTATGGTAGTGGCACTAGCGGTGAACATGCCGCTGGAGAAGCATGTTGCAACGTTATTAGTATTAATCATCATCAAGGCCTTAGCTTGGACTTGACTTTGGCACCGCTCACTTAAAAACCAAGCTACAGGATAGGGTTTGGAAACCCAAATCTGTTTCCACTGGTGTGCTAGACCTTGGACATGCTTCTTGAAGTTGTTTTTGTAGTCAGTTTTTTTAGTTTTCTCTGTATATTCAGGGTTTAGCATAGGGTTTATGGCTGCAACAAAGTCTTGTTGGTATTATTTTTTCAATCTGCTTTGGTTGTCATGTTTCTTTGGGTTTGTTTTTATCTAGGATGTTTGTACTCACAGGCTCGTGTGAGTTATATAACTTCGGGGATAATGTTAATTTAGATTTTAATATTTACAATTTTTTAAAATTTGGTTTTTATTTTTATTTAGTTAAATTTAATTTTTCAAAAAGAGTTGAAGTTAATCATCAACCTTTCAAATATAGTAAAATTAGTGTTTTGACGGGAATACTTACTAAACCGTTATACTTTTAAACATGATTTTTTTTAAATTTTTATGAACTTTTTATATATTTTACAACTTTTCAATATTGTTGACATGTCATGTATAACAAATAGTGTCATGCTCATGTTAGCATAAAATATACGTGGACTACCACATAGATAATATCACCAATATCATTCAAAAAAGTTAATATTTTAGTCAATATAATTTCTATTAAAAACCATTCAATTTTTTAAAAATTTAACACAAACTAATTAAATTGACATAAAATATAAATATTAAAAATTAAATTAATGCGTTTTTAATATATTTAATACATAGATATGGTAGATTAAAGTAGCTGCTTGATTTGAATTTTCATTTGGTTTCATGAGTGGGGTATTAAAATATTAGAAAGACTCTCATTTTTACTAGTTGACTTTTACTTTTTAAGGTTAAATATTCGTGCGGTTTTAGAATCATGGTGTTTTCATGGGGAAAATACCTAGAAAACAGCATGCAAATTCTTGGGTATGCAATCTTTTCAGTACCCAGATATTATTTGAGTTCGTGGAGGGAACCAGGATGTGTGTCGTTTGGATATGTTACTGTTTTTGTCTGTGTTCTTTTTTCTTTTTTTTTTTGTAAGTTCGCTTCGCTTGTTGTGTTACTGTTTTTTGCTTTTGTTGTGTTACAGTTGCAGAATAATATTCCCTTGTCTTAAATACTTTTTTGTTTTATTATTATTATTTTCTTTTTCTGAGATGATTGTTGTGTCAAAGAAAATTGACACAGCTTCTTCACCATGTCCTTCACTTTAACTCACAGTCTCTTCCTTTCACAACTACAACAGACCCATCTCAGATTCACCTTCAAACCCCACACATCAAAACCCATTGTTTCTTCACCATCAAAACTCAGTTACCGTCTCATAGTCAGTTCTCTCAGTCATAATTCCGAACTCTTATCGGTCACTCAAGCAAAACCCAGATGGGAGAACATGTTATCCACTGCTGCTAGCTTGTACCCTTTGTATGTGACTGTTGGTGGCATTGTGGCTTGTTTAAAACCATCTGCTTTTGCTTGGTTCGTGGAGAGAGGACCTTCTTCATATAGCTTCTCGCTTGGGTTGATTATGTTGGCTATTAGAACTCAAGAACTTGCTCAATTTGTTCACCCAAAGAAATCTTTCTGTGAGTTTTTTTTTTTTTTTTTGTACTTGTAATCTGAAAATTTCAGAAATGGGTTACTCTTCAACTTTCAATTTGAGTTGATTTTGCTTGAATTTGGGCTTGCCGATAAAGTGATTTTGCTTGAGTTTTTGCCTATGAACAGTTTTTTTTTTTCACCTACTTTGATCAGATTCTATTTGGATGTGTTGCTCATTACACAATTATGCCAACTTTTGCTATGGTTATTAGCAAAACTTTGGGGCTTTCACCATCTCTTTCTGTTGGTTTGATTTTGCTAGGTTGTTGTCCTGGTGATGCTGCATGGCGTCCACTGTGGTAAGGGTTTCCTTTCGTATTTCAAGTCCTTTTTCTGCATAAACTTTGCATTTTGAGGATGCTTTTTCTTGTTGGTATAGACATTGAGTTGGTAAAAGTAACATGGAGGCCCTAAGTCAGATTGTATTTTATTTATCTACTTAAAAAATTGCAAAGTAATCTCAGCTATAAATGGATGAAATTTTAACATAAAGGACTAATTTTCTCTTTTACTTGATGTATAAGGATTTATTTGTCCATTTTCTGAATCGAGGGGCAAAATGTAATCTGACTCCGAGCATATGGGCTTTAATGGTATTTTTACCCATTTGATTCGTTTTAGCAAAGTTACCCTCAATTTTTTTTTTGCTGAAAAAGTGTTGCAGGTGACCTTTTATTGCACGAGGAGACGTTTCGTTATCGACGGTAATGACGGTTTGCACTACTCTTGGTGCAGTGATCCTCACACCTCTTTTGACTATGGTTCGAGCAGGAACATATGTTCCTGCTGATGCTATTGGACTTTCCGTCAGCACCCTGCAGGTTTAGCCAATTCTATGCTTTGCCTCATACGATCTTCAGACGTATGCCACTGCCATATGTATATCATTTGATCATGTTTTGTCTAGGTCGATGTGGCTCTGCCTCATGCAATCTTCGACATGTCTAGATGTATGCCATTGCCATATGTTTTATCATTTGATCATGTTTTGTCTACGTCGATGTGGCTCTGCCTCATGCGATCTTCGACATGTCGAGATGTATGCCATTGCCATATGTTTTATCATTTGATCATGTTTTGTTCCAGGTGGTCGTGGCTCCGGTTTTGCTCGGTTCTTACCTACAAAGAACATTTCCTTTGGTGGTGAAAATTATTACACCATTTGCTCCTTTATTTGCCGGTTTACTTTCATCGCTACATGCATGCAGGTTATTCGTTCATCGAAATTTATCTATTGGATACTCACTGGTTTTAGTTTTTACCTTCCATTCATTATTCCCTCTAACTTCTGGTTTCTGGGATTCCTTGTCAGCGTTTTCTCGGGAAATGTCGTCCGTTTTAAGTCCTCAATAGTTAATGCATCATTAGCTTCCAATGCCTCTTTACGGAGACCCCGTTGCCGTAATACTTTCCGTGATGTTGCTACATTTTACGGGTTTCTTTGTAGGGTGAGAATCACTAACTTGCTCCTCGTTTTTATTACACTCGGTACAAACTTCCAACGAAACTAAGGAACGACTCGACTTCACCATTTGCAGGTACATATCAGCAGCCATTTGTAGATTCCGAGAAGCAGAGCGGCGAGCAATATCAATCGAGGTACGCATCTCTGAGTTTTATACCAAATCCTTTATGAACTTTTCAAATATTGCATTACATGTATTTGATGAAATCTCCCACCCAGGTTGGCATGCAAAATTCTTCATTAGGAGTGTTGGCGACAAGTCATTTTCACTTCTCCGGTGGTAGCGTTACCGCCCTTCCATGTCGGCAGTGATTATGAATATAATGGGTAGCAGTTTAGGCTTCTTTTGGAGACAGATTAGTGGTTCAAAACAGGAACTTGAAGATCAAGAGTGAGGTTGAACTTGAAAATTGAAACCCACCCTTTTCTTTCTTTCTTCATCTTCATCATTTTGTATGTATGTATGTATGAATATTTTACCATCTAATTAGTCAAAGTCAAAGTCAAAGTCAAAGGTTAAAATTTTATATTTGAAGTTGGCCTAAATAGGCCAATTGTCAACATCCACATGATATAGCTCTCAATACAACATGATAAAAAATAAATTATATTTTTAAAATTAAAATGAAAAGTATATCTATATTTTACTAAATGATTGTTATTACATTTTTTTATTTTTTATATAATTTTTAAACAAAAGAATTTAAAATTAATATGTTTAGATATTGAATCAATGTTTTTTAATGGAGCTCTAAATAATTTATATCACTACATTAATAATAATTTTTAAATAAAATTTTAAAAAGGTTAACTTTTAACGTAAAATGTTTTTTTTCTCCAAATTTGTGTATAGATAATATCGCTGATTGCATTCATGTTAGAAGTTAACTTGATATTTAATTTTTATATACACATGCAACTACAATTATTTCGTTTCTTTTTTTAAAATAAATATCAAAATTATAAATGAAATTTAGTTTAATTGCAATTTGATATATAAAGTTTGACTTGGTGTAATTATATACGCGAAACTCTAATTTTAATTTAATTATATGCATCTAAAGAAATTGTTGAAAGATATGGAATGACTAATATGTGTATGAGGAAGTGTCCACTTCCTAATACACTACGCATATTTGTATATTGACAATTTATTAAATCAAATTTTCGGTCTAGATCTATTGGGTTGAGTAAGCTGCTCGACCATTCGACTGCTCTAGCTTAGACAGGTTTTGTGAGAAAAAAAATTTGATTATTTTAAATTTTATCTTTTGATGTTTTTCAGATTTTGTAAATTCTAAATTCTAAAATAAATTTTTATCTTTAAAAATTAAATTTAAAATTTTTATAAATTTAAATTCATATTTTTATTAAAAACTTAAATTTAAAAATTCAAATCTAAATATTATTTTACCAAAATTTTGGTTCCTACACTATTTAATTTGTAATCAATCATTTCAATACTATATATAGAAAGAAACATTAATTCCATAAATGGAAGAAACCATTTTAGTCCAATGCTTCCATTTGTGTTTATTTTAATAAAATTTTACTTGGCTCAGGCTGGCAAGTTATTCTTCTTTTGGAGGTAGTTAATGAGTAGCTGTCTTAGCTTAGTGGGTAGAGTGTGTGGCTTTTAACCATGTGGCCATGGGTTTGATTCCTATAGATGGCGTCATGTCTTTTTGCCAACATGAACTTTGTTCTACAAATTGCTTATGTCTAGTTGGATGGTTAGAATATGTTAATGATAAATTAAGCTATTAACGTTTATATATTTTGTTAAAATGATTTTAATTATATTTTTTAGTTTCTTTTACCATCAATCTTTGATTTATTTTTTTAAATTACATTTTTAATAGATTTAATGAATAAATTCACGATTTTAATTTTTTTTCTTTTAAAGAGTTTCAATCTTTCGTATCTTTGTTTATTGAGAATTTTTCTATTGAGTTAATTTTTTAGACAATTACATTTATTTTCTTTAAATTAAGAGTTGTTTTTTAATTTTTAATGTATTATTTATTTATTTTTTTATTTCTTACATGTAATTATCTTATTAAGTTATCTAATCTCATTCAAAATATTTCACGAATGAAATTCTACATCAACCCCGTTAACTTTTTAACGGTATTTTTATTAAACCTATTAAAAAAGCCTTTTTAACAGTATTTTTACTAAATCTATTAAAAAATAGATTAAAAAAAGAAGAAGAAAGATTTATGGTAAAAAAAAAGTTCAAAAATATAATTAAGATCTGCATCTCTTCCCACCTTTCAATGGAAGCCTTGTAGCCAGAATTCAACTCATGTATGCTGGAAGGATCTCGGAAGTTGACTGTACTGTTCGGAGAAATGGGTGCCTTAAACTTGTTCTCTCCGGTGGATGGATAAGGTTTATTGTTCAGAACAAACTCAAAGTTGGTGACAGAATCACCGTGTACAAAGATGAAAATGGCTCTTCCCACTATATGGTTGAAGTGGAGGAGCCTCCCGCTACGAACCAACACGGGACCCTTCCTAATTCTCCTGCTTCCTATTTCATTCGTCATGAACCCGATGGAACCACTGTCAAAGCTGGAGCACACCACCAGCCTGACATTGCATCGATCAACATGTTTGTCAATCCTTGCCAATGGCCATCCATCGAGATGTTTGGTACTAACATAAATGACAAAAGAGCTCACTTCAGTCCGGTGCCCTAAAAGTGGAATTGGAGAAGTGTTAGTATCTCAAGGCTGCAACAATTTTTTTTAAAAATAAGACTAAATCCTAGGGAGATTTGTTAGCTTATTAGTAGGAGTAGCAATTTGAATTTTTGTTGAGATTGTTCCTTGAGACTTATATATAAGGGTTGCATTGATAATGAATTATTTAATCCCTTCATTTCATCTTTTGTTCTATACTTCAATTAAGTCTTTACTAAACCAACAGTGGTATCGAGAGCCATTTTTCTTGAGGGACTTGTGAGAAAAGTTTTGTGAGAGTTCTGAGAGAAAATTTGAGAGGTTCACTTATGAGGTTTTTGATAAAAATGGAATCGGGATTGAGTAACCTGTCTATCTTAGCCGCACCTATGTTTGATGGAGAAAATTATCAAGCATGGGCCGTAAGAATGGAAGCATACATGGATGGTTGTGATTATTGGGAAGTTGTCGAGGAAGACTATGAGATGACTCCACTTCCCAACAATCCAACTATGAACCAGATCAAAATGCACAAGGAGAGAACCACCAGGAAGGCTAAGGCAAAGTCTTATCTTTATGCTTCGATTTCACTAACAATATTCAATAGAATTATGGCTTTGGATCAGTAGAGGAGATATGAGACTACCTCAAAGCTAAGTATCAAGGAGATGAGAGGATCAAGAGCATAAAGGTGTTGAACTTGATCAGAGAATTCAAGAGGCTACGAATGAAGGAGTCTGAGTCAATCAAAGAATACTCAGACAAGCTAATAAAAATTGCCAACAAGGTAAGAGTTCTTGGGACTGATCTCTCTGATTCTAGACTGGTGTAGAAGATATTTGTCTTTGTGCCCGCGAAATATAAAGCAACTATTGCCTCTTTTGAGAACACTAAGGACTTGATTCAATTGAGAGTAGTGGAGTTGATCAGTGCTTTACAAGTACAAGAGCAGAAGAGGCTAATGAGGTAAGAAGAAAGTATAGAAAGAAGCATTGAAGGAGCATTGAAGGCTAAGATGCAGGAAAGCGAAAAAAGAGAGGAACAAAAGTGGAATGGGAAGAAGAGTGATTACAATAGTGGTTCAGAAACTGTTAAAAAGGTAATAGTACTGAAAATTATAATAAGTATTCTTCATATAAGTATTATGGAAAATAGAATCATCCTATTTTAGGTGTTGGAAAAGGCCAAATGTGAAATGCATAAGGTGTAATTTGATTGGGCACATTGAGAGGTTCTGTAAGGAGTCAAAAAATCAGTAGCAAGGTGGAACACATGTTGTAGTTAAAGAAGAAGAGGACCAATTTTTTGTTATCTCTTGCTTCTCATCAAGTACTCCATGTGAAAATTGGTTAGTTGATAGTGGTTACACCAATCATATGACTTATGATGAGAAGTTGTTTAAAGACCTTGACAGGTCATTGAAGTCGAAAGTAAGGACAGGATATGGAGAATACCTAGAAGTGAAGGGAAGAGGCATAGTAGCAATAGAGAGTTGTGCTAGAACTAAGTTGATTTCAGATGTTCTGTTTGTACCTGAGATTAATCAAAACTTGTTGAGTGTGGAGCAATTGGTAGATAAGAGATTCAAGGTGATGTTTGAAGAGGGAATGTGTCTGATCATTGACTCTAATGGCAATGAATTGTTTAGGATCAAAATACAGAAGAAGAGTTTCTCATTGAATCCATTTGAGGATGAGTAACTGCAAATCAAGTGTTTTGAGAATGAGGAGTTGCATGCAAATGTAGCTCTCTTAGAGCAGCAGTTGACATCTCTTTCTGATAAACTATCATCTTTTGCACATGAAATATCTGAAGAACATGCTGATGAGCCACGGAAAAAAATCTATCTCAAGAGATTAAGAGTAATGTGTAAATCTTAGAAGAGAATAGTGGGTTATGTTTCCAAAATCAAAAGCCGACTAAAGAAGCTTAATATGCGAAAAAATTGACATCTGTAGATGTTATTGAGTTTAAGAATTTAGTTGGTAAGGTGATCAAGCTTTCAGTGCAAAATACAAAATTGAAAAAGGAATTATTAGCTGCGAGAAGGTTTGTTAATCAAACTATAAATGGTATTAATCGCAAGTATAGTGACAACACAAGACCTTGAAAGAAAGGAAATCACTTTGACCACTCTCATGACTTTTCTGGAGCAGCTTGTGATGATTTTGAATTATGGAAGTTTGATTTAGATGGCATTGCTAGGAAACTATTAGAGGTAACTCTTGAAGCTACACTAGTCAATAAGGAATTCATAAAAGGTGAATATTGAAGAAACTGGTTTATTGCAAATCAGAGATAAGATGACGAATATTTTTACTAAATTTTTCATGTAAGTCATTTTTGAGTTTCTTAAAAATAAACTTGGTGTCTGCAACACTTGAGTTAGGAGGAGAATGTTAGTATCTCAAGGCTGCAACAATTTTTTTTTAAAAATAAGACTAAGTCCTAGGGAGATTTGTTAACTTGTTAGTAGGAATAAGAGTTGTTAGCTTGTTAGTAGGAGTAGCAATTTGAATTTTTGTTGAGGTTGTTACTTGAAACTTGTATATAAGAGCTGCATTGATAATGAATTATTTAATCCCTTCATTTCATCTTTTGTTCTATACTTCAATTAAGTCTTTGCTAAACTAACAAGAAGCATGTCTTAAGATTATTTCTGATAATCATTGAGGCCCTAGCTTGGAATTGATTCTGCGACAACCCGATACTACTCCATATGTGGGAAAAGTGAAGTTTATAACTAGTGTGGAGAGAGCAGATAATTGAAGCCTACCGCAAGTAACAAATATTGGAACATATTATGATATTATGGTTGAGACAATAAGACAAAGTTAACGGAGTTTATAACCAATTTGGTTGTTGTGAAAACTTTTTGGAAATTGACTTTGTATTTTAAAAAAACAAAAATGAAGTCATTACTTATCCTTTTTATTAGATGTGATTGGATCATCTCGTAATTTGATCATGTTAATAAAATGTTAGATTTACTAAAACGATGATTTTCGGCCTACAAAATCTAGGAAATGAGTTCGGGAGTCAGTTAAGCACGAGGAAAGATTAGCACCCTTGTAACGCCCAAAATTAGTATCTAGTTGATTACTTGATGTCATAGTGTCGAGAATTAAGAATTCAAAGAAAATTTAAAGTACGATCTCTTTTTTTTTTTGCTTGATTTTATTTAATTAAAACATCACTAACTAAATTAAATTTTGTGGAAAAGACCTTCTTATTTTGAGTTAACTGAGAAGAAAATCATACCTCATTAGTTAGGGCACGATGTCTCGAATCATCGAAAACAAGAATAATCGCCATTTGATTATTACTTAAGTCCTATGAGTCTTGAATTTAAAAGGATGTCCAATTATTTTGGTTCAAGGAGAAAGTCGTACATCATAAGTTAGGGTACGATTTCTCGAATCCCCTAATTAAAGAACATTACTTTGTTCTAATTATTTCCTATGTGTCGGGTAAAAATGAATATAACATTTAATGCAATGTGCAATTAATTTATTTGGGCATAGTATGAAAATGGATAAACATATTTAAACATGATACATATTACGGTAATGGCAAAATAAAATAAAATAGTTACGTGGGTACCAAAAAAAAAACAAAATGATAATATTAGAATATTAAAAAAATAAATAATAAAATAAAATAACCATGCTAGAAAATAATAATACAATTATAATAGTAATAACATTAATTCATAATAATAATAACATCATAATAATAGCAATAGTGATGACATGACTACTACCATAATACCAATATTAATAAATATAAAAATAATAATAACCACCTAAGGATAAAAATGAAAATGCATAGTTAAAAAAAAGGGAAATGCAAATAACATAAATTTCAAGTGCTAAAATAAAAAAAAACAGTAAGTAAAGGAGTGAAATTAAATAAATAAAGGATTAAATTAAAATTTAAACAAAATTTAAAACATGAATTGTAAAAAAAAAATAAAGCAAGATAAATGACTAAATTACAAAATGCAAAAATGAACAGGGACCAAAAGGTTATTATTCCCATTATTGCACACGTGTCATAACCAAATAGGTTGCCTATGAGTCAAGGGGACTAAATTGCACAAAAATAAACTAAAAGGGGTAGAAATAAAAAAAGAAATAGGACGAAATTTAAAATAACGCAAAAAATCAGAAGGACCAAAATGGGGCTTCGGGTCAGCGTCAAAACGACATTGTTTTGGGGCTTCGAAACTAGGCCAAAACGACGTAGTTTCATTAAACCTATATAAATTAAAAAAATTTAAAAAATCATTTTAAAACCTGTTTTTTTTTTAAAAAAAATTTCTTCCTCTCTTTTTTTTTTTTCTCTCAAGACCTCTCCTCTCTGGCCATAGGGTCGATGAGTCTCCGCCATAGCCACCGGTCATCGACGATGGCGACGACGACTGCCGCCTCTGGTGACCGAAAAATTGAAAAATTTCCCCTCGAGCCCCTTTTCTTGTGTAGATCATAGATTTAGTAATAGATCATTCAAAAACTCAATCAAAGTTTGACTGAAGCCCGAGAGAACTTTCGATTTCTCTTATTCGATGTGGCTATAGACGAACCCTAATTGTAACACCCCTTACCCGAGACCGTCGCCGGAATCGAGTACGAGATGTCATGCACTTTAACTTACCAATTCGGAGCATAAAAATTTGCTTTTAAAATTAAATTCACTATTCACAGCAAAGCTGTCCATCTGCGCAACTGTCACTAATTTAATTATATCTCGAGTTACAAAACTCAAAATTTAAATCCGTAAATTTTCCCTGAAACTAGACTCATATACCTTCTTACCATAAAATTTTCAGAATTTTTGACTTAGCCAATTTATATAGTTTATTCCTTAAAGTATCCCCTGTTTCACAACTCGACAGATCTGACCTCTTGGCACTAAAAATCAATTATCTCGCTGTACAGAATTCATATAAGGTTACCATTTGTTTCTTTTGAAAGTAGACTTATATAGGATTCTAGAAATATAAATTATGGCTTATAATTCTCTCTGTACAATTTATAATTATTTTCTAAAGTCAGAACAGGGGACTTCAAAAACCATTCTGACCCTGTCTCACTAAAATTTAAATATCTTAAAATATAAAATTCCTTTGCCTACACCGTTTCTTTCATGTAAAAATAGACTTGATAAGCTTTAATTCCATATATCATTCACTCTATAATTCCATCTCTACTATTTATGGTGATTTTTCACATTCACGTCACTGCTGCTGTCAAAGAAACTGCTTCTTTCAATTAGTTACCCTTTAAACATACATAACACCAAAACATAGTTTTTACTAACTATTTCAATAGCTATTCTTAGTCATATCATTTGAACATGCTCAAAATGATTAAGACTCTATACATGCCATAGTTTAAACATTTTGAAAAGCACATAATACCGAGATGATTATGATAGTGTGATACGAGCTCCGACGATCCTCGATTCGACCAAGTTCAAATCACTATAAAACAAAGGAAAGAAAGGAAGGTGTAAGCTATAAATAGCTTAGTAAGTTACATGTAAACAATAATTACTCATTTAATAATTAACACTTTTAACATATAACTAATCAAAACATTTCTTAGCAATTTCCATCACTTACACATGCACAATCTTACCAATTCACTTACATATACACTTCCACACTTAACATTAATCACATATATTCATTCTTTCAATTGTACCTGCATGCACACTTCATTTCATATTCACTTTAATTCATTATTAATCCCGTTGAACAGTTAGAATATTCACGGATACGTAGAGATTTAGCACATAAGTGCCACACTGATATGTAGCCGAAGCTACCACTGATATGTAGCCGTAGCTACCACTGAAATGTAGCCGAAGCTACCACTGATATGTAGCCGAAGCTACCACTGATCAATAACACTGGAAATATCCACGGGCCTGCTCACACAAGCTGTCAGGTGTCTGCAACACATGCTAGATCACCCAGCACCCGGGACTCACTGTAACACTGTAACACTGGTCTCTAGTGACATGTCACTTGTATCCACTTCTATTCCTAAGTTCAACCGGGAATTTACACTTAACACTTTATCACTTGAATAATTCATGAACAATTTTCCTTCCACATTCAATATTGATTCACATGTCAAATAAAATTCACAATTTATAAAAATATAACTATTATTTACACGTAACTTACCTCGGATGCAAACGATTATTTTTTGTAATCTACTCGATAACTTTCTCTTTTCCCCGATCACTTCTACTATTTCTTCTTTCTTGATCTATATTAACACAATTTAACACATTTTATCAACATTTCATTCAAATACAATTCATACACAACATTTTGGCAAATTTACATTTTTTTCCAAAACTTTTCAAAAATTCCACTTTTGTCCCTAGGCTCGTAAAAATAAAATTCACTAAATTCCCAAATTTCAAACTTCACTAAATCATATTTCATGCTCATAACAGCCCTCAATTTCACAAAATCACAACTTTATGCAGACTTTACCATCTTTCACAATTTAGCCCTTTTTCAACATTTTCATCAAAATTCATCTAGTAAAACTTGTAATTAACACTTCAAACATTCATTATCTAACATCACTAATCAATTTACAATTATATCATGAATGGGTCAATTTTTAAACTTTGATTTCATTTAAATTAAATGGTAGGAACATGAAATTCAAGCTTCAATAAGCATAAAAATACGAAAATAATTAAAAACGGGGCAAGAAATCACTTACAATTGAGCTTAGGAAGATCAAGAACCCTAACTATGGTGACATGAATTTTCTTGGCAGCCAACGTCTGATTTTAGAAGAAGATGGACACTTATTTCTCTTTATTTTGTCTTTTATTCAATTTGGACAAAAATGCCCTTGACCCATTACTTAGATATTTTTCTAGAATTACCCTTTTGTGTCCATATCACTAACTTATGGTCTAATTGCCACATAAACACTTCCAATTTCATGCAATAATTCAATTAAGTCATTTAATCACTAATTAGACACACTTTGCATTTTTCTCAATTTAGTCCTTAAAATTCAATTAGGCACTAAATCATTAAAATTTCCTATCCATATTTTCACACAATATTTTAATCAATCAGTAACTAATAAAAATTTATAAAATAAAGCTATTTCACGTCGGATTTGTGGTTACGAAACCACTATTCCGATTAGGCCCTTTTTTGGGCTATCACACTAAGGGGTTTGAAGACCTTTCCGAGCGGAGGAGGGAATGGCGATGAATGGGTAAGATTTAAAATCTTATTTTATTTTATATATTTTTCGAAATAAAAAGTAACAAAAGAGATGAACAACTTAATTTTTTTTTTTGTATTCAATCTTTTTTCTATTCGATTGCTTGTTGAAAACAATACAAGTGTTTGTTATGGCTTTTATAGCCAAATTGATTACATATTTTATTGTTTTTTCTTGCTTTTCTGTTTCTGCTTTTGTGTTTTTTCCTCTTGCAGGTGGTGGTGGTGGTCAACAATGATGGGGAGCTGTGTCTTTGCCATTTTGGTGATGTAACACCCCGTAACCCTTATTCGTTGCCAGAACAAACTTACGGAGCATTACCGGACATTTTAGAACAAATATGAACAATCATATAATAACATAACATACATATCATAATTTAATCATAATGTCCCTTTATTGAGCCCTCGAGGCCCAAATCATGTGTTAGAAACAAATCGGGACTCAATTGGAAAGTCAGAAAATTTTTTTTCGTGAAATTTCAAAATATTTCCTAAGTACAAGGCTCACACGCCCGTGTGGTTTAGAGACACGCCTGTGTGACCCTAAATACGCCCATGCTTCAGGCCGTGTCTGACCCCGGGTAACTCTCTGACTTAGGCCACACGGCCAGTCACACGCCCGTGTGCCTTACACGGCTGGGACATACGCCCATGTCTCTGTCCGTGTGTAATTTACTGAGCATTCTATTCTAAATTTTAAAGATGCAGGGGACACACGGCTTAACCACATATCTGTGTATAAGCCGCGTGTCTCACACGGTCTGGTCACACGCCCGTGTGGACTCAAAATAAGCCTTATACATTAAGTTTACCAACCCTGCAAATTTTGAACTTCAAGCAACATACAAGCCAATCATTCAACCAATCCAAAATATATTCAAATACACCTAAAACATGCTAAAACTATCAATCTATTGACCTATCTAACGTATATTTATAAATATTTCACATATACTATTCAAACCAATTCAATTAACTTCATTCAAACCAAATCTAATTTCATACCAAAACATAGTATTTTATAATCTCAACATAACATTTAAACCTATATATATATATAAGTAACCAATAGCATCTTATATCATCTTTTACATTCACTATTCAAATAACAAACATAAACATTCCTAGGTACATGCCATTACTTAAATAGAAATATAATTCACCACTTTAAGTTCGAGATCATCTTTGGATGCTGATTCAATGTTCTGATTTTAACCTAACCTGCTCATGGAAACAAACCGTGCGCTGAGTATAAACTCAGTGGTGTTTCTATAATCTGAATATTTATTAATAAGACTTTACAATATTTATATATATAAACACACATAACAAAAATCATTCAAAAAAAAATCAATTTCATAACACATCATTTATAACACTATCAATTCTTATTTCTTACTATTTCAATTTCATAATTGATATTTAAATAACTTTCTCAATAGGATACACATATCATTTCACTATACCAATATTCATTTCATGAACCCATTGGTTCATACATTTCAATTTCATAACTCAATTTAATATCCCAATCCAATTCATGTTCAAAATCATCCAATATCATTCATATTGCCAATTCATTTATTTACCCCTATTAACAAGACTCGAACTTTGGCGGATACACGGATCTAACCAAAACACACCAGTATGGCACCCAATGCCTCATCGGATAATTCAAAGCTATAAGTTGACACCCAGTGTCTCATCGGCCATGTCGAAGTAACTTGGTACCCAATATCTCATCAAATTTATCAAAAGTAATAATTTGACACCTAGTGTCTCATCAACTCGAAGTCGAAGCATCCCTGAACACTTTCAATCCTATGGCATACCAACTATATCCGGCTCAGCCCAATACTGTTAATAGGGTTTCAAATCACTTTTCAATTACGAAAATCATCCAATATTCAAATATCACATTAATCATAAACTCACATATTTTCAATTCAATATCATAATACTATTTACTCACCTTATTCACTTACCATAATCATTAAATACAAACCGTAATTCCCGAGCTATTCCTCGTTAACTTTGTTTTTCCTTTCTTAGCCGAGGTCTCTGGCTCAATGTTAGTTACCTAATTAAAACAATTAAAAATCATCAATATAACACAATTTAACATTGAATATTTCAATTTATACTCAACTTTTGCCTAAATTCCAATTTAATCCCTAAATAAAACTAACTTTATTTTCTTCATAATTTATTCTACATTTTCATTCAATTGACACTTAAAACTAAATTTAACTCTCTAATTTCACCATAAATCCCTAATTTCAAAGTTCTCTCAATTTAGTCCCTATTACTTAAAACTTATATTTATTTTACAATTAAATCCCTTTTCACTTCTAACTTGAAATTCTATCAATTTAACCCTTAATACCTCAATTTATTCAACATGAACAATATCTAAAAATCCATTAACTTTCAAAATTTCAACTTAAATCAAATAATATTTTTTTCTAGGATTCCAAAAACATAAAAATTACAAGAAAATGGATTAAATTGACTTAACAATCAAGCTTTGAACCTTAAACCCTAAATTTTCTTTTTCTTTCTTCTTTCCCCCTTCTCTGTTTCATTTTCAATTCTGTTTCATTTTCTATTTCATTTGTTTTATTTTATGTTTATTATATTAATATAATATTATATTTACATAATAATTATTATTTCTTAAATAATAAGTAAATACATATATGTATTACAAATGTATATATGTATTTATTACACATGTACATTATTATTACCTCACAATTGTCACAATTTGGTTTATTTATTTATTTAATCTTCAACTTTTCTTTAATCTATAATTAATCTTTCACACTTTATTCAATTTAATCCTTATACCTAATTAACCTTAATTCAAGCTAATTCTCCTAACTAAAACCTTATTAACCTCACAACTAACTTCGTAAATATTTTTAATAAATATTTACGAATTCGTTTTACAAATACGATGACCTAAAAATGCACTTTTCCGATACCCGTGAATTCGAGTCTTTACAGGTGAAACGATGGCAGGGGCAGACCTTAGGCGACGTGCCTGCTGACGTGGAGAGGAGCAGCAGCGGCTGGTGAAGTCTTAGGGGAATTGAGGTTTTTTTTTTTTTTTAGGTTTTGGGCTATTGGGCTTTAGAGTTTTTTTGTAATATGGACTATTTAATGGACTTTGATTTATTTGTTTTGGTTTATTTATTTTTGTTGGGCTGAGCAAAATTGGGCTACTACAGTTGTTATATTCTGGGTTTATTTCTATTATTATGTTATATTATGGTTTTATTCTTAAACTTTAATTACAAACGGGGTTATTCAGAGTTTAAACGATACAAAACAGGGTATATAGGATCAACATTGTGACACTCAAAAGTGGGTATCATGACACTGAGTGGGTATCGTGATACTGAGCTTTGGATATCGTAATATCAAAAACAAATTCTCACTTGAGCCTCCCCTGCCTCAATGTTGCAATATTAAGGGTAGGGTATCGTGACATTGGGTTGGTAGCGTAATACCGAATTTTGAGTATCGCGATACTAAAAATAAAGTACTTGTAACATGTTTGTAACACTTAAAACCAAGCTCCAACAATCATAAAACATTTCATATCACTTCCAAAATATCATCAAACATGTTTCCCCATCAAAATATCACATAATTCAATTTTAAAAACTAATTTAAGCATGCCAAATCCAACATTGACTATCACCTAATTCATCTCAATTTCAACACATATAAATCCACACAACAAGATTTGCAAAATGAACCAAAGTATAAACTCTTTCATTGAATTCAACCATAATCATTTCTAACATTTTCCCATGTACATGTCAAAAACTAATGCCCAAAATTCTAGGTTCATACTCTCTTCAAAGCTTGATTTGTGATGAGATGAGTAGAGATCAACCTTCACCTTCTAGCTTTAAAAGGATCTTCGTCTACGCATTTAAAAGAAAAGCGTTAAGCTCATGAAAACTTAGTAAGTATATCAAGAATCATGCCATGCAATTAAAATTAATTTCTTATACATTAACATATATAAAAATATATACATATATAAATATATACTACTAATATTTCATTCAATCACCATATTCAAATATTGTTTCCATAATAACTTTATTGAAACATCAATTCCACAAGTTTCAATTTACTTACCTATGCCACTTTCATTCACTTACCTGATATTGCTATTGCCCAAATATAGACTCAACAGAATATAATAGGATATACAGAAATATAAATAAGATGCAACTAATTGTCATTATTCTTCGCACGGAAGTGCGGATATCACTTTGCACTGTAGTGCCACAATCACTTGCGTGCTTAATCATTTTCCTAATGACATATCATTTATATCCTACTAGTTCTTATTTTATCTACATGAGCATTTTAAGTATAATGTTATTTCATCTACTCAACAAGTAAACTAATTCAAACTTTACTCTTGTTACAATCTAGTCCTTATCTATATAGAATCAACAATTATCAAATTACACTTTGACATTTGCTTTATCAGCACTCAACATTTCACTTTAATACTTCATATCAATAACTATTTCACTTACCTAACTTTTACACTCTTACAATTTAGTCTTTTTTCATCAAATTTCACTACACATACACTTTTGAATTCATAACAAAAATGAAATTTCATATTCAAGTAATTCCATAAATCAAATCGTTAATTTCATATATAAATAAATTTCATGTATAATACTAAACTAATTTATCAAGCTTTCTATTTAGGGTTTAATTAAATAAGTAAAATTCTTGATATACTTACAACAAAATATTTGAATAACTTTTCTCTTCATTCTTTACTATTTGGCTACTCCTTTGCTTTTATCCCCAATGTGATCTTCACTCTTTTTCTCTTGCTCTTCATTTACATAATACTTATACACAGCATTTTTACATCAACACGATATTCACATATCATTTTCCATGTATATTAAATGAAATGTATATGAAATTTCTTAAGAAAAACCCCATATTCCTTACCTACTCAAATCCTTAATTTTTCTTCACTTCTGAGATGTACTCTTACTAGGTTCACAAAAACTAATCATGCCATGAAATTTCTATTGTAGTTTCACTAAAATCTATATACCCACACACGGTACGCCAAATATCCAAACATCAAAACGTATTCATAGACAAACAACAATCATTGCTTCTTTTGTCTTTGACAACTTAGTTTGTCCGAATGCTAGAGCCTCCTTTATCCTAGCAGCTAAGTATGACAACCATTTATCAGTCAACTAAAGGTGTTCGACCCTTAAAACCCAGAATCCATCATTATACAGAAACTTTTAAGCATTCTTACTCTACATCTTTATTCAATCCTTAGGTATAGAGAGGTAAGAAAGCTTACTAGTTCTTCAATTTCTCTATTACTAGACTTCAATTCACACGATTACTGCGACATGCAGAGCTTCCTTCAACTACATCCTCTTTTTCTTCAAAGCGACTGAAGAAGATGATGTTACATAAAGAAAATTTTGTAAACAAAATTGAGGAAATTCTGTCTCCACACACACCTATATATATACTCATTTGGCATGATCTTCACTGGCTGTTACAACCATTCATCATTAATCATTTTGTCTCCCACTATGGAACCAGTCAGTTTTGTCCTAACCGAACCAAAATTGAGATCCAACTAATCACAATTCGACCATTAAAATTTTTAAATTTTCTGGTGGAGTTTGACAATTTACTAATCCTTTAAATTTAATCCTAGCTTTCCTTAATTTCGGGTTAACAAAGATAACCGGGTGTTCCACAAACTTAGTGTCTAGACGTGTTTTTTGAGGGATGTTTAGCCTACGGATTTGACACTAAATGCCAGGTGTGTTCTTGGATGGTAAAGCTCGTTTGAGCAATCAGACATGTTTTGGGTGGATAATCATGTATCTGTATTTATTTATTATAGTTCATCGGGCTAAACTGACATTGTTTTTGAAATTAGATGAATGGTAAAAGTATTATAATGAGATGAAGTAAGTTATATAATGTAAAAGTGCATATGTTTAATGGTTTGATGTTATAACTTCGATTGAGATCGAATTATATTGAATGAAATGTTTTATGTATTATATACTCGATGAACTCACCTGATGATTTGAATTGCAGTAACAGAGAAAATTGTTTAGTTAAATATGTTATTTTGTAATTGTGGGATTTAAGGTAAGGTGTATTGTTTTGAATTATGAGCTTATTAAGCTTATTATGTGAGATGGTAATTTGGTGTTTGGATATCCACCTTATAAGTTATAGATTTGACATTTTTGGTCAATGTTAGATGATTAAAAATTGGCATTTAGTTTGTGTATAAGATAAATGTTTGATCAATATCCATTTTTGGAATGAAATAGGAAATAATTTGAAATTGATTCTTGTTTGTGATGGTGCCTTGGGCATATTGGTTAGAAATAGGAAAATGAAATGTTTCGGCATGTTTTTGGTGCATTTTGGTTGACTTAAGTAATGATTAAATGTATATTAATGACCTAGATAGAGTTTTTTTGGTTTGGTAGCTTGCATATTAAGGTATTTATTAGCATACACGGGCTTGTACACGGGCAAGTGACACGACCGTGTGGTCTGTTTTGAATTGGGAGGTTTCGGTTAAACACGATCTTAGTCTCTCACATGGCCCAGCCACACGACTGTGTGATTGTTTGTGAAATTTTGCATTTAGGTCCACACAGTTTCAATGAGTTACACGGTCTGGATACACGGTCGTGTGACTCCATCTTACACTGTCTCAGTTTTTAATACGGTCTAGGCATACGGTCGTGTGACCCTGCTTTGTGATTTTTCCCTAGTTATTTAAAAGTTTGTTATTTAGTCCTTATTTGTCAAAGTTCATTCTGAACATTGTTTTTTTTTAATAATAATTTCATGAAAAAAATTTCTCATTAAATTATTTTTATAATTTCTATAATTTTTTAATGGTTATTTAAAAAACCAGGCAATGAGTTTGGACAACCATATATCTAGATTCATTTTGGATGTAATTTTTAAAATAATTATTAAAAGAATATTTATTTTTGAGATTTGTTTGATTTTTAAATATTTGGTGATATGACAAAATATGTCATATTAGCATGATATATACATGACACACTACATATTACTATTTGGTTGTTCCATCAGTCAAGTCATTACTTAAAATAAAAAATGGATGAAAATTTTAAAAAAAGAATCAATTTACTTTTTTTTTTAATCTAACACATAAATTAATTTACTTACTTTTTCAGTAAAAAATATAGAATCTAACTTTACAAGTTTATATCTTAATCTACTCTCGAATTCACATACAATTCATCATCTACTCTTTGCATACACAGCCTTATTTTGTAGGGATCATTTTTCTTCGTGTTCAATTTAGTGTAAAATTATATGAAAATTTGTGTTTCATGTTTGCATTTTTTTATTTAAAATATTATATTTTGTTACTCATTTTAATATATATTTTAGGTTCGGGGGTGAAGCTAGAAAATTTTTTAGGGGTCCGAAATGAAATTTTAATTTTTAATAGTCTATATATTTATAATTTTTAAAGGATTAAATTAAAATTTCATAAATTTAGGGGGTAAAGTATAATTTTACCTTTACTAATTTATTTTTTTTTTAAAAAGTTAAAATAACAACTTTTCATTTTAGGGGGACGAGACCTCTACCAACCCCTTAGGTTCACCTCTAGTATTGTCTAGTGTTGTGCTCATATTATTTTGTGTTTGTGTTATTGTTCGTACGTATATAAATTTATATATATTTTTTATGTTATTAGAATAAAACAATTTATTATAATTTTTTAATTCAACACTCACTAGAACCGTTACAAAACCCCCGGCAATATTGTAAGCATGCTGGCTGAATATGGACAAGTCGGCCAAGGACACGTAACTTTTGAAAATTGACGTCTCTTTCATGCACACGTAAAGTTTTGAAAATTGAATTTAATCAAATTATATTAACGAAAGTCATTTCTTATATTATCTCACATACCGAAATTTTCGCTATTTTTATCAACAAGCCGAGTAGTTGGTCCAAAAGAAAGTTCTATAAGGTGTAGTTTAAGAGTCAATAGTGGATTGGAGAGTAGATTTTGTGAAACAAATATAGTAAAATTTGAGATATTTCTTGGCTCATAAATTATCATTTTCATATTATATAGTTTACTTACAAAATTATCTGCTTCCAATTAAAATGTGAGACATATCACGTTGTTATTGGTAAATTTTATTTTTGGATAAATTAAAGCAAAATTGATAGTGTAAATATTAAAATAAAAAAATATAATTTAAAGGTTAAATCATAATATAAACATATGTAATTTGAAATTTATTAAATCTTTTTGGCCTTCTTATCTTAAATATCATCCAATGGCGTCAAGTAGAGATTCTGGTGCACAAGCTTTAGGCTGTAAGTACATTGATCACGTTATCTACAAAAATAATGTAAAAAAATTGCAACCGGAGAAGCAAAAATTGACCTCTAATTAAAATATATGAGTTTTATATTGGGTAAAAAGAAAGCAGTTTCATCAAAGATAGTGTATATGAATTTTATATTGGGTATCACCAAAGTAGTAGATCAAAGACTTCCGAATACCAGACATTAAATTTATAGCCCTTTCCACATACAATGGATCATCCACTCTTTGAACACACATTCTTCACCCAGCTATCATGGCAGCTCACTCCAAACTTGTTTTCTCAAAATTTCTCTCGGATAGTGACATCAAGAAGAGATTGGCGGTTCCGTCAGCAATCCAGAGGTCCTTGCCGCCTTTCAATGGAGGTCCTGCCCTCATATTTCAGTTTTTGCACGGCACAAGATTCTGGCCAATTCTTTACTCTATCCGCACGAAAGGGTACAACAAACCCGTTTTCTCAGGTAGATTATGGAGAAACTTTGTTATTTATAACAACTTAAATGTTGGTGACAGATTCACCTTGTACCAAGTGCAAGTTGAAGATGGTTCTTCCTACTATATGGTTGAAGTGGGGAGAGAAATCGACTTCCTTGGCATAAATGCAATGGCCTATGGTAGTGGCAGTACTGCTGATGAACATGTTATTACTCATCACCATCAAGAAGAACTTAGCTTGGAGTTGTCTCTGGGACAACCCAATGTGGAGGGAGCCGATAATTGAAAAAGTTTGCTACCCGCAAACCAATGTCGTGCCATTCCTTCTTCTACTTTCTCTTTATAAGAAAATACAAGGAACGTAGTAAAAGTCGGTGTCAGTCGAGTTTATAACCAGTTTGGTTGTTATATTCCGGTTTGTTTCTGTTATCATGTAATTAGAATCTATAAGAACTGTAATAATAAGTGTGAGTTTGGAATAAAAAATCTGTTTAAAGATGTGTGCTTGGCTTGTTTTATCTGTGAAACACCAAAGCTTCCTTTACACCAATATTGAAATGCATCCACCCCTCCCAGCTGCCATTGAGAATGCAACTATAATCTTAACAGTCCCGGTTGCTTTCCAAAACCCTGAGCTTGTTGCCCTGTTTGGCCTTGCACCATTTGGGTACTTTCTGTCTCTCGGGCAGAAGAAGTACCATTCTTTTTCACTGAGCACAGCTTTATCTGATCCAACAAAAAAAAAAAAAGAAACAGTACAACCACAAGAACAAGCTTTAAACTATAACAAGAAGCTATGTAATGATTTATGAATGATTCTTTAGATGATAACATTGAAAGGGTTATTAAAGCGAGTCTCACCTGGTAAGTCCCAGGGATAGAACTGATAGATATCGACGTCCGCGATGAAGGAAACGGGGAAAGCTGAGGAGCTCAGTTTCTTCATTAGATAATGAAGGATGAGTTCTTCGTCCGTGGGGTGAAACCTAAATCCTGGAGGCACAGTTGAATGTGGGTGTCTCATGGTGTTAACTAAAATTTTGAAGGATGAGTTCTTGATCAGTAGGGTGAAATCTAGGAATGTGGGTGCCTCAGTTTCTTCATTAGATAATGAAGGATGAGTTCCTCATCAGTGGGGTGAAATCTAAACCCCGGGGGCAAACTTGAATGTGGGTGCCTCATGGTCTTAACTAAAAATATTCCCCTACTGCTATGTTATTAACTATGAAAAAGTTGCAGTAAAAGAAGAAAAATATGAGCTCTGAAAATGGAAACAATAAAGGGTTTAAGAGCTCTCAAACCAAACACACAGGCAGAAGAAAAACAAAGGAGTTGAAATTTTTGAGAGAGGAAGAAAGGTTGGCATGTTTTGGTCGTAGGATTTCTGTCGTTTTGTTGAGAAAATATAAAATTAAAACTGAAGCTAAACAAAATTATAACCAGTAATGCTAGGTTTTATAATAAAAAATAAAAAATTAATACGAATATCTTTAAAGATTTTTATAATATCTCATTCATATATATATTTTTTATGTCAACTTAATTTTTTCTCTAAAATTACAATGTATCTTACTAATTTCACCAAACAATTATAAGTATATAGCATGAAATATTAACCTATCAATATCTCTATAATCATAAAATATATTAGGATTAATATTTTAATGGATGATAAAATGATATATCATAAAAAAAAGATAAATGAATTTAATTTTAAAACACTTTGATACGAGCATAAAATTAAATATTATCATGTTATGGTACAGAAATTAAGAGAGAAAAGACGGGTAGAAAAGAGAGAGCACGAGAGACGAAGAACAAATTTTCAGAAATGGAGTGTCCAAAAGCATAACCACTGTGCAGTACTGATAGGTGGCTAAAAGGGAAATAAAGCGTTGACTTCAAGGTCGTTCCATAACAATTGTTCCCTCTTACAATTGATCCTTGTCATCAAGGATCAAAGGATGGAAATTTTTGCAGGTTCTCCCATGTCGCATCTTCTGGAACGGTGTTTGCCCACTCAACTAATACCTCAATAGCAGCACAATTCCCTTTTCGAACCACCCTTCGATCTAGGACTCCTAATGGTTCTTTGCTGCAGGCGCCATCGGAACCAACCAAGGGGAGGTTAGGTGAAACAGGAGCTCGACCAATGTGTTTTTTGAGGTGTGATACGTGGAAAGTGTGATGGATTCAAGACCCTGTTGGCAGAACTAGCTTGTAGGCAATAACATCAATTTTTGCTTCCACTGGAAAGGGCCCAACATATTTTGGGGAGAGCTTTTGATTTCGTAGCTTCCTCACAGTATGCTGTCTGTAAGGCTGCAATTTAAGGTAAACCAAGTCCCCAACTGTAAACTCCCCCTCAAACCTTCTTCGATCCGCCATTTGCTTCACCCTCTCTTGAGATCTTTTGAGATAAAACTGCAGGAGCTTCCTAGCAGCTTCCCTGTTTCGAAGCCTTCGATCAACAACAACCACTCAAGAGGCCCCTGCTAGGTATGGTAGATGGAGTGGAGGGCCTTGACCATAGAGCTCCTCAAAAGGAGTAGTCTGAATGGATGAGCGGTGGGTAGTGTTGTACCACCACTCGGCCAAAGGTAACCACAGGAACCAGTCATTAGGTGTCTCTGTTGACATACAATGTAGATAGCCCTCAAGGCATCGGTTTAAAACCTCTGTTTGGCCATCGGTTTGGGGGTGATAGGCTGTGGACATATGCAATCTGGTTCCCAACTGTTTAAATAACTTCTGCCAGAATTTGCTCACAAAGATTTTATCTCGATCAGAGATGATAGACTTGGGGACCCCATGTAGCTTATAGATCTATGCTATGTACTCGTGAGTTACATTCAAAACATAGTCAATCATCATTTCAATTGAATGCTACCATTTCATCAATTCATAACTGAAATTGTATGATTCATCTCAATACGAATTCAATTTCACATTTATAATAGTACACAGTATTTTTAATATTTATTCAATTGAATATTGATCACAAACAACTAATTAAATTGAATCAATTTCACTTATAATATAATTTTATAAATATTCTTATTAAATATTTACGGTTTCGGTTTACGAAATTAAAGTTCTGAAATTATATTTTTTGATACCACTAACTTTTGGATTATTACACGTAACTTTATAACAACTTAAATGTTGGTGACAGATTCACCTTATACCAAGTGCAAGTTGAAGATGGTTTTTCCTACTATATAGTTGAAATAGGGAGAGAAATCACTTCCTTGGCATAAATGCAATGGCTTATGGCAGTGGCATTAATGCTGATCAACATGTTATTACTCATCATCATCAAGAAGGGCTTAGCTTGGACTTGGTGCTGCAACAACCCAATGTGGCGGGAGCCGATAATTGAAAAACCCTGCCACTGGCAACCAATATTATCGGACCTTCCTTCTTCTACTTTCTCTTTATAAGAAAATACAAAGAACGTACTATGATATTCTGGTTCAGACAAGAAGTAAAAGTCGGTGTCAGTCAAAGTTAGTCGAGTTTATAACCAGTTTGATGGTTATATTCCGGTTTGTTTCTGTTATCATGTAATTAGAATCTATAAGAACTGTAATAATAACTGAGTTTGGAATAAAAAATCTGTTTCAAGATGTGTGCTCGGCTTGTTTTGTCTATGATATTACTAGGGGTGTTAACGAGTCATGGTCAAAATTCAGTATTAATGAGCCGAGTCAAATATGTTTTGGCTCAGC
This sequence comes from Gossypium turneri, assembly GCA_008044935.1. Classification (NCBI taxonomy): domain Eukaryota; kingdom Viridiplantae; phylum Streptophyta; class Magnoliopsida; order Malvales; family Malvaceae; genus Gossypium; species Gossypium turneri. Next base: position 50,907,467 of record CP032574.1, on the reverse strand, counting down.
TCGAAAGCTTGTAAATAGACTCGAGTATTTTTTATATTTATTATTAATATAATAAAAAATTTATTCATAATAAAAAAATAATGTCAATGGGCAGAAAAAAAAATTATACTACTAATTACTTTTAAGTATATCAAGTTCTAACTTCCAATTTTTACTCAAACGGTTCACGGCTCACCAACTTTCTTTAATTTTATATTACTTAAATAGATAATTTATGAATTTTCATAATCTTTTACTTTGTTAACTACAATGATTGTGCTCGAGATGTTTTGTAGGGGTTTTGTAAATTATTTCTTTGTTTATTTTGTAATAGTTATGAACTTGTGAAAACCTAATGCTTCAGTGTCTTCTAAAGCTGGACAAGCTTTGAGTTCAAGCCAAGCCTACATAGCTTAACCTCTTTGTTTATTTCTTTGTTTTGTAGGGGTTCTGTTAATTATTTCTTTGTTTATTTTGTAATAGTTAAGAACTTGTGAAAATCTAATGCTTGAATGTCTCGAGCTTGAGTCGAGCTCAGCTTCTAAAGCTCGACAAGCTTCGAGTTCAAGCCAAGTCTACCTAGCTTAATCTCGGTTCGACTTATTAACACCCCTAGATATTACTGTGTTGGATTAGTTGATATTATTGTTATTATTATTGGAACGTATTAAATTTAAATATTATCATTGTTAGTACTAATATTGTAAATAATATATAAAATTCACATGATAAACTAAAAGTTAATTTTAAAAAATAATAAGTTACACATGTAAAAATCTTATAGGAGTTAAAATTATATTACTAAAAAAATCGAAAGTATTGAGTAAAGTAATTAAAATAGGCATATAATTATTTATATTACAACAGAAAAACAAAAGTTACATGCATTAAAAAAAGGTAAAATGAAAATTTTGTATTAATACCATATTAACGAGAATTTTTTTTTTGATAGATATATTAATACCATATTAATGAGAATTAAGTATTAATACCATATTAATGTAAATATACAGTTAATTGAAAATCTAATAGAGATATTAAGCTAATTAAATGAATGGGATTTAAAACAAAAATACTAAAAAAATTATAATACAAAATTAAAAATTCTATAGAAGGAAATTAAATTTAAAAATTGTGGGGTAGCATAAATGATCATATTTTTAGATATTTAATGTGAAGGGTAAAACAAAACTTGACAAAATTTGGGGGTGCCAAATATCAATATCACATTTTTAATATTTATTAGGATCTAAAATGGAATTTGACAAAAATTAGGAGGGACTAAAAAGAAATTATCACATTTTAAAAAATATAAAATAAGAGTTAAAAAAACAGTTTAACAAATTTTAGGAGGTCGGGGCTAACTTCGCCCATGCCCTTAGGAAAATTAGTTGAATTAGATTAAGCTAAACACATACGGTGCTATTTAATTAAACCCATCTTAAATTCACTTCAAACTATTTCATCTTAATGTCACTATTCTGGCAATAGCAGCAACATTTTCAGACTTAAAAGTTTGTTTTGGTACTATTTAGTTCACTATTTCAAGTGTGGTCTGGGTTCAAATCGCGTTAGTTGTATTGCTATTAAGACTTTGACCTCTCTTATAATTCATTAAAAAAAATTTGTTTTCGGACTAGCCCCACTTGATTTGGTCAAAAACTCATTTCACAGTTTAAATGTTAATAAAAAAAATTTAACATACATTTCATATTTTTATTTATATAATTTTATAATTAAAATTTAATTTAATTTTTATTATTTTAATCGAATTCGATTTAAAATTATCGGGTCGAGTGAGCTACCATAAAACATAGCATGTCTAAATACAATATGCAATTTTAGTGGTATGATACATTACACTTTTTAAAAGGAAATGTAGGTCCAAATTTTGGATAAATAAAAGTTGAATGATGCATTGTAATTATTTTATAAATTTTAATAATTTTTATAATAGTTTGTATCTGTTTTATAGTTTTTAGGGTAAACTACACTACTAGTCATTAAATTATGAGTTAGTTTTTGTTTTGGTCACTTAATTAAAAAGGTTACAATTTAGTTGTTGAACTATTCGAAAGTTTTAACCTAAGTCACTAAACTATTCAAAAAAAATTATCTAAATCATTGTATTGTTAAGGTTATTTTTTTTATAAAAAAGTTTTGCTACTGTAATAACACGATTTTTAGTGATATAAAAAACGGTGGTCTCGGAATCACATTTGCGATGTTCGAGTCTATAAATATTATTATTTAATATTCACGAGGTTAGTATAAAGGCTAATTAAAGGTTGATCCCTTAATTTTGATAAATGGATAGTTAATTAAGGTGCAAAGACTAAATTGTAAACATGATAAAAGTTAATTGCTATGAATTTTTAATTAGTCAAAGGACCAATTGAGAAATTGGACCATTTCTTTTTATCCATGCGGTGGTGGAGGGTAGTTGTAAGCCACCAACTTTGTTAATTATGCTTAAGTTTAATTAAACAAAGGTTAATTAAGTTAAGTATAATTAATTAATTAATTATTAATCTAAGTATAAAAGATAAAATTAAAAGAACAAAAATGGCTCATCTTCTTCCTCACGAAGCAAAGAAAAGAAAGAAAGGGTTTTGAAGCTTTCATATTTTTTATTATTTAATTTAGTAATTTTCTTGTAATTTTTATATTTTTCAAGTTGGTGGAAGTTTAATTTAGGTAGTATATATACTAATATGTAAGATTGTTAAATTTTTAAAAGTTGTTATTGATGAATCCTTGATGAAATTGATACTAAATTATTTTTAAGCTTAGAAGTGAAAAATGATTAGTTTGTAATATTTATTTTATTTTGCCATATTCATTAATCTGTTTCTTATTTCACTAAGATAATCTACTAATTTTAATTTTGGTCAAGAACCTGTAGTCATTGATCTAATCCTTGATTGAAAAGAAAAAAAAGGTGAAGCATAAGTCAGGCTAAAACATACCCTTAATCCCTTTTCAATAGTAGAATGATAAATTAGATTTCTCCTCTTGATTTTTAGCATTTTTTGTTGAATTTGAATTTTTTTCAGGAGAAAAAAGCTAAAAATCAAAAGGAAAAATCTGATTTTTTATTTTTCTATTGGAAAGAAATAGAGATGACATGGAATCACATTTGAAATTAAAATTATTTTTGTTCATTATAAGTCATTTATAAATTCTTATAGTTTTTCTTTAAATTTTAATTTTTTTATGAAAATTTGAGATTTAATAAAATTTTAAAGTTTACTTTAGAAACCATAAATAACAAAAATTGTTGTGAACGAAAACGTTTAAAATAGCATGATGCTTGTCGATTGAGTCTTAGCTCAGTTGGTATGGGTATTGTTATCAGTACAGGAGGATGTAGGCTTGAGTGCACGCACTTTCCTCTTATTTAAGGATTGAGAATGACTCGTGTATGTGTGTGTATATATATATATATATATATATATATATATATATATATATATATATTCCACAACCAATTTTAGAATCTTCACAGCTGAGACATCCTAACAAACCGGTAGGTTGGAACTTGTTTTTAGGCGCTCGCTATCTATTTTCATTGTTCAACTCTTTGACAACATGAAAAAACCAAAAGTTTTGCCCTCTCTCTCTATCTATCTATCGGATGGAAAGGCGGAGGCCTTTGGTGTCTCCTCCAGTTAAGAATTAGGGCCTCGTAATCACTAGCCAACATGTTCTTCCTTTTCTCGCATGTTTTTCTTCGTTTATGGTTTGATATGTGTTTTTACAAATAAATTATTAAAAATTTTGAAACATTTCAAAAGAACTAAATCTCACCTTTTTAAAAATAGATTTCGAAACACTAATTTATAAATTATTATACATCATTGAACTAATAAAAGCAGGTTAATTTGATGTTCATTTTAACATTTTGTTTTTGGACTTATTTTTAAACCAAATTAATATAATTTAATCCATTAAATCTATATTCAGAATAAATATTTCGAAATATGTTGACTCTCGTCGTCGTCAGACTATGTACTTATCATTTAATTAATAGTTTGTGCAGTAAAATTCAACCTTGATCGCCAAACCCAAAAATGAAATGATTAGGTAGATGATTTCTTCTCCTTTAGGTGCCGGCTCAACCAGACTTTAATTTGAGTATAAATATGCCTTGCGGCTTGCACGTACAATTGGATTATCAATCATCTCCCTTAGCGTCTTGCATTGGATCATCAACCTTGCATAAACAGCATCAATCATGTCAGCTCAGTCCAAACATGTTTTCTCAAAGATACTCACAGTTACTGACATCAAAAAGAGGTTAGCAGTCCCGTCAGCAATCCAGCATTCTTTGCCACCTTTCAATGGAGGTCATACAGTCACATTTCAGTTTTTATACGGCACAAGACCCTGGCCAATTCGTTACACAATCCGCAGGAAGGGGTACAAGAAACCCGTATTCTCAGGTAAACTATGGAAAAACTTTGTTATTTATGACGACTTAAATGTTGGGGATAGATTCATTTTATACATAGGGCACGGCGAAGATGGTTCTTCCTACTATGGGGTTAAAGTGGGGAGAGAAATCCACTTCTTTGGCATCCCCCAGGGGGTGCAAATGCAATGGGCTAAGGCAATGGCACTGGTGATCATGAACATGCAGCTGCAGAAGCATATCCCCAGATTACACCATGATAGGATTTCTGCGACAACCCACTACTCCATATGGTGCTGAGTTAGATTTGACTTTGGCGCTAGCGCCACTCAATGTGGAGGGAAACACCATGATAGGATCCATGGCCAGACTTTGAGTTCCTGGACCCGTCAGGAATCAGGATGTTTCGTTTGTATACGTGGTCCTGTTTTTTGGTTTTGTTTTGTTACAGTGTGATGGGCTTATATTTTAGTTGCAGAATAATATTATCTTGTCTTAAATTTTTTTTGTTTTATTATTATTTTCTTTTTCTGAGATGATTGGTTGGTATATTTTTAAGTTGATATAGAAGGGAAAGGGTAAGTCCTACATTTTTTTGTCTTTCTTAGGCTAAAAGTCTTTAGTCAACTGTACTGGCTTGATCTTTAAGCTCAGCCTTCTTCTTCATCTCTTACATCTCATATATAATCAGATCCAACTCCAATAACCAGTTCCCCCCGTTGAAGCTTCAACCTTTTCAACAATGCAGCTAAGTATCTCTCTCTGCTATATATAAATGTTTCATCTTTAATCCTTGAGCCCTTTACTCTTCTTTTTTTTCCCCGAATTTTGGTGTTTTCATGGAGAAAAATACATATGTAATCAAGTTTTCTAGTTGCTTGATTCAAATTAAGTTTAAAAAAACTATATATATATATATATATATATATATATATATATATATTATATTCGAGTTTTTAGTCTCGTTTGTCCACAGCTACTCAAGCACCCACCTATTTTACAAGTTATTTCATGTTTTTAAGTCATGTGTCACTGCGAAAGTTAATGTGTACCATTGTTGCTTCTTGGTGCTTATGGATTCAGATACGAAATGGGGTTTTGAGATTTCTTTTTCTAAATTTAGGATTAAATTGATTAAGAGGGGTGTTCTTCTGCATGGTTGAAGATTCTATATTTATTCCTTTTGTTTTAGGCAAGTGTTTTGATTTTAGGGTACCTTTTTTATGATTAATATATTCTAATTTGTAACTCTCTTTTGGGTTGTTTTAATCAATAAATTTTATTTGGATTAGGAAAAAACATTTTGATGAAAGATAGTGTCTGAAATTCGAGAGAAAATGGAATATTGATTCAATTTTTTACATTATTTTAAAAAATATATAGGTTGAACATGGGCGGAGACAAACTAGAGAGAATGGTGCAAAGGGCAGGGGACGAGGATTGTTGGCATGCCCATCGAAAGCAAGGTGGAGGGAGAGGAGAGAGGAGAGGGCGGTGGAGAGGTAGGAAGGGGCAGGTCAGGTTAAAGAAAACAAATGAAAGAAATTTAAGGTTATTTTAAATTAAGTGTGTAGATTTCGATGAGCGGTCGGATATTGTCCGTGCAGACTGTTTAACTTACTTAAAAACATAAAAAAATCTTTCCAATTCAAATTAAAGTTAACTAGTTGTCTATATCCTATTTTTTTTATATAAGAAGAGAAACACGTTTCAGCGCGCTCAAACCAATGTCCTCTTATACTAATAATAATACTGATATCAATTAAACTAAAACTTAATCGACTCGCACATCCCAATTATTGAAATAACAATTAATTGAGACCCTAATTAAAAAAATACAATTAATTGTGCACTTTAATCACATATGTGTTGTTATTATGATTAATTTCAAATATTATGTTTCATTGTTTATTATATATTATTTTTAAATGCATACATATATTCTAAGTATGTAGTTTCCACAAATATAGATATATGCGTGTGTGATAAAATATTTAGCAATATATTAAAAATATATACTTATAATTAAAATAATCACCAAATAAGTTTTTGCTCGACACTTAACTAATTACATTTTTTTTTAATTTTGAAGGAAAAGAGATGGTGTTGTTTGAATTGCATATTTAAAAGGGAGAATATTTGATACATTGTCGATGGATAATAATATGACATCTCATCATTGAATAAAACAACAAAAATAATGGACTTATAAATAAATATTGATAACTTCATTTAGATATAATTAAATAATAATTAATTATAAATAAATGCTAAGACCCTAAACTCTTAAATCCAATATCCTAAATTTGATAGTTATCAATATTGATTTATAATAGTTACAAATATTGTTTAATTATGTTTACATAAAATTATTAGTATTTCTTTACAAGCCCTCTATATTTTTTGTTTAATTTAGTGATGATGTATCATGTTGTTATTTACTGACGATGCATGAGACTTATACACTAACGATGCATTAAATATTATTCATTTCTACTAAAACAAGTCCAATTTATGAGAGTAGTAAAAAGCATTGAGAGTTGAGATGAATATAAAGTTGATTTATCCATAAATGTTGGGCGTAGTAGTGAGGTACACTATTCGACCCACTATTATTGACTAGGGCTGACCCAATCCTCTTCATTTCAGTAGTGATAGTTTGTACATTATGAGTTTGCACGTGATGGGTTTGCATTACCATGCAAGCGAACCCATATTTAGGAGACACATATTAGCCCTATAAAATAATGTACGTATTGACATACATAAAAATCTACTTATTATGTCCCATCTAAAAACTGTACGATATAAATAAAAAAATTAATCTCATAAAAAGTAAACTCACAAAAATACTATCACTATTTTCGAAAAGTAAAATCAAATGACTATTCTAACTTAAAAAAAAAAAAAACCAATTTAAGAAAAATATTGTAATCATGGAGAGATACTAAACTAGGAAAATTCCTGTTGACTTTATATGCTAGCTAAATGCTAGGCATACAAAAGATGTAATTAAAGTAATTTTATTAGAATTTATTTCAAAATTACTTCAATACTGTAACATCCCAAATCTGGCCCAGACGTTATGGCCGGATCTAGTGATGTCACATGATAGGGTATTTAAAAACCGTGTCGTCACGTTAAAACCATTTCCATTGAATTCCTTATCTTAATATTTTATTAGTTCCAAAATTGCATTGCTTATTTAATCGATAGTTTCAAAACGTGATTCGTTTGCGGAAGCATTTAAAACAGATTAAACAATCGTGCGTTTAGGAAAAACATTTGTTTCTTTTGAAAAAAAACCAAGGTTTCCTGCTACTAGCAGTTGTAATCCATAAGGTAAAGATATTTAAAACCCAAAACCAAGTCCAAAAGTCCAATTACAACCCAAAAACTTAGCCAGTAAAAATAGAATAGAAATTAAACCAATTATCGTAAATATGGGTTAAAAACCATGACAGTCCAAAACCGTGGTCACCGCCAGGTCCTCTGCCGCACCGATCCGTCTAGATCTGGGGATTACCTGTGCACATTTAAACAAAAGGGTTGAGTTTACGAAAAACTCAGTGTGTAATCCCTCAGAAAATAAACAATAGCAAATCACAGTGCACAGTTTAATCAGTCTTGGGCCAAGCCCTTTTTCAGTATCAGTAACAGTTTGGGCCTTAGTCCATCTCAGTACAGTATCAAATATGTAGTAGTGCCTTAGCCAATCACAGTATCAGTAGCAATCATGCAGTATTCAGTAACAAAGTCCTACCCAACCATCCTCTACACTTTATCTCTGTCCAACCCTACACTCCATGTGGGGATCAAATCAACCCACCCATCCCTACACTCCAGTTAGTACCGGAACGACACAAATCAGTAATTTGCAGCTGAGCTGCCAGTATGTTAGGCTTAATAGCCTTTCAGTACACTTCCTCCAAATATAATCAACCCAACCCCATGCAATGCAACATACAAGTCATGACATACTATCTCAGGACATCAATACATATAACCAGTTCAGTATACAAGCATACTATTATCATGCTCAACACATATATAGATAACACAGTCAGTTCGTACAATTAGGGGTCTAAGTGATGCTTACTGACCCTACAGTAGGTTCACAGTCAACTTGGGCAACCCGTGCAACCTTCGCAATCAATTCAGTGAAAATGAGCTCACAAGCCCATTTGGGCCCACACGCCCGTGTGGCCCATTCAACCCAAATTGACCCTGGTCGTGTGGTCCATTTCTTTAATGTAACCCGTGCTAGCTAAATATTCATATATGTTTTCACTATTTACTTACATGTTCCTTCAAAGCTATCTACTTGCATTACTGTTACTAAATTATTTATATTTTGAGCTGCAGAATTCTAAATTAAGATCTGCTTAATGTTTTTAAAACTAGACTCAAATATCTTTCTACCATAAAATTTTCAAAATTTTTGGTTCAGCCAATAAGTACAGTAAAATCTTCAAACTTACCCCTATTCTGCTGTCTGACAGCTTTGACCTTTCTTTGCTAAAAATTAATTATCTCTTAGTACAAAATTTAGATGACGTTTCCATTTATTTCTATTGAAAATAGACTCATTAATAATTTAAACATGTAAATTTTAACCCTTAATTATTTTTCTCCAATTTTTTATGATTTTCCAAAGTCAAAACAGGGGAACCCAAATTCATTCTGACCTTATCTCACAAAGTTTATTATATCTCACGATTTACAGTTCCATTACTTACACTGTTTCTTCTATGAGAAACTAGACTCAATAAGATTTAATTCTATATTTTTTTCATCCTATAATTAGACTTTCACAATTTATGGTGATTTTTCAAAGTTAGCCAACTACTGCTGTCCAAACAGCAAGCAATTTCAGCTTTTCGCCGAATCCCTTTTTTTTTTGCGTTTCGGGTACACACCTGGTTTTGTTTGATGCTAAAATAGTCCCCGAGCACTCCAAAGCCTATAATTGAACAAATAACACTAATTTAATCTCACATAACGTGATTCCAAATTGAACTCGTATCAAGGTTTTAACCTATAAGCGACTAAATCTTACCTTAAACCGATGAACAGTAATTCCCACACAAACTAAGACTCTGATTGGTGATTATGAGCCCTTGAATCCTCCCCTAATTGGCATAAACAAAACACTTCAGAAGAAAGTTAACAAACGGAGACAAATCACTTATCTAAAACTTACGAACGATCATAGACAAGCATGGAGCGACACGAGGCAGAGTGAGAAAAGAAAAATCAAGATGGTGGAGGGATTTTGGGGAAAGTAAAGGAAAAAAAAACAAAAGATGAACATAATATTTGATAATCACCCCAATCCGTTATTTCTCTCCATCAAACTCCCCACTAAATCCACTACTCAGATTTTTAGTCCATCTCAAACTCTCCTAGACGCACGAGCAAAAAAATAATGCTCACATCAAGATTCAAACACAAGACCTCCTTCTCACCAACCCTCCATTTATCCACCGAACCAACAGACCCGTTCTATTAATTATTTGCCAGATTTTACTTAAAAGCCTACTGACCAAAGATAGAGCTTATTTATAAAAATACCAAAATTTACCCAAGTCCTAACTTAAACTTAGGACCAAACACACCCAGACCACATAACCACTGAGATAGACAAGTATTTTATGTCACACATTCACAATACCCAAAATTAAAATTTTGGGGCGTTACAAATACAATTTTAAAATTATTATTTTATATTATTTTAAATTTAAAAATAAATGAAAATTGAATAAAATAAATATGTATTATAAATAAATTTTATTATTTTTATAAATATAATTTTTATATTATATAAATTACATTGTAACACCCCTTACCCGTATTCAACTCAGGAATAGGGTATGAGGCATTACTAGAATACTTACACATGTAACGTATTTAACCGAGTTACAAAATTTCATTCAAATTTAAACTCTTCAAATTTTTAACATGCTTTTATAATTTTTTACAATATATCCTCAAAATATTATACTCATAACAAATAGGGTCTACAAGACCCGGTACTTACTCATGTAATTCAAATCTTCATTTCCATTTTATTCAATTCACAATCTTTCATGTTCACAATTCAAAACAATTTCTCAATCCAATATATATATTTCAATACCACTCTCTCATACTATGAAACTTATATTTTCCCATATGAGCTTAAACCATGATTATCACATATCAAAGACAAATGTTCTTGACATTCCCATCACATAAACCGAATTAATCAATGCAACTCAATGATATAATCACCCATATATCATTATTATCACACATATATATATCATGACTAAATTTCTTAAATATTTGATCAATTGCTTTTCAATACCGCAATAGTTCCTTCAGTACCAATACATATTTACCATTCGATTTAACATTTATCGATTATAATCGGGCATATGACCATTATACACAATTCTTTCATACATTTTATTGCCCTCCTCCTCCTCTCCATTCCACATATAAAACATGCTTAAATAACATTATACATAATTTCACTATTCACTTATATTAAAATTTAAAGCTATCTATTTGAGTCAGAGTCACTCAATCATTTTTATCCGGAGCTACAGAGCTCCAAATTAAGATCCGTTAATTTTCCCAGAAAATAAACTCACATATCTTCTTACCATAAAATTTTCAGAATTTTTGACTTGGTCAATTAGTACAGTTTATTCTTTAAAGTCACCCCTATTTCACTGCTCAACATCTCTGACCTCTCTTCACTAAAAATGAATTATCTCATTGTACAGAACTCAGATGATATTTATGTTTGTACCCTTTGAAAATAGACTCATTAAGGATTCTAAGCATATAAATTATAACTCATAATCATTTTTTTACAATTTTTAATTATTTTCCAAAGTCAGAACAGGGGATTCCGAAGTCAATCCGACCTTGCCTCACTAAAATTCAAATATCTCAAAATGTATAACTCTTTTGCTTGCTCTGTTTCTTTTATGTAAAAATAGACTTCTTAAGCTTTCATTTAATATCTTATTCACTCTCTAATTCAATTTCCACCATTTTTGGTGATTTTTCAAAGTCACACTGTTGTTACTGTCCAAAACTGTTTTGTTGCTACTTATAGTTTTTCATAATTTCACTTTTTCACTTTTAATCACTATTCAATTCAAAATTCACTTTTCTATTTTTAAGTCAATATTCAATTCAATTCCACACATATATTCATTATTCAATTACACCTAATCGTTACATGATCTCCTGTATTTTCACTTAGTTAATTTCCCGTTGAACACTCGGAATATACACGGATACGTAGAGAATTAGCACATAAGTGCCACACTGATATGTAGCTGAAGCTACCACTGAAATGTAGCCGAAGCTACCACTGATATGTAGCCGAAGCTACCACTGAAATGTAGCCGAAGCTACCACTGATCAATAACACTGGAAATGTCCACGGGCCTGCGCACACAAGCTGTCAGGTGTCTGCAACACATGCTAGATCACCCAGCACCCGGGACTCACTGTAACACTGATCTCTAGTGACATGTCACTTGTATCCACTTCTATTCCTAAGTTCAACCGAGAATTTACACTTAACACTTTATTTTCAACACTTTATCACTTGAATAATTCTTTATCACTTGAATAATTCATGAACAATTTTCATTCCACATTCAATATTGATTCACATATCAATATAATTCACAATTTATAAAAATTATAACTATTATTTACACGTAACTTACTTTGATGCAACAATATAAAAATTTAGCAATTTAGTCTTTAATCTTTTCTTTTCTCCGGCCAAGGTCGATTCCACTTCTTTCTTGATCTATAATAACACATTTGACTTATTTAACACTCACATTCACCAAAACAGTCCTTGACTCGAACTTTGGAAAAATTACAATTTTACCCTAAACTTTTGCATATTTACACTTTTGCCCCAAAGCTCGGAAATTAAACTTTATCTCTTATTCTTATGTTTTATGACATACTGAACATTTTCCCCTTCTATGGAAACATCGAATTCTTACTCTAGCATGCACTTATGAACAATAATAATTTTTACCGATTATGCCGTTTCACTTGTTTTTACTGAAAATCACTTAGCAAAAATCGTTTAACATAATTCTAAGCTTCATATTCTATCATGCAACATCAAAATTCACACTTTTAATCTATGGGTAATTTTTCAAACATAAATTCTAGCTCGAATTAATGGTAGAAATAGCTTAAGCAAGTTATCGGGATTCGTAAAATACAAAGAACAAGAAAAACGGGGCTAGAACGAACTTACCATGAAGCTTGGAAGATGAACAAACCCTAGCCATGGTGTTCCCTTGCTACATACGGCCATGGAGAAAAGAATTGAAGAAGAAGATAATTTATTTCATGTTATTTTGTCTTTATTCATTAATTAAGACATTTTACCAAAATGCCCTTAAATAGCTTACTTACTAACCATGTCTATTTTTGTCCATAAATAACCAATGGTCTAATCACCATTTAAGGACCTCCAATTTAAAATTTCATAATAATTAGACACCTATAACTTGTAGAACTCAACTTTTGCACTTTTTACAATTTAGTCCTTTTGACTAAATTGAGTGCCCAAACGTCGAAATTTTCGAACGAAATTTTCACAAAATCATTCTGTGAAATCGTAGACCATAAAAATATAAGAAAAATAAATTTTTCGTTGTCGAATTTATGGTCCCAAAACCACTATTTCGACTAGGCCCAAAATCGGCCTGTTACAACTCTCCCCCCCTTTAGGGATTTTCGTCCCCGAAAATCTTACCAGAAGAAGTTACTTCCAACTCTCATAAGACACTTTCACTAACTTCCTAAAATCACTAATCAATTTAATCCCGTATTTCTCTATATCAATAAATATTTCTCTATATCATATTTTCTGAAATATAGATTTTTCATTTCGACTATCCGTCTTCATACTCGTGAATACACATGCTTAAATACACACAACTCAAATCACATCTAGATAAATCAGTTCACTCAAGTAAAACAATTGAGTTGATTTCAACTATCGAACATTAACATATCAAAGTACCATTTTCTTCATGCTGAGAATACAGCTCAAACACACAATCTTTCAACATTCTTTTAGCATCCAAATCACTAGAATCACCACATTTTAGCTCTGAAATTTCATCGTAGCAAAGCAATACACTTTTTTTTTTAAATATGCATACAAAACTAAACAGTAACTGGTCATAAACCAACTAGACCAACAGGACTTTCGTCTAACATCATAGTTAGCTAACATTCTCACAATATAAGAACTTTATCAGAACTGAACATTTATACACATATTTTTGAGGATAAAAGAATATATAGAATATCCAGAAAAGATCATCGTGTTCATTTCGATTGTAATCGTCACACACAGGCATTTTTTTACCACTTAATTGTCATTTCTCTCACTAATTCTGTTATCACGAACCTCACATTATTCCATTCACTAACAATCTGATATTTCTTTTAAAACTGAGTTCATTTATTACACTAGGCTCAACTCTGTTTGCATTACTAATTATTTGACCACTAAACTCTTTAGTTCGCATTTATGGGTTTATTCAACATGATTCTCGTAAAAATTTCGTCATAAAACAATATTGATAAGGGGGTGAGGTCGTAAGGCCTCTAACTTACTCTCATAAATACATATATATATATATATATATATATATATAGACTTAACATTCATCATCAACGTAATACCATCATAACCACTTAGTTCATTCATATATTTTCTCACATATAGGGGTCACACGCCCGTGTGTCTACCCGTATGGACAAAAATCGGGCTATTTTTCCAAGCTTTATTTCTCACCCATTTGATCTTTTAACTTCACCACTTGTTCACTTTATAGCCATATCAATAATCATTTTTTTCTTGTATTTCAGATAAATACATAAAACCATACATAAGCATGCAAATCACTATTTCTTCTTGTCAATCACAATTTCAAATGACAGATTCATGTAAATGAGCTCAATATCATTATCTATTTAATTTCTGTCACTTAAATTCACATGCACATAATTTATTAACATAACCTGACAAACATAATCTCTGAATGGTAAGATCACATAATTGAGCTCAATTTCACTGTTTAATATGTTTTATCACATAAAATTTGCTTAACACTTACCACAATTTGTCAAATTACAGAACGTCTTATGGAATTGAGTACTTCGTTTTCACATTGCCATAGTCCAACTATGGTCTTACATGTAATCACATATCACATACCGATGTCATAGCCCAGCTATGGTCTTACACGGAATCACATATCACAATGATGCCATATTCCAGATATGGTCTTACACGGAGATTTCATAATCACATTTTCACATGTTGCATGGTCAAACCATGGTGTCAATTCATCACATATCACTGAACGAAAGTACTCATTCCTGCGTTCTACTCAATTTGATCTTCCAATTCAATTTTCATACTATTATAATATTCATGAATCAATAATAAATACACAAAACAAAATATCATATTACCTCTAATTTAACAATTAAACATAAGATTCTGTCATATGAACGTACCGATTTCACTTATTCAAGCAAATATACATAAACATACATTCCATCTAGTTAAGTAAATTTTGTTTCCATATTCATTTAATCAAATATGTTGAGCACATAGCATCATATGATCACTAACATACTTGGATGAGCTTATCACAACATAAACTTTCATTTTTTTTTTCCATACATGAACACATACATATCACAAATTTCTATTCTTACCTTTCCAAATTCTAACATAACGTGAGCATATTTCATTTATCTCAATATCATTTTTAGCATTATCGAAAATAGCTCGGTTGAAAATCATCTCTATCTTAACAAAACAATTTCGTTAGAGCCCAAAGATATCACACCATCACGAGTAATAACATGGCATGTATAGCTAGACTCACATAGGTTACGTTCGGTCCGAGAACCGACTAAAATGTAGCTTTGATACCACTAAATGTAACACTCCTTACCCGTATTCAACTCAGGAATAGGGTATGAGGCATTACTAGAACACTTACACATGTAACGTATTTAACCGAGTTACAAAATTTCATTCAAATTTAAACTCTTCAAATTTTTAACATGCTTTTATAATTTCTTACAATATATCCTCAAAATATTATACTCATAACAAATAGGGTCTACAAGACCCGGTACTTACTCATGTAATTCAAATCTTCATTTCCATTTTATTCAATTCACAATCTTTCATGTTCACAATTCAAAACAATTTCTCAATCCAATATATATATTTCAATACCACTCTCTCATACTATGAAACTTATATTTTCCCATATGAGCTTAAACCATGATTATCACATATCAAAGACAAATGTTCTTGACATTCCCATCACATAAACCGAATTAATCAATGCAACTCAATGATATAATCACCCATATATCATTATTATCACACATATATATATCATGACTAAATTTCTTAAATATTTGATCAATTGCTTTTCAATACCGCAATAGTTCCTTCAGTACCAATACATATTTACCATTCGATTTAACATTTATCGATTATAATCGGGCATATGACCATTATACACAATTCTTTCATACATTTTATTGTCCTCCTCCTCCTCTCCATTCCACATATAAAACATGCTTAAATAACATTATACATAATTTTACTATTCACTTATATTAAAATTTAAAGCTATCTATTTGAGTCAGAGTCACTCAATCATTTTTATCCGGAGCTACAGAGCTCCAAATTAAGATCCGTTAATTTTCCCAGAAACTAAACTCACATATCTTCTTACCATAAAATTTTCAGAATTTTTGACTTGGTCAATTAGTACATTTTATTCTTTAAAGTCACCCCTGTTTCACTGCTCAACATCTCTGACCTCTCTTCACTAAAAATAAATTATCTCATTGTACAGAACTCGGATGATATTTATGTTTGTACCCTTTGAAAATAGACTCATTAAGTATTCTAAGCATATAAATTATAACTCATAATCATTTTTTTACAATTTTTAATTATTTTCCAAAGTCAGAACAGGGGATTCCGAAGTCAATCCGACCTTGCCTCACTAAAATTCAAATATCTCAAAATGTATAACGCTTTTGCTTGCTCTGTTTCTTTTATGTAAAAATAGACTTCTTAAGCTTTCATTTAATATCTTATTCACTCTCTAATTCAATTTCCACCATTTTTGGTGATTTTTCAAAGTCACACTGTTGTTACTGTCCAAAACTGTTTTGTTGCTACTTCTAGTTTTTCATAATTTCACTTTTTCACTTTTAATCACTATTCAATTCAAAATTCACTTTTCTATTTTTAAGTCAATATTCAATTCAATTCCACACATATATTCATTATTCAATTACACCTAATCGTTACATGATCTCTTGTATTTTCACTTAGTTAATTTCCCGTTGAACACTCGGAATATACACGGATACGTAGAGAATTAGCACATAAGTGCCACACTGATATGTAGCCGAAGCTACCACTGAAATGTAGCCGAAGCTACCACTGATATGTAGCCGAAGCTACCACTGATATGTAGCTGAAGCTACCACTGAAATGTAGCCGAAGCTACCACTGATATGTAGCCGAAGCTACCACTGAAATGTAGCCGAAGCTACCACTGATCAATAACACTGGAAATGTCCACGGGCCTGCGCACACAAGCTGTCAGGTGTCTGCAACACATGCTAGATCACCCAGCACCCGGGACTCACTGTAACACTGATCTCTAGTGACATGTCACTTGTATCCACTTCTATTCCTAAGTTCAACCGGGAATTTACACTTAACACTTTATTTTCAACACTTTATCACTTGAATAATTCTTTATCACTTGAATAATTCATGAACAATTTTCATTCCACATTCAATATTGATTCACATATCAATATAATTCACAATTTATAAAAATTATAACTATTATTTACACGTAACTTACTTTGATGCAACAATATAAAAATTTAGCAATTTAGTCTTTAATCTTTTCTTTTCTCCGGCCAAGGTCGATTCCACTTCTTTCTTGATCTATAATAACACATTTGACTTATTTAACACTCACATTCACCAAAACAGTCCTTGACTCGAACTTTGGAAAAATTACAATTTTACCCCTAAACTTTTGCATATTTACACTTTTGCCCCAAAGCTCAGAAATTAAACCTTATCTCTTATTCTTATGTTTTATGACATACTGAACATTTTTCCCTTCTATGGAAACATCAAATTCTTACTCTAACATGCACTTATGAACAATAATAATTTTTACCGATTATGCCGTTTCACTTGTTTTTACTGAAAATCACTTAGCAAAAATCGTTTAACATAATTCTAAGCTTCATATTCTATCATGAAACATCAAAGTTCACACTTTTAATCTATGGGTAATTTTTCAAACATAAATTCTAGCTCGAATTAATGGTAGAAATAGCTTAAGCAAGTTATCGGGATTCGAAAAATACAAAGAACAAGAAAAACGGGGCTAGAGCGGACTTACCATGAAGCTTGGAAGATGAACAAACCCTAGCCATGGTGTTCCCTTGCTACATACGGCCATGGAGAAAAGAATTGAAGAAGAAGATAATTTATTTCATGTTATTTTGTCTTTATTCATTAATTAAGACATTTTACCAAAATGCCCTTATATAGCTTACTTACTAACCATGTCTATTTTTGTCCATAAATAACCAATGGTCTAATCACCATTTAAGGACCTCCAATTTAAAATTTCATAATAATTAGACACCTATAACTTGTAGAACTCAACTTTTGCACTTTTTACAATTTAGTCCTTTTGACTAAATTGAGTGCCCAAACGTCGAAATTTTCTAACGAAATTTTCACAAAATCATTCTGTGAAATCGTAGACCATAAAAATATAAGAAAAATAAATTTTTCGTTGTCGAATTTATGGTCCCGAAACCACTATTTCGACTAGGCCCAAAATCGGGTTGTTACATACATAACATACATTGGCGGAGTGTAGTGGAGACCCAGAGGCCATACCCCTTAAAATGTTAAAATTTTTAATTCAGACTCTTCATAATTTATAAAATTTTAAATTAGTAATGATAAAATTGCACTTTTTCCCCCCAAAAATGATAAAAAATTGATTTAAATATTTAAAAATTATAAAGATATAGGCCATTTAAATGATGAAATTTTATTTTTACTTTCGTAAAAATATACAATTTAATTCCGCCTCCAAAAAAAAATTTCAGGTTACACCATTGATAATATGTAAAGTTAAATACAATATATTACTATATTAAAATAATTTGGGCACCGATCTTGAATGTTGAATTCCAAATTTGAGTTGTATTTTAAATGCATCAAATTTTATTACTAATTTTTTGAGCCTGATTATTTTTGTTCAAATCTTCTAAAATATTAAATCAAATTTTAGATATGAAAAAGTAATCTATCCTTGAAAAAAAAAAGTTTTATAATTTTTTTGAGTTTTCAAATTTTTTACAGTTTTAATAAATTTATATCAATTTTAGTATTTTTATAACTTTCATAAGAAAAAAATATTAGATTAAATTCGAAACTACTGTCCCACCATTTGTTTGATTAATGACCAACTTAATTGAATTTTTTGTTCAGACCAACTAGAATTTAGCGGATGGAATTAATTAACTGTTCCATTATTTCTTAAAAAAAGGTTGCTTTCTTAATGAGAACAGATGTTTGACTGATGAATCTGTGGTGCGACGTGCTACCGCGCAATTTCTCAAATCGGGAAACGCTAATATAAACATGACTAGTAACAGGGAAACCCTAATCCTGTAAACCCAACACGGAATCATACGTGAAAAATGCATCTCTTTTGTCTTTTGTGTGTGGGGGGGGGGGGGGGGGGGTTTCTATATATGTATGTATGTCAGTTGATACCCACCCAGTCACCATGGAATCTCGATCTAGACTCGTGTTCTCAAAGCCACTCACGGATACTGATATCAAAATCAGGTTGGCGATACCATCAAATATCCTGCCTTATTTGCCAAATTTCAATGGAAGCAACAGTGTTAGAATTAACATATTGTACGGGACAAAGATCTGGCCAATTGATTGCACTGTAAGGAGAAAAGGGTATAAGAAACCTGTTTTCTCCGGTAGATTATGGAGAGCCTTTATTATGAGTAATGAACTCAAAGTTGGAGATAGAATCAGCTTGTACAAAGTGCAAGGTGAAGATGGTTGTTCTCACTTTAAGTTTGAAGTGGAGAAGCAGCCAGCATCTGCCAGCAACCAGTACGGAACGACTGTCAGGATTTTTGGTTTTAATATAAGTGATGAAGCCACTGAAATGAAGTTTATGGAAGAGCGAGAAATAGGCTTCTTTAAGGGCGGTGCAATTGCAATGTCTGCCTATGGCAGTGGCACTACTAGAAGTGATGCTGGTGGAGACACACGTCACAACATTATGACTGATCATCATCATGGCCTGAGCTTGGACTTGAATCTGAGACCACCCGGTAGGAACTCTCATGCTTGTTGAGCTTGTTTTACCTTGTTTTAGTAGTTGCCTTTCATTGTCTTGTTCCTTAGAGATAGACTGATACGAAGGGTATGAAATTAGAAATGCTTGGCGTGTTCTCTTTTTATCTCTTTCATGTGCCAAAACTCTTGGTTGACTTGTATTTGTTATACGATGACTTCTTCATCTCCTAAATGGATCCAACTGCGATGCCAGTTCGCCGGACGGTGAAGTACAACCTTCTCAATAACATATGTGGAGCTAAGTATCTGTCTCTGCTAGCTACATCTTTAGTCACTGAGCTCTTTACATGTTCTTCAGCTAGCTATATATATTTTGGTATTATCCATGTCATGTCGGTTTTAGAATCTTGGTGTTTCCACAGGGAAAGCACCTGGTTGTCATAATTTGTAAATCTTTTTTTTCCAATGATTTTATTTTTGAGAAGGTGGACATTCGATGAATAAGTTACAATTTGTTGACTTATGCACTTGATTATATGTTATGATAAAAACTTGTTGAAAAGATGAAATATAATTAAGGTATATCTTTTTGATAAGAGGTTAAATCGATCAGAAGAAGAATTAAACCAAAAATTAGGATACAGTCCGGGAAATTAAAACTCCCGGGAAAATAAAACTCCCATCAAGAGAAGCATATGAAAGGCTTTCATAAAAATTCTCGTAGAATCGAGAATGAAATTATCATTCTGTACATGCCAAATCATGAATTAGTAACTGCATCCAATCTCCAAAAAAAATCCCATTTACGAAATCTCTATAAATAGGATCAAACCCTATTTGTTTGTTTCGAGAAATATATCGATCAATTCCGATTCTTTCTTTTTCTATTGATCCTTTTCTGATCGAGATTTATGGATCTGATAATGCGCTTCAGTACACTCGAACTCACGTTTTCCTGCATTGACAATAATGTCTATGCTAATCGAACTAAGACTCAATCCATAATTGCTCTTTTTAATAATATTGTTTCCTGAATTCTCTCTTCGAGAATAAAATATCTTTACTATTATATCCATTATTGCTTTCTTATTTATTTAATTTGCCCTTTTATTCTTTTTTTTCTCTTATCATATCCAAAGTTTTGAATAATATAGAAAATGTATAGTAATAAACAGTACACTTTAAAAAAGAGAATTCATATTATTATTAAGAAAAAAAGGTCACAAACCTCGAAAGAATTAATCTCGATGAACTATCAGATAATTATAAAAAAATGCTTTAATTCCTCCATTATAAAATTAAAAGAATATTAATATCAGCCTAAAAATAATTTATTGATATAAGCATACAATTAGCTAGGTAAATGTATGTTAGGTTATTTTTTGTTGACAATTTACTATGGTTTTCATACATGCTTCGTGTTAGATTGATTATTTATTTTTTAACTATATTATAGAGAAAAGAACTAAAAGTTACAATTTTCTCAAAGTTCTTGTATTGTTTGTGTTTTCGGAAGTTAGTCTTTATACTTTTATTTCGAGGAATTAGTCCCTCTATTTTTCAAAATTAAAAATTTAGGTTCATTTGTTAACATTGTTAAAATTCTTTTGTTAATTTTGTTGGTGTGACATTTTGAAAAAAAAAAAACTCACTTGGTATTCATGTAACAAAAAAATAACATTGTAACGGAATTGACTTTAATAAAAATTTTAACAATGCTAACAATTCTTAAAATTTCTCATCATCATTTTAATTAGGATAAAGTATTTAGACTAACTAATGACCGTATAAAAAGTTAAGGTATCAAATTATATTAAAATTAAAATAGATTAAATTTCAAATTTAAACGAAATATAAGAATCAAATTGAAATCTAATATTCTTATAATCTAAAAAATAGAGGGATTGAAATTAAAATTTATCCAATATTTTCTCATTAAAATAGAGGGTTAAAGTAAAAAAAATAAAGCTCGTTTTTTAAATGGATTGAGCCTCAAGTACAATTGTTTTGCCTAAGTCTGGCTTGACCTGAATCAATTGTTTTGCTAATATTTTGTTGCTATTTTGCTACTATTTCATTGTCAATTCGTTATTATATTGCTACTATTTTATTTTCATTATTTAGATATTGTATAATTTTTTTTATTGTATTTTTGCTACTATTTTAAAAGCATTTGCTTGATAAGTTATTTAAGTATATTTTTTTTAATGTATTTTCAATTTGTTGAGAAAAAATTATTTTAATATTTTTAGTATATTTGATGTATTATTTTTTTTAAATTTATTTTTATATAAAAATAATCTAAAAAATTCATATAGGTGGGCCGAGACAAGCTCGGGTGCCATTTTCAATTTGGGTAAGGTTTAGATAAAATTTTAGACCCATTTTTTAAGTCGAGTCCAAGCATAGAAAATGGATCTAAAAATATTCATTAGCCCAACCCATGATTAGGTGTAGCGGCAAAACCTTGATGACAAAGATATATATTAAAAACAAAGGCAACCATATTCAATGGGTAAGCTACACACCCAAGCTCACGAAATGATTAGTACATTTATGTTCTGGACACTCTAACTTGAAAAAGTTATAAAATAATTATTGAATTATTCAAATATTTTTATTTAAGTCACTGGGCTGTTAAAATCGCTACTATATGAGCTTTTTTGTTCGCACTATATGCAGCAATAGAAAGCTCTCTTTCTGTTACAGTTTAATTTTTTTTTTTTTTCATGAAACACCTTTGAATGTTACAAATCTACAATTAAAAATTTAAATAATTTTCTTATTCGATCTCCAGTACTGACCACTAGAATGACTTAAAACTAAGGTATGTTCTTCTACTCGTCGATGTATAGTGATCTACTGTACCGATCATCCAATCATCGCTTGGAGTTTTACCAGTTGGACTTTTTAAAGGAAAAAGGTTAAAAATTTAGTGGTTTAAATAAAAAATTTTGAATAATTTAATAATCATTTTATAATTTTTTAAAGATGAGTGCTTAAAATATAAATTTATTAATAGTTTAATGGCCTTGAGTATAATTTAGCCTGAGCTACCCATCGTCAAAGGTTTTGATTTGGGGCCGCCTCCTTGGTCTTTCAAAACAAGGGAGGAGAAGGATTTAAACAGCTTTTGATAGTCGGCTTTCTGGAAGATGCAACCCCCCTTGATTCAAGAAGAGATGGGAGATGGGTTTCTATCACAGTTTAAACATGACGCCGCCAAACTTAGAATTCCACAAATTATGAGTTGGTCGTCAAATGGATTGGCTGTACCCCAACAAGCATAGGAAATATGGCAGAAGCTCAGCTGCATGATCCCCTCAAGAAAACATCAGATAGACCCCCAAGATCCTTAAAAGATATCTGCATCTAGCCATCACATCTCTAATTTAATTGATATCTATATTTTGAAACCACATGGAGGAATTTTATAGATCTAATCAGTTGCCCACTATAAATAGTTTTCTCCACCTGGGGGATGGTCATAGTCACAAAAAATTCAAAAAGTTAATTTGACTAACCATTTGGTTAAACTCCAATTGATTAATTTTACTTTTATTATTTAAACAGCAGTACACGGTGCTCTTTTAGAGTAACTCAACTCAATTCCATCCCCATTAGATAAAGTGGCGGTTTATGTCCACACAATCATCGAAATGTAATTACTTTCTACCCACCCACCACCGCCACGCCTCAAGTCACAAACATGTTGAACAATGGACGAAATAAGAAAATATTTTAGGATTAAAAATTACATTATAATTTTTACAATAAAATATAATTTTATCATTTTAATATTATAATTTTAAAATATTAAATCAAATTTTTATATTTTTAAGGGGAAATATGTACATTTACTTTTATTAATTTAAAATTTTAAAAATTAGAAAAGACCTAAATAAAAAAATATTTTAGGTGAGTCGGGGCTCCTGCCAGCCCCCTAATTTTACCTTTGCTATTATATAAGTTATTTTTGAAATTTGATATTTTTTATAATTTTGATTTATGAATTTAAATTTTATTATTGTGTGGCCATAAAATATTTTAAAATTGTACCATATTATCATAAAAAATGTTTATATAAAATTTTAGAAAATATATAAGAAATTTGTAATTTAAAAAAATTTCAAGCAATGACCCATCATATCTTTAGGAAATCTAATTTCAAAAGAAAAAAAAAATCTCCAAGGACTGTTTTTCATTTTGAAATTGATTTGGGAATTAGATGATTGGGTCCCAATTAGAGGTGTTCATTAGCTGGGTTGGATCGGGTTTAGGCCAGGTCTAAATATGATATTAATATACTTTATACTTGTCCAAGTCTAACTTAGCCTGAAATCTGGACTTAAAATTTTGTCTAAACTTGTCCATATTTGTTTTATTTTAATATTTGATAATTTGATAATTTTTTATTTATTGAAAATTTTTATATAGTCACCTTTTACATTTTTTAATGTTTACATTAGAGTAGAATTATATATTTAATATAGGTTTTTTTTAATATGTTCTAAACTACATAATATGTAAAAGTAATATAATATAAAGTATTATAAATTTAAAACAACTTGGGTCGGGTCAGGCTGAGCTCGGCGTTAAATGTTCAAACCCAAGCCTGACCCATATTTTAAATGGGTCTAATTTTTTTTGCCCAAACCTATTTTCAGGCATAATATTATTTTTGCCCAAACCATTCCAAATTTCGTGCAGGCCTTTGAGCTTGGACAGGTAACCCGACCTATGAACAAGTCTAGTTCCAACTTTGTAGCTTTTTTAATTTATGTTTTATAAAAAAAATATTTATTTAAAATTGGAATTTGAAATTTTTACCTTCTAATTTTGATAAACAGTTTGATTTATGGTAAAAGATTTTTGTATTTTGTCTTTTTTCACTTAAAAAAGGATAAAATAGTCCATATAAATTAAGCATTTGATGGAACAATCAGACAATAGCACATGACGTACCGCATATGTGTTGAAAAAAACGAGTTTGAAAAATGTAGCAAAAAATAAATTTAGGGAAAAAAAATCAAAGTTTTAAAATTTTCCAAAATAAGAACTTGGTTGTGATGTTTAAAGTAATAAATACTTAATCAAAATTGTATCCTTGCTATCCGTCTAGGATGAACGCTTTGACCAAGTAGTCTTCTTTGCTTTCAAATTTTCTCCGTAAATGGTTCATCTCCTAGGACCCAAATTTTTTCCAACTTTTATTGTATTATATTTTATATTTTTTTAAAAAGGGCTCAATTTATTGTTCGCCTAGGGCTCCAAAAATGTCAAGAGCAGGCCTGCATGTAGAGACTAATTCAATTGAAATGGATGGAATTTTTAATAGACAATGAAAAGAAAGGAAAGGATTTTTTTTTATGTGGAGAGACTATTTCAAGCAACCAAATAATGATAAATCATTACTTAACTGTAGAAATAGATGAAATTTTTGACATAATACCAGTTTGGTCTTTGATATAATGGATAGAGACTAATTTGTAAAATGAGCAAAGTACAACCTAACTTCTAATACAAGAATGTCAATAGTATTTTTACCTATTGCTATCTAAAGTTATCTTTTTACTAAAAATAATACTTTCTTTATTACAAACAGTACCAAAAACCAATCAACAACCAGACCTTTCTTAACATTTTTGATCCCTAAGGAAAATAATAAATTGAGGTCCATTTTAAAAAATTATAAAATATAATGTTAAAATAAAAAAATTGTAGCCCCTTTTATTTATTTTTTTTATCTGTAAAGAAATGTCAATCAAAAGACTTTTTTCCACGTTACAAATTAAAAAATAACTTTTTGAGATGTCCCCAATCTTAGACCCTAAACCGCAGCAGTCTCGAACAAATTCCAATGCTGCACCTACCAACAACTCTAGCTCATTTTACCTCAATAATTCCATCAAATTCCAACTTCACACAAATACTAACCTGGTATGGATGGGATTGACCTCAAAGGTCCATTTTAATGGCCAAACCAATTAATACATTAACTTTTCAAAAGAAACGGCCAATCCAATTAGCCCGGGCTTTTTACACAAATGCTATAGAAAAAAAATATATATACTGAAATAGGGTGTCAGAAAAAAAATTTACCAAAATAGGTTACTTTTTCATTGGAGCCTATTAGATAGGCGCCAATGAATAAAAAAATAATAAAAAATTTTTTTGAATAAAATATAATTTTATATTTTTCCGGGTCAGTATATAACCCGTATAATACATAGTATTGGCGCCTATTTGGGAGGCGCCAATGGTGGTGCCTATCTAGGAGGCGCCAATGGTGGTGCCTATCTGGAAGGCGCCAATGCTCTGATTTTTTCGGGTTTAGGATTATGTTATAAATTTAGGATTATGTTATAAATTTTTGTCTTTGTAATTATTTAAAATTCAATTTATTAGTAATAAATTACAAAATTACTAATAAGTTACTAATAAATTTATAACATAATCCTAAATTACTAACAAATTAATTATAAAATAATTACAATATTCATACAAAAAATTACAATATTACAATATATCCCGACATTACAATATTCATACAAAATTACAATATTACAATATTCATACAAATTATTTAAAATTTAGGATTATGTTATAAATTTAGGATTATGTTATAAATTTTTGTGTTTGTAATTATTTAACATTTAATTTATTAGTAATAAATTACAAAATTACTAATAAGTTACTAATAAATTTATAACATAATCCTAAATTACTAACAAATTAATTATAAAATAATTACAATATTCATACAAAAAATTACAATATTACAATATATCCCGACATTACAATATTCACACAAAATTACAATATTACAATATTCATATAAAATTGCAATATTTTTTTGTTATTAATTATTAACTATAGATCATCTATATTTAGTATGAATATTGTAATTTTTTTGTATGAATATTGTAATATTATAATTTTGTATGAATATTGCAATTTTTTTGTATGAATATTGTAATATTGTAATATTACAATATTCATACAAAATTATAATATTCATACAAAATGTAATATTGTAATTTTGTATGAATATTGTAATATTATAATTTTGTATGAATATTGTAATGTCGAGATATATTGTAATATTATAATTTTTTGTATGAATATTGTAATTATTTTATAATTAATTTGTTAGTAATTTAGGATTATGTTATAAATTTATTAGTAACTTATTAGTAATTTTGTAATTTATTACTAATAAATTAAATGTTAAATAATTACAAACACAAAAATTTATAACATAAATTTCATTGGCGCCTCTCTATAAGGCACCTTCATTGGCGCCTCTCTATGAGGCACCTTCATTGGCTCCTACCTGATAGGCGCCACCCGACCCGACCCGACCTGTTGACCGTATTTTGACCCGTATTTTTTAAAAAATTATTAAAAATATGAAAAAAATATTTTATTCAAAAAAAAATTTTTTATTATTTTTTATTCATTGGCGCCTATCTAATAGGCTCCAATGAAAAAAGTAACCCATTTTGGTAAATTTTTTTTCTGACACCCTATTTCAGTATATATATTTTTTTTCTATAGCATTTGTGTAAAAAACCCCAATTAGCCCATATTCTGTCTCCTCCATCAACAATTGTTGTGGAATAAGTTTTTTATCCTCTCGTCAATGTTTTTGTCAGTTTTGATTTAATATACAATTTTATTATGATATTTGATTTTGTATAATGTTATACATAAAATATAATTATTGATATGACATTATTTTATGTTGATAAATTATATATACAAATAATTATATTTATTTAATATAAAAATAAATTAATATATTTATCTAAAATGGACAAGGACATGCATATGTTAAATTTTAACATTTGAAACTTCTTTTCTGGCCGTAGTTCACATTAACACTGAAACATGTACAGAAGAGTCCTGCAATGAAGAAAAGAATCTAAGTTGTCTTGCACCAATGGCGCTATCTAATGGCCTGGAGATTAAGAAAGGATTTCCCTGTCACTTTTTTGTTTTTTAATTTCATGTTCTAAACCCACCCAACCAATGAGTTTTTATAGTGCTATGTTTTTCCTTTCTACAGTCATGACTGTATGATACATTTACCAACCATCAGTTTTTGTACCCTTTACAGGTTTACTCAGATGTCTTTTCAAGTTTCACCGTGTTTACATTGTCTTATCTACGTATAATGACTGTGTTTTTGTTTTTAAAAATAAAAACAGAATACCTGCGCGTTGCTTGAGGTGTCTGGATCTATGGTACCAGAGGCAGAAAAGGTAGAGATCATCCTTGTCGACCTTTCGTCAGACTATGATGCCGTTCTCATATTGGCCTCGTTTTTTACCGAAACACTTCCTCTTCAGAAGCTTATTGATGTGTTTCCGGAGTTTGAGAGTCGGCAAGCTCGTGCGATGACTGAAATGTCCTTTCATACGCATTTGGTGGAGGCTGATTCGATACAACTAGTGACAGACTTCATGCGTGGTGGCCGTTCTTCTTCTACGGCTCGTGGGCGTGGGTTTTGAACTCGTCTTCAATGCCAAATTGTGGTAGATATGGACATATGGCGCAAAGCTGTTACTACATGTTCGATCGCGACTATGGTGGTACCTTTGTTTCAACTTCGAATATGACTCCGGTGTTCTCTAATCGTGTTGGTCATGGATCGCACAAGGACGGTCTTGGTGAGCATAGCCGGTCTTCATTAGGTCGTGGTGGTCCAGTTTCTTTCAGTGGCCCTGGGAAGTACATTAGAACCTTAGTGGAGACCCCGATCGTATTTTCTTACGGCGCTTAGTGGGGAAGGTTGCCAAATAATTTCCTTATGCCGACTCCGCCATCTACTAGGGTTGTAAGACCCTTTGCTACTTATCATGGTAATGGAGCAGGCCAAATGGTTGGGCCAAATGGTGATGGATCGAGCCCGGCTGTGGTTATAATGCTGCCTCTTTTTTGCTGCATAGATTGGATCTTCCATGTAGGCTGCAGTTTGATTTTCTAGGCCTTGGACTTGGGCCATATACTAGGCCGATTGCTTAAACTCCTAATGTGGGCCAGCATGTCAGGTCGGATGCCAATCTTGTTGGGTTTGAGACTAATGGAAATAATAGGCCAGGTGTCCCATGGCAGACTAAACTGACGGCCCATGTTCATGATGTTAATGTCGTACCGTGTGTTGGGTTACCTCGTATCTCTAATTTTTATGCCTCTAATTTTTTGACCACCTTTGGGTCTAATGCCAATACAACGCAATATGAGTCTAATTTTGACAGTGACAATATTTCTTATTTTCATATGCCTGTAGGAACCTCCTTTTGGTGCCCTGATTCAGAGGCTATACATCATGTTTGTCGAGAGGCTACCATTTTGCATGAGTCTACGTTATACTCAGGTACATCTTCTCTTCTCATGGGTAATGGAACTCTTACAAAAATATCGTGTGTTAGGAACTCTACTTTACCTACAAAAAGTAAGATGCTTCGTCTGCCTAATGTTCTGTACATGCTAAATATATGAAAGAATCTTTTATCAGTTTCTCAATTTACTAATAACAATAACGTGTTCTTTGAATTCCATCCATCCTATTGTGTTGTTAAGAACATCCCGACTCAGGAGATTTTACTGTAGGGCCACATTCGTGACGAGCTCTATTATTTTTCACCAGTTGCTCCTGATCTTTCTATCGATGCTCCTTCTGTTTACAATATCGGATTACAAACTAGTAATAGTGGTGATGATATTTTCGCGTTATGGTACGAAAGGCTTGGTCATCCGTCTGCGTTAATCGTTAAGATTGTTCTTGATAAATGTCAAATTGTCTCTAATAAAATGTGTCGTAATAATATTTGTATTGCATGTCAAAAGGGGAAATCTTATAAATTGCCTTTTTCAAACTCTTCTACTAAATATAAATTTTTTTGATTTGGTTGTCTCTGACTTGTGGGGACTGGTGTCAGTTGTCTATGGTGCTAATCTGTATTATATTTCCTTCATAGACATGTGTAGTCATTTTACATGGGTTTATCTCATTCAACGTAAGTCTCAGGCAGTTGAGTGTTTTCTTTAGTTTTAACAGATGGTCAAAACTCAATTTGGAAAAGATATTAAGAGGTCAAAGTGATTGCGGTGGTGAGTATTATACATTCACATCAGTGTTGGCTAATCTTGGGATACTTTATCGTCTATCCTGCCCACATACTTATAAGCAAAATGGAGTTGTTGAGCGAAAACATAGATACATTGTTTAGACTGGTCTTACACTCTTAGCCTAAGCTAGTCTGCCCATAGATTACTGGGGTTATGCTTTTTGTAGTGTCATTAATCTCATAAATCATCTACCTACCCCAATCATAAAAGGCCAATCTTCCTACCAAGTTTTTCATGGTCGTAAACCTATATATGATCATTTAAGGGTGTTTGGGTGCTGTTGTTTCCCGTATCTGTGACCATTTACTGCCACAAATTGGATTTTTATTCTTAGCCATGTATATTTTTGAGGTATAGTTCTCAACTTAAAGGTTATCATTGTCTTACACCAAATGGTAACGTAATTATTTCTTGTCATATTAATTTTTTATGAACGGTGGTTATTGTTTTCTTCATCTAACATGGACCGTGTTAAACCTAGTCCTTGTGTCCCACATATGTTCCTCTTGTTCGGTCTACTACCTCCCGTCTTGTTGTAACATTCGAGAGTCTCATGGATATGACATCTTCTCATTTTCATTGTAGTTTCATACAGTCTACATCAGGTGGTTTATCGGTTGAGATAGAGTCTGCATGTGATGAGTTTTGGCTCTTAACCTCGATAGCTATGGGTGGTCCGTCTGCTCCCAGTATAGTTTATTCAGCTCCACCGACTGTTTCGCTAAAAATACTCATACTATAATTACTAGGTCTAAAGCTGGAATTTTTAAACCTAAGGCTTTGTCTGTTGAAGCTGTTGATTATGAACCTTGCACGGTTGAGGAAGCACTTGCTGATCTAGAATGGCGACTAGTAGTCCAAGTTGAATTTAATACTCTCATAGCTAACTCCACTTGGGAACTTATTTTTCTATCTCATGGACGAAAGGTGATAGGGTGTAAGTGGCTCTTCAAAGTAAAGAAAAATCCTGATTCGACTATTACTCAGCGTAAGGCTCGGTTGGTAACAAAGGGGTGTTTGTAGGTTCTTGGGTGTGATTTTAAGGAAACGTTCAGTCTAGTTGTCAAATCTACTAATATTCAAACCATACTCTCAGTTGCTATCTCTCATGGTTGGCAACTTCGTCAGGTTGATGTCAACAATGCCTTTTTAAATGGTGATCTCATCGATAAAGTGTTCATGCAACAACCTTCAGGTTATGTTCAGTCTGGTCCAACTGGCGAGCAATTGGTGTGTCGTTTGATGAATGTATTATACAGGGTGCGTCAACCTTCACGCCTCTAGTTTGATAAATTAAAAAGATTTCTTGCTTCTACCAGATTTCTCGTGTCCAAATCGACTTCCTTGGCATAAATGTAATGGCCTATGGCAGTGGCAGTACTGCTGAAGAACATGTTATTACTAACCATCATCAAGTAGGACTTAGCTTGGAGTTGTCTCTAGGATAACCCAATATGGAAGAAGCCAATAATTCAAAAAGCTTGTTACCCATAAACCAATATCGGGCCTTTCCTTCTTTTACTTTCTCTTTATAAGAAAATACAATGAACGTATTATGATGTTATGGTTCAGACAAGAAGTAAAAGTCGGTATCAGTTGAGTTTATAACTAGTTTAGTTGTTATATTCTGGTTTGTTTCTGTTATCATGTAATTAGAATCTATAAGAACTATAAGTCTGAGTTTGAAATAAAAAATTTGTTTAAAGACGTGTGCTTGGCTTGTTTTGTGTGTGAAACACCAAAGCTTTCATTACACCAATATTGAAATGCACTCTACCCCTCCCAACTGCCATTGAAGATGCAACCGTAATTTTAACAGTCCCGGTTACTTTTTAAAACCTGAAACTAGTTGTCTTATTTGGCCTTGCACTGTTAGGTAATTTTTATCTCTCGGGCAAAAAAAGTACCATTCTTTCTCACCAAGCGCAGCTTTATCTAATCCAATAACAAAAAAAAAAAAAGAAACACTACCACCACTAGAACAAGATTTAAACATAATAAGAAGCTATGTAATAATTTTTGAATGATTCTTTAGATGGTAACATTAAAAGGGTTATTAAAGTGAGTCTCACTTGGTAAGTCCCAGGGATTAAACTTATAGATATCGATGTCCGCGATGATAAAAACGGGGAAAGGTGAGGAGATTAGTTTCTTCATTAGAAAATGAAGGATGAGTTCTTCATCAGTGGGTAAAATCTAAATCCTGGAGGCACATTTGAATATGGGTGCCTCATGGTTTTAACTAAAATTTTAAAGGATGAGTTCTTAATCAGTGGGGTGAAATCTAAAAATATGGGTGCCGCAGTTTCTTCATTAGATAATGAAAGATAAGTTCTTCATCAGTGGGGTAAAATCTAAACCCTAGAGGCAAACTTGAATGTGGCTGCTTCATACATGGCTCTAATTTGAAAACAGTGAGTTACACGGCCTAACACATAGCTATGTGACTCATACGGTCTACCACACAACCGTATGGAGTTAACAGCCTTGGTTTTTAGTGTTCACAAAATGTAAAATCTCAGGTTTTTGTTACATATTTGATATAGGTTCGATATCAGAACAATGTAAAAAACTCTAAAACCAATGATCGAACGACCACTAAGCGGAACTAATTTACTGGAAGAACACTCCTCTCAAGATTTTCGCCTAAATGAAAATAATTCAGGCTATTAACAAAAGTTTGAAACCAGTAGCAGTAACATTTAAGCTCATAAAGCAACGAAGAAAACAAATGAAACGAAGAAAAGTAACAAAGAGTGTATATTTATTGTTCAAGCAAGCTTATGGTAATGACATTTCTTGTTCGACTGTTGAGTGCATATTTATTAAACCTTAAAAACTTTGAGTGCTTTGAGTAAATCTTTAGCGAGGATGTGAATTCTTGTTGATTTTGAATTGAAGGTAATTATTTAAATAAGGGGAGACACCTATATTTCCGTGCTTTAAAAATTTTGACCTGGATTGTTTAAATATTTAGTGCCCTTTTAGTTGAATTGTCAATGCATGATTATTTGTGAATTATTTTGAGATATTATTGATGAAAATTACAAGTTGAGAAAGATTAATGTGAGTTGAGGATTTTGCTTGAGAACAAACAAACGCTTAAGTGTGGAAATATTTGATAAGTGATAAAAGTAACATATTTTAATCTCGTTCTTAATGCATTTTTAGATGATTATTTATGCAAATTGGTGAATTTTATGTTTATAATCCTTAAAATTGATATTTCTATACTTAGGAGAGCATTTGAGAGCAAAAGGAGTGAAAATCGACAAAAAGAGCAATTTTTAAGAGCCACATGAGCTGGGCCTGAACACACAGCTGTGTGAGCCACACAGGTTGAACACACAGCCATGTGCCATACAGTGTCGATTTCACGACTTGCATCTCAAATGCTCGAAAAAAACGTAATTTTTAGGCTTTCTAAACATTCTAAAGTCTATAAATACCAAATAGAAGAAGAGAGATGGGGGGCATCAGAGAATATCAAAGAAAACAACTCGAAGAAAACCATTGGAGCCTACTCTGAAGCATATCTCCATCAAGATTTAAGACCTCCTTTTAATTTCTTTTGAAGTTTTTATGAGTTTCTTTATTTTTTGTGGTTATTTTGATTTTGAGATGTTTTTATTCATGATTATGAACTAAGTCCCTAGATACCTAGGGAAGATGAACCCTATGATAAATTCTATTATTTGATTTCTATTTTATGCAATAAATACTTGATTCTTGTTCTCTGTTATGTGTGCTTATTTCTTATTTTAATAATTTTGGGATATTAATTCATGTTTAATGTGCTTAAATCAGAGGAGGAAAAATCTCTATTTAAGAGTAGATCTAGCATAATTGAGTGGAGTTGCATGCAATCTTAGAAATAGGACGACATAAATCTATTGAATTAGAGTCAAATCTAATAGGGGAATCTATAGATGCGACGATAGGAGTTTTAATTAGAAAGAGATTTTAATTAATTAACTTAGAGTTAGTTGCCCTTACTCTCAAAAGAGATATTAGCATAATTTAGGAATTTATACGGATTAAGATACCAAGTGAATAAATCGTTTAGTTCGGATTCATAATAATAGATGAAATCTAGGAGGATTCTTTCGTGGGTATTGTTTATTTCATTGGTTATTATTCGATTAATTCTCTGTTGAGTTCTTTAGTTAGATTAATTTAGTTAATCTTAGTTTAAAACAATCACTCCAATTTGTTAGCTAAATAATAGAAAAACGGTAATTACTAATATTTTTGGTCCTCGTGGATATAATATCTCTACTCATCATAGCTATACTATTTATCGATAGGTGC
The DNA here is from genome assembly GCA_008044935.1 of Gossypium turneri. Taxonomy (NCBI): domain Eukaryota; kingdom Viridiplantae; phylum Streptophyta; class Magnoliopsida; order Malvales; family Malvaceae; genus Gossypium; species Gossypium turneri. Next base: position 50,873,148 of record CP032574.1, on the reverse strand, counting down.
ACTTGCCTTAGTCGTATTTTTAGTTAGTTCTGTGACATACATCAATGAATATCTTTTAAAACCAATGCACTAGCCATCACAAATTTTGTTCTTTTTAGATATAGATATATTAACTCTTCTGAAGCTTTCGACTAATTTTGTACTACCAAATATTGGACTAATATTGGTTTATATTTTCTTTTCTGTTCACTTTGGGGATTGTAACAAATAGACTAGGATGAACTTATAAATGTCCCAAAATATTATTTATTTCATAATCACCATCGCAAGCATGCGTGAACTTTAAATCAAAATCTATCTATTCATATTGTCACGATTAGTCTCCAATTATAATAAACATGAAGATTTGAATATCTGAGTGGTTAAAGGCTCTAATAATTATCCATAATGCGCAGGCCTCAATTGAAGACTGAAATTACAATAGCTCTAGAAGGCAATCGACAACAATTTGAGTAGTAGATTTGGAGTGACCGTATTACAAAATAAAAGAGAATCATGTTGATAAAATAAAAAGACAGAAAGCAGAGAACAAATAAAATGGGGGAGCAAAAGAGAAAGCATATTTTATGATCAATCGGAATATTTACAATACTTCTCCAAAGCTTATATTTATAGGCATAAGAAGTGTAAATGAAGTAAATGTCTAATTCTAATGACTATTAGAATTTAAAGTACATCAAAATTTATCTTAATTTTGATGGACATCCACTTAATAAAATATTCATAACACATATTATTTAAATAATTATTAATTTTTATATTATTTCAGTGAAAAAGCTCATAGTATTTTCTTTATGAAAACATCAAATGAAATTTTGGTTGAGAATAAAAATAATTATATAGTCATAAAATTGATTGGTAATATTTATGATTTTCTTTTTCAGAAAAGTAATGTGTATGATAAAAAAGTAGATAATGTGCATGATAAACAAGTAGATAATTGTATAATGTTATAATCACCTTTTTAAAGCTTCTGTAGTTTGCTGGGAAGGACCATTGTTGACCCCAAATCTAATAATCTTTTAAATAATAATGTTTCCATAAACGTGTTCAACGTACAGAAAAAGAATGATTCCATAAACGTCCATGTCGAAGATGACCTAGAAAAAATAAAGCAAGATTTGGCTTCATTTATATATATATATGTCATTGTCAACATACTAAGTTAACCTTCAACTTCTCTGTTTTCCATGATTAACTCCTGCAATTAAGATTGAAAATCTAAGCCTATAATACTTATTTTGAATTTAGTGGCATTGTTTTCACACACCCAATTACTACCCATGTTATGTTTCTTTATTCAGTTTTTTCTTTCTTTCATTGTTCATTCAAACTGATAGAATTCAATTGGTATATTGATATGGATAAAGAGATTAAATTGATACTTTGCGTGAATCATATAGACTTGATAAAAAACTGAAAATCGGGATAAAAATTAATGGTAATTAGTACGATTTATAATATTTTAATTATTGTTAGATCGATGGTAGGTTGGATTAAGAGATATCATTTTTAATTTTGTGAGTAAAAAAAAAAAATACTTCAAGTTTTATGACAAATTGTATTTTTAAAATGAAATGTAAGTCTAAATTTTAGAGACGATATTATTAAAAAACAATATATTTGTCATATTTAGCGGTTATGTAGTCTTATTAAATCAAGATGATAAAATATAATTTATTAATTTAATTATTTCAAAATATTTTTCACTCAATTTGTTCTAACAAATTTTTTATTATTATCATAACCATTATATTTTTTATTTACTGGTTTCCATTTAACTAGTTTATACCGCCTATTTTCTTTTTATGTTTTCCATGTGGACTAGTTGACAAGATGATTCTTTTGGATTTTTATGTTTTATCTCATTTGTAACTATATTTTTGGTTTTATTACCAACAATTCTAGTTGTATTTTCAACTTTTTCAAAGCTTTTATTAAAAAATCTCAGATAATCATCTTTTTGAAGATCTGATTCTATTTTTCTTTTCCCATAAATATCTGTTTTACCAGTATCCATAGGTTCTGGTATATTTATATTTTCATCCTCATCTGTTGAAGTTTTTTCTTCATCAGAATTATAACTAGTGACTTTTAAGTCTTCTAGTTATCGGAATTACTAGAACTACTACTGTTTGTAGTGTCATAGCTTAACATATAATGATAATTAAATAAAGTAAATAGATCTTTATGTTTTTCATAAAGTTCTTCTATTAATTTTAAATATTCTATTCTTTCTAATTTATTGAACTATTAGTAAATTTATACTTTCAATGTTCTACGAGGTCTTTATAGGATTGGAAATCATATTTTCGTTGTTTAGTATATTTTCTTTTTTTTCATGTTTTTTTATATTTTTTAGTAGTAAAAGATGATTCTTCTGAAGAAGTTTCTTCTTCTGAAGATAAAGTTAATATTATATTACTATTACCGTAATATAAAAGACCTAAATCTACTTCTTGTTCTATATTTTTATTATTAAGAACTTGTTCTAATTTATTATTAGCATTAGATAATATTTCTTTAGATTCGTTGTTCAAATCTAAATCTGTTACTTCTCTTAAATTATTTAGTTGTTGTTCTATTTTACTAACTTTATTATATAATTTATGAAAATATACAGAAGTTATATCTACTAAACTACTAAAACCCTTACTTAAAGATGAAATATTATTTTCATTCTTAGAGTCTATATGCATAGTATGATTACAAGTTTTATACTTATATAAACAATCTATTTCTTCCATATTATTTATCTCTGGTACTTAAAACCGTTCGTTATTTATAATATCTTCTGTCAAAGGCCTAAACGTCTCACACAGACTCAACGGTAACAGAAAGACAAAATAATAAATATATGAGTTTTGAGATAAATAACTATGAAATAAACAGAATTGTAAATCAAATATAAAGACTTACAATGTATACTATGAATATTATGTCTCGAAGAACCGTTCACCGGCACCTCTAATACCGACAAACAATGAAAAATGAAAAAAAAAAAAAAAAAAAAACTAAAAGATATCGTCTTGTTTTCCAACATCAATGGAAGGACAGATAGCTCTGCCTAATTGAAGTGATGATAGCTCTGCCTAATTGAAGTGATGCTTTGGGTCCACTTTCCTGCTAGGGATCAGTCAAGGATTAACGTTTACAGGTTTTTTCCCCTTGAAGGGAAATTTTTGGAAAGTTGTTTATTTTCATGTTATTCATGATTACTATTTCTATTAAGAAGTGGGTCAGCATTGGCTCCCAATCCTAACCAGTGAAGTACAAAAGTTAGTGGCATCTCACCACAAAAGCCAAGCCTAGCGGTTTTTTTTTTAAATTGACCCAAAAGTTTTATTAATTATGAAAATTAACCCCTTTTTTAGAATTCTTGATAGATATATTTGGGTAATTTAAATAAAATTTTATACATTTTTAGAGTTATTTAAATTTAATTTCAAAAGAGAACAAACTTAATATACAGATAGATAAAAAATTTAAAAGCATTAGTTTGGGTGTTGTAGCTATCATGCCATCACCCCTTATTTTCATCCAATTTAAAAAGGATAATTGCTTCATCAAGCCCCTGAATATATTATATAATCACACTTCAGTTTGATACTGCCAATGACAATGACGACACAAAGGTTATTCAAAATGAGTCATTTTCGTACTTGATTTTGTAAGGGGTTATTTTTTAAAATAATTAATTTATTTAGGTTATTTTTGAAAAAAAAAGGCCAAGCCAAACCAACAAAGACTAGCGGTTGGGAACTAGATTTTCCCATGGTTGGGCCACTCGCCCGAAGGTCCATCTGAAAAGTGGGAGAATTTGAGTAAAAATATAGGCTTAAAAAATTAGTTTGGGCAAAAAAAAAATAAGACCGATTTTGAAAATGAGTCAAGCCTCGGGTAAGATTTTTTTACCCAAGCCAAACTCGAATTTTCAAAAAAGAAAAAAAAATCTATTGTTTACTCACTATTTTGCAGCTATTTTCCCATTGTTATATTGTTACTATTTTACTGTTATTTTTTGAAGATTGTATAACTCTTGTTTTATTGTTAATTTTGCTACTATTTTAGATACATTTGCTTGTTAAGATCTTAGTGTTATTTAAGTATACATAATTTTTTTAAATTTATTTTTAAATTGTTGGGAAATATTTATTTTAATGTTTTTAGTGCTTTGATGTAATATATATATTTTTAAAATTAATATAAAAAATTTAATATGAACGGGCCAGGCTCGAATTTCAGCATTTTTACTTGTGTCAGACTTGGATAAAATTTTGTGCTCGTTTTTCAAGTTGGGCCTATCAAACAAGCCTAAAATTTTGTTAGGTCCCAACCCATGGACACCTCTATTGGGAACCATAAAAAAAAATTTTTTTTGTGTAATAGCCCGATTTTAGGCCTAGTTGGAACAGTGGTTTCGGGACCACAAATCCGACGAGGAAAAATGTAATGCCCTGAATTTTCAAAGGTGTCAGAACGGTGATTCAAGATCACTAAATTTGACAAATGAGTAGAAAATATTATTAATTTAGTGAGTATAAGTTAAATGTGAAGTTAGGAAAAATTTTTAAATAGTGAATAGTGCACTAGAAATAAATATTAAAATAATTAGAATCGAAAACGAGGTATTGAGACATCGGAGATTTTAAACCGAGCCATAAATATTTATAAAAATATTTATGGAGTGTTAAAAAGTTAGTATTAAAGTTTCGTCAAGAAATTTTAAAGTTCCGAAAATTAATTGAGCAAAAAGGACTAAATTATAACAAATGTAAAATTATAGGAAATGATTAAATAGCTTAAATGACAAAAGGAAGAGGGCTTAAAAGGAAAATAGACCCAAGGTCTATTTGGGCTGGACGGCAAAGGCATGAAATCAGCAAGAAAGTAAGGAGAATTAAGGGCAAAATTGGAATATTGCAAAAATGGCTTAATAAAGTTAGGACCAAAGTGGAATTATCTAGATTTCTCTTCATTTTTCTGCATTCTCATCAGCTAAAAACACCATAGAAGGGTTTCTTCAAGCTGGTTCTTCATATTTTTACTGCAAGTAAGTTCAATTCTTGACTATTTCTTGAAATTTTTGTGTTTTTGTGACTTTTACAACCAGGCCCACTTATTGTATTCATTAGTTTTTGATTCTATGAAAGAAGTTGAAAGTTGCTATGAACACATGCTGGAAGTGTATGATGATTTAGCATGGAATTAGAGATTTAAATTGTTCATATGCTGATTTTATTGAAAGAATTGAATAGAAAGTGAATGTTTGGGACCTAATAGTAAAAAAGTTTGAAGATAGAGTTATATGTGGAAATTCTAAATTTCAATAGTTGTGAAATAACTTATAATGTCTAGGTAAAGTATTAATTGAGAAAATTAGATTAATTAAGGGGTTAATTGAGAAAGGACCGAATTGTATAAACTGTGAAATTTGGGGCAAAATGGAAATCAACATATACACTAAAGCAGTTTTGGACAGCAGCAGTAGTATAAATTTGAAAAATCACCAAAAATTGTGGGAATTGAATTAGAGGGTGAATAAAATATGAAATTAAAGCCTATTGAGTCTAGTTTCTCATAGAAGAAACAGTGTAAGCAATGAAGTTGTAAATCATGAGATATGATAAATTTTGTGAGACAATATCAGAATGATTTCGGGTTCCCCTGTTATGACTTTGCAAAATCATAAAAAATTGAAGAAAAATAATTATGAGTTATAATTTATATACTTAGAATCCTTAATGAATCTATTTTCAAATGAAATAAACAAAAACATCATCGGAATTCTGTACAATTAGATAATTCATTTTTAGTGAAGAGTAGTCGGAACTGTCAGACAACAAAACAGGGGAAACTTTAAAGAATAAACTGTACTATTTGGTTGAACCAAAAATTCTAAAAATTTTATGATAAGAAGATATATGAGTCTAGTTTCAGGGAAAATTTACGGAACTAAATTTGGAGCTCTGTAGCTTCGAATAAAAATAATTTAGTGACTCTGACTCGAATAAACAGCTTTGAATGTACATGTGAGTGAATAGTGAAATTATAATTAATATTGTTTAAGTGTATTATACACACTAAGGATGTGGAATGGAGAGGAGGAGGAGGAAAAATAAAATATACGAATGATTTGTGCATAATTAGTCACATGCTCGATTATAATCGATAGATGGTGAAATAGAAGTGATGCTTATATTTGTGTATTATTGGTCATGGTTTAAGCTCATATGGGAACATAAAGTTTCATAGTATGTGAGTGTGGTATATTTGGTATATGATTTGATATGATGTAAGGTCATAAATGGTTTATGAATTAACTCATGTTGGTAAGTTTGATACATGAATAAATGTTGAACTCGGCCCTACTTACAATGCTTACGCTATATGTTTATTTGGCTAACATGTGTGGTGTACACGCTTAGGCCTTGGCCAAGTGGTGGCTGAATTATGCCACGTTAAACTTACAAGTTATGCATTAAAATGGTAAATACCTAATTGAAATATATTTTGGATTGAAAAATTGATTTAAATTGTGAGCATGAGAAATTGCGAATTGAATGAAATGGAAATGAAGCATTGAATTGCATGAGTATGTATCGGGTCTTGTAGGCCCTATTTATTATAATTATAATATTTTAAGGATATTTTGTGAAGAGTTATAAAAGCATGTTAGTAATTTTGAAAGTTTTAATTTAGATGAAATTTTATAACTCGGTTAAACACGTTTACAAGTGTTTGTGTTCTGGTAATGCCTCATACTCTATTCCGGCGTTGAATATGAGTAAGGGGTGTTACATTTAGTGGTATCAGAGCCAAGGTTTAGTCGGTTCTCGGACCGAACGTAGTATATGTGAAGTATAAAAACAAATGCCACTATTTAACTTGTGATAGTGTGATATCTTCCAACTCTGATGAGATTTATTTTACTTATAGATAGAGATGCTTTTCAATTTAGTTAATTCTGATAATATTGAAAGCAATATTCAAGTTTATGAGTGGAAAGTTGATTTTGATGAATTGGAACTCATAAATGTATGAATAAATGTTTTGTAATATATGTCGATAATGAATATTATGTTATATGTATCATTAAAAATAAATTATAGTACTATACGAACTATTGAATTGATAACTAAATTATAAAATATACAAAAGTAATATATGAAGTAGATGATAAGGATTATTAAGATAGAGAAGATATAAATGCACGAATTATTGGTACAAGAATTAAATTGTAAAGCATGTAAAAGTATTGTGCGAAAAGTGTAAAAGTGATGTGCATGCATGAATGAAATAATTTGCCCAAGTAGACGAGATTAGAACTATTAGGATATTAAGGGAGTTTAGCGTGCTCTCTGATTATTAGCACATCGGTGCTCTCTGATATTTAGCACATCTGTGCTCTCTGATATTTAGCACGTCAGTGCTCTCTGTTTAGCACATCTGTGCTCTCTGATATTTAGCACGTCAGTGCTCTCTATTTAGCACATCTGTGCTCTCTGATATTTAGCACGTCAGTGCTCTCTGAATACTAGCACGCTCTCTGATCACTAGCACGTTAGTGCTCTCCGTTTAGCACATTTGTGCTCTCTGTATAGCACTTTGGTGCTCTCTGTTTAATAGTGCATAATAATGCACCTCTGTATCAGTCCCATATATCCTAAGTGTTCTGTTTCGTCTACTGGGCCTCTGCTAAAAAAAATTGTTACAAGATAAAAGATTATCTTTGATTCATGTTTGAAAAATTGAATTAAAAAAAACATTTTAAGATCCAATGATGAATGATTATAAAGGAAAATAAGTTACAAAGCTGTGAATAAATAAACATGTATTTGTAATAAAATAATTTAAAGTCGTGAATAAGTAAATGTTATTTAGTTTTGTATGGAGATTTAAAATAGTAATCCTTATAGATAAGGATGAAAATATACATTTATACATTTAAAAGAGTACCCTTGATAAGAAATGTTTTACTAATAGACAAAAATGCTTCCAACCAAGCTAGTTCTGACAGTGATGAAAGTGATATTTGAGTATTTAATAGAGAAAGGGGAGTTGCCTATATGAGTAAAGATTTATAAAGTTACGAAATGAATGTTTGTAATGAATGTATTGACGATAAAAGTCATGTTATATATATATATATAAGTATATATGTGAAAGTTAAATTTCGAGGCTTTATGACCTTTATCCCCTCATAAGTATAGATTTATACAGTAAAATTTACCAGATTTATATTGATTAAGTATACAAGTGTGTAATTGAAAAGTCCAGTAACCAAATGATTAATAAATGCAGTTAGAGCTGAGAATGGGTTAGTAAATAAAGATGATTATGACTGAGATATTAGATAATATTTTTTTAAAGACTATTTAGAATACGCAATGTTGCTGTTAAGAAAGAAGTTATTCATTAGTAATCGATTTATTTAGACAGAGATGCTTTCAATAGAGCTATTTTCGATGATGCTGAAAATAATATTGAGATAAATGAAATATGCTCACGTTATGCTGGAATTTGGAAAGGTAAGTATAAAAATTCGTGATATGTATGTGTTCATGTATGAAAAGAGATGATCATAAGTTAAAAAAAAAAAAAAAAAGTTTATGTTGTGAAAAGCTCATCCAAGTATGTTGGTGATTATATGATGCTATGTGCTCAACATATTTGATTAAATGAATATGATAAGCGAATTTACTTAAATAGATGGAATGTGTGTTTATGTATATCTGCTTGAATAAGTGAATTCAGTACGTTCATATGATAGAATCTTATATTTAATTGTTAAATTAAAGATAATAAGATATTTTGTTTTATGTCTTTACTATTAAACCATGAATATTATAATAGTATGAAAATTGAATTGGAAGATTAAATTGAGTAGAACGCAAGAATGAGTACTTTCGTTCAGTGATATGTGATGAATTGACGAAAAAGACCATGGTTGGACCATGGCAACATGTGATATGTGATTTTCGTATAAGACCATATCTGGGATATGGCATCAGTGTGATATGTGCTACTATGTAAGACCATAGCTGAGCTATGGCATCAATATGTAAATATGTATAAGACCATAATTGGACTAAGGCATAGAGAAAACAAAGTACTCAATTCTGTAAGGCGTTCTCTAATTGAATAAATGTCGGTAAGTAAAATGAAATGTAAGTATTGGAATTTAATTAGATATTAATATTGAGCTCGAGTAAGTAAATTCATTGTGTGAAATTGTGGGTGACAGAAAATATTCATAATAAATAGATGTGTTAATTTGCTTGGAATGAATTACGTGGTTACAATGGTATTACATTGATGATGAATACAAAGTCATATATATATGTATCTATGAGAGCAAGTTAAAAGATTTATGATTTCACCATCACTCCCTTATCAGTATTGTTTTATGACGAAAATTATCTTGATGAGACAGATATGTTTTTCAACTGAGTTAATTCTAATAGTATAGAAATAAACACTTAAATGTTTGAGTGAAAATGTATTGATTATGAGTTGAAACTCATAAAGGTATGGATCAAAGAATAAAACATTTTTTTTATTGATAAATGTTATAATTATACGAGCATATGAGTTATGATGTTTGGATTATGATGCTATATAGAAACTTTGATTGTGAATTAGTGATTTGAGTTGGAATTTTGTGTTGAGAACAAAAGTGAATAAAAGCAAATGTTTATTAAATGCTTTGAGAATGTGAAATTAGTAATGAATTGGCTATTTGTGATAGTATGTGTTATGCGTATTTATGTATAAGATAAATTTGAGGCTTTACTACACTCACCCCCCATATCAGTAAAATGTTACAATGAAATTTGTGAGATTTTGGTTGAATAAGCTTACGAGTGTAGTGTTACAGAAGTTCGTGTATGGAAGATTAATAGTGTGGTCGGAAAAGTGAATGAATTAGCAAATGAAGACAATATAAAAAGAGAGAAATATTGGATAGTTCTGAAAACTACTTAGATTATGCAAAGTTACTGTCACAAAAGAAGTTAAATCCGAATTAAATAATTTATTCAGGTATGTTATTTAAAGAAAGAATTAACCGAGAGTTTTTCTAGATCGATTTCTGTTAGTAAAGAAATAATGTGAAAATTTTGATGACAGAATTAGACAATTGAGTAGTGTTTGTATTATAACAATAGCTGAGTACAGTGGCTATAATGGGTAACTAATATGAATCCTTTTAGACATTCTGTGTGTACAATTATCCTTAGAAGTATATGTGATTGTTTAGTTTCAAAAAGAATTCTTATCGTATGAGAACATTAGCTAAACATATTAATAGGTGAAAGAATTATTGGTTTGTTTGGGTTATGTTCGACATCGCCATGACTTTTTCTGGTATTTATTCCCTTGTGTGAATATGAAAATCGATGGTAAAGTCTGAGTGAGGCTAATATTTTATTTCTACTGGTTATTGTTCTATTGAATATACGTGAAGATTATATTGCTTCTGTCACTTTGGATTCCGTTAATTATGAGTAACATTGATCTTTCTAGACATTATTTTTATCATCGAAATGGATATCATTCTATATGGATTATAATTTTTCGATACTTTGTGTAGCTTCAGATGCTGAAATATCGCTATCCTAATTTTCTTATGAATCTATGTGATTATCTGTAAAGGATATGAAAATCTAAAATCATGTGTGAATTTGAAATGTACTGTGTGGAAGTAAATCATTAATCTACAATTTGGTAAGATTTTCGGGGACGAAAATCCCTAAAGGGGGGGAGAGTTGTAATAGCCCGATTTTAGGCCTAGTCGGAACAGTGGTTTCGGGACCACAAATCCGACGAGGAAAAATGTAATGCCCTGAATTTTCAAAGGGGTCAGAACGGTGATTCAAGATCACTAAATTTGACAAATGAGTAGAAAATATTATTAATTTAGTGAGTATAAGTTAAATGTGAAGTTAGGAAAAATTTTTAAATAGTGAATAGTGCACTACAAATAAATATTAAAATAATTAGAATCAAAAACGAGGTATTGAGACATCGGAGATTTTAAACCGAGCCATAAATATTTATAAAAATATTTATGGAGTGTTAAAAAGTTAGTATTAAAGTTTCGTCAAGAAATTTTAAAGTTCCGAAAATTAATTGAGCAAAAAGGACTAAATTATAACAAATGCAAAATTATAGGAAATGATTAAATAGCTTAAATGACAAAAGGAAGAGGGCTTAAAAGGAAAATAGACCCAAGGTCTATTTGGGCTGGACGGCAAAGGCATGAAATCAGCAAGAAAGTAAGGAGAATTAAGGGCAAAATTGGAATATTGCAAAAATTGCTTAATAAAGTTAGGACCAAAGTGGAATTATCTGGATTTCTCTTCATTTTTCTGCATTCTCATCAGCTAAAAACACCATAGAAGGGTTTCTTCAAGCTGGTTCTTCATATTTTTACTGCAAGTAAGTTCAATTCCTTGACTATTTCTTGAAATTTTTGTGTTTTTGTGACTTTTACAACTAGGCCCACTTATTGTATTCATTAGTTTTTGATTCTATGAAAGAAGTTGAAAGTTGCTATGAACACATGCTGGAAGTGTATGATGATTTAGCATGGAATTAGAGATTTAAATTGTTCATATGCTGATTTTATTGAAAGAATTGAATAGAAAGTGAATGTTTGGGACCTAATAGTAAAAGAGTTTGAAGATAGAGTTATATGTGGAAATTCTAAATTTCAATAGTTGTGAAATAACTTATAATGTCTAGGTAAAGTATTAATTGAGAAAATTAGATTAATTAAGGGGTTAATTGAGAAAGGACCGAATTGTATAAACTGTGAAATTTGGGGCAAAATGGAAATCAACATTTACACTAAAGCAGTTTTGGACAGCAGCAGTAGTATAACTTTGAAAAATCACCAAAAATTGTGGGAATTGAATTAGAGGGTGAATAAAATATGAAATTAAAGCCTATTGAGTCTAGTTTCTCATAGAAGAAACAGTGTAAGCAATGGAGTTGTAAATCATGAGATATGATAAATTTTGTGAGACAATATCAGAATGATTTCGGGTTCCCCTGTTATGACTTTGCAAAATCATCAAAAATTGAAGAAAAATAATTATGAGTTATAATTTATATGCTTAGAATCCTTAATGAATCTATTTTCAAATGAAATAAACAAAAACATCATCAGAATTCTGTACAATTAGATAATTTATTTTTAGTGAAGAGTGGTCGGAACTGTCAGACAACAAAACAGGGGAAACTTTAAAGAATAAAATGTACTATTTGGTTGAACCAAAAATTCTAAAAATTTTATGATAAGAAGATATATGAGTCTAGTTTCAGGGAAAATTTACGGAACTAAATTTGGAGCTCTGTAGCTTCGGATAAAAATAATTTAGTGACTCTGACTCGAATAAACAGCTTTGAATGTACATGTGAGTGAATAGTGAAATTATAATTAATATTGTTTAAGTGTATTATACACACTAAGGATGTGGAATGGAGAGGAGGAGGAGGAAAAATAAAATATACGAATGATTTGTGCATAATTAGTCACATGCTCGATTATAATCGATAGATGGTGAAATAGAAGTGATGCTTATATTTGTGTATTATTGGTCATGGTTTAAGCTCATATGGGAACATAAAGTTTCATAGTATGTGAGTGTGGTATATTTGGTATATGATTTGATATGATGTAAGGTCATAAATGGTTTATGAATTAACTCATGTTGGTAAGTTTGATACATGAATAAATGTTGAACTCGGCCCTACTTACAATGCTTACGCTATATGTTTATTTGGCTAACATGTGTGGTGTACACGCTTAGGCCTTGGCCAAGTGGTGGCTGAATTATGCCACGTTAAACTTACAAGTTATGCATTAAAATGGTAAATACCTAATTGAAATATATTTTGGATTGAAAAATTGATTTAAATTGTGAGCATGAGAAATTGCGAATTGAATGAAATGGAAATGAAGCATTGAATTGCATGAGTATGTATCGGGTCTTGTAGGCCCTATTTATTATAATTATAATATTTTAAGGATATTTTGTGAAGAGTTATAAAAGCATGTTAGTAATTTTGAAAGTTTTAATTTAGATGAAATTTTATAACTCGGTTAAACACGTTTACAAGTGTTTGTGTTCTGGTAATGCCTCATACTCTATTCCGGCGTTGAATATGAGTAAGGGGTGTTACATTTTGTATTTTCTTTCCATCCAAAAATACAATTTTTTTTAAAAAAAATTGACCAGTGCCGCCTAACAAGTCAGAGATACCCTTTAAATTTTTTTCTTCACTATGAATACTTGTATTTTTCACGTGTATTTTAAAAAATACATACGGGTGCCTCTTGACACAGTGGCGACACCAATTTTTTTTTTAAAAGTTGATGATTGAGTCATCATTTCATCAAAAAAGTGGATGGTGCCGCCTGACCAACCAATAACATCGAAGTTCGCTGTTCATTAATTAAAAATTTTAAGTTATCTGTATAAAAAAAGCCACAATTTTACTTTACACTAAAACCCTGATTAAATGATAACAAAAATATTAAGATTTTTTTTTTTATATTGCTCATAATGTATTCTAAAAAGTATAATTAATTAATTAATTAATTATTAATTTAAGTATAAAAGTTCAAATTAAAAGAACAAAAATGGCTCATCTTCTTCCTCACGAAGCAAAGAAAAGAAAGAAAGGGTTTTGAAGCTTTCATATTTTTGATTATTCAATTTATTATAATTTTTATATTTTTCAAGGAAGTTTAATTTAGCTAGTAAATATGTAAGATTGTTAAAGGCTTTAAAAATTGCTATTGACGAATCCTCATGAAATTGATACTAAATTATTTTTAATATGTAAGTTTGTAATATTTATTTTATTTGGCCATATTCTAATTTTGGTCAAGGACTTGTGGTCATTGATCTAAGCCTTGCTTGAAAAGAAAAAAGGTGGAATGATAAATTAGATTTTTCTTCTTAACTTTTAGTATTTTTTTGTTGAATTTAAATTTTTTCATGAAAAAAAAGTTAAAAACCAGGAGGAATCACATTTGAAATTAAAATTATTTTTATTCATTATAAGTCATAGTTTTCCTTTAAATTTCAACTTTTTTATGAAAATGTTTTTTTAAATTTTTGAGATTTAATAAAATTTTAAAGTTTACTTTAGAAACCATAAATAACAAAAATTGTTGTGAACGAAAACATTTAAAATAGCATGATGCTTGTCGATTGAGTCTTAACTCAATTGGTATGGATATTATTGTCAGTACGGGAGGACGTGGGTTTGAATACACGCATTATCCTCTTATTTAAGGATTGCGAATGACTCGTATATATATAAATATATATATATATATATATATATATATATATATATATATCCACAACCAATTGTAGAATCTTCGCAGCTGAGGCATCCTAACAAACCGGTAGGCTGGAACTTGTTCTTAGGCGCTCGCTATCTATTTTCATTGTTCAACTCTTTGACAACATGAAAAAACTAAAAGTTTTGCCCTCTCTCTATCTATTCATGGGATGGAAAAGCAGAGGCCTTTGGTGTCTTCTCCAATTAAGAATTAGGGCCTCGTAATCACTAGTCAATATGTTTTTTTCTTTTCTTGTATGTTTTTCTTCGTTCATGGTTTGATATGTGTTTTTACAAATAAATTATTAAAAAATTTGAAGTATTCCAAAAGAACTAAATCTCACCTTTTTAAAAATAGATGTTGAGACCCTAATTTATAAATTATTATACATCATTGAAATAATAAAAGCAGGTTAATTTGATGTACATTTTAACATTTTGTTTTTGGATTTCTTTTTAAACCAAATTAATATAATTTAATCCATTAAATCTATATTCAAAAAAAATATTTCGAAATATGTTGACTCTCGTCGTCGCCATACTAAGTACTTATCATTTAATTAATAGTTTGTGCAGTAAAATCCAACCTTGATCGCCAAACCCAAAAATGAAATGATTAGGTAGATGATTTATGCTCCCTTAGGGGCCGGTTCAACCAGACTTTAATTTGAGTATAAATATGCCTTGCGGCTTGCACCTACAATTGGATTATCAATCGTCTCCCTTTGCGTCTTGCATTGTATCATCAACCTTGCATAAACAGCATCAATCATGGTTGTAATACGCCATTTTTACCCGGGCCCAAACAAAAAACAACCCAATTAAACAGTTCAAAACATAAATTACAAGCCCAAAAATTAAAAAAAAAACCTACTGGCCCAAGTGGCTCACAACCTAAACTCAATTTTTAGTAAAATCAAAAAACCCTAAACTTAACACCCCATGTGTCGCCGCTCCTGCCCTAGCCTCTGCCACCACCTGCTCCACCAGCTCCTCTGACATCTGTAAAACAAGACAACACGTAGCAGTAGAAAGAAACACGCAAGACACAGTAACATAAACAGTCAAATGAACGGCGTAATGTTGGCTATAAAAAAGCCATTATCCATGTATTTTAAAGGGGGATTCAAAAAAAAAAAAAGGAAAAAACAAAGACAGAATAAAATACAGTTTCAAGGTGATTATTTTGTTTCATTTTATTTTATTTTATTTTGTTTCCTTTTTTTTCATTTCGAAGCGACAATAAATAGAAAAAGGAAAGATTTTTTACCTTCATTGGTGGCGCCAGAGCATTTTCGGGATCGAGGGAGTGCATCGGAGAAAAAAAGAAGCTTTTTAGCTTCCCGACCGCCGTATACGGCGGCGTCGCGTCGGCCGCTGGTCGATGGCCGGAGTCATGGCCGGAGGGGGAAAGGATTGAGAGAACTGAGAAAGTGAACTGAGAGAGTTCTCTGATTTTTTTCTGAAAAATTAAGGGTGAGTTTGGATGGGCGGTGCGTTTACTTGCGGTTAGTGTAAAAACAGCGGTGGCGGTGAGATTAGATACTGTAGTGATACTTTAGCGTGAGACAAAAAGTGAGCTAAATGCACCGCACCCAATCGCCCATCCAAACCCACCCTAAGTGGGAAATGTTTTTTTTCTATGGTTTTTGCTATTTATAGAGGGCATAATACGGCGTCGTTTTGGGCTTGTGCATTAATGGCCAAAATGACGCCGTTTACATCAAACCCGAAAATTGACCCAATTCGCAAAGAGGATCCGCGTGTTATCTTTTAGGGGGATATTTCGCAATCAGTCCCTCAGCCTTTGCAGCATATTCAATGTGGTTTTTTTATTTCGATTTCGGCCACAAAGTTTTGCTCCCTATTCAATTTGGTCGATAGACCATGCGCAGGTGCCTGCCTAGAACGACGCCGTTTGATTGACGTGGGAATAATTCCTATTTGGCCCCTGCATCTTTGCTCGCTTTTCGTTCAGGCCCTGATTTCTTCTTTCTTTTCAAATTTCCCCTTTCATCTTATTCCAGTTACAATTCGGTCCTAGGCCCATTATCTTTTAGTTTTTATTTTTTTCAAAATTGTTTGTTATTCTTTTACATTTTATTTAATTTCTTTTTTTAAAATATAATAAAATGTGACTTATTAATTTGGTTTACTTAATATTCTCATTATTTTGCCTTTCTTTTCACATTTTATTGTTTATTATTTATTCTTGCTATAGCATGTTTATCATTTTCAATATACATATATTTCAACAATCATCATTATAGTTGGTAGTCATATTATCATTATTATTCTTAGATTGTTTAATATAATATTTATTTTATAATATTAGGTTTTAAATTGTTTTTGTTATATATATTTATTGTCCTTATTATTTGTTTTGTTTATTATTTTTTGCCTGTTTCTTGTATTTTATTCTTCATATTGCTATTCATTTATTATAATTCGCTATACATATTGACATTAAAATTCGTTTCACATTTTATCATAAAATTGTGGTACATTTTACCCGACATTAAAAATTTTGCTTTCAAAGAAAGAAAAATTAAACTTCGTGTTTTAAGATTTGAAAAGTCGTATTCTAATTTACGGGGTTTCAATTTTCTCGACAAACCAAAGTACATGAATTTTTTCAAACATAAGGTTTTTTAAACGATCTCGTGAATTAATAAAAGATCGTGTTCTAACTTACAGGACATGATTTCTTTTTCTAAACTCAAGATAGTCGAATATATTTCAAATCGAGAATTCAAGACATTGTGTCCTAACTTACGGGATATAATTCTCTTTCTCGATTAACGTAAAATATGTCCTTTTCTCAAAAATTTTTAGCATTTCAACAAAGGATCGTATTTTAAATGTCTTTAAAGTTTAGGGATGCTAATTAATCAACTAGGTACTAATTTTGGGCGTTACGAGGGTGCTAATTCTTCCTCGTACGTAACCGACTCCCGAACATGTTTTTCTGAATTTCGTGGACTAAAATCGTGGTTTTAATAAAATTAAATTGTTTATTAAAAATAACCACTTTTCGAGGTGACCCGATCACACCTCATCAAAAAAGGATTAGTGGTGACTCCCATGTTTGTTTTCATTTTCAAAATCCAAGTCGACGACCCTTTTACAAAAAAATGGTTTCGACAATGGCAGCTCAGTCCAAACATGTTTTCTCAAAGATACTCACAGTTACTGACATCAGAAAGAGTTAGCAGTCCCGTCAGCAATCCAGAGTTCTTTGCCACCTTTCAATGGAGGTCATACAGTCACATTTCAATTTTTACACGGCACAAGACCCTGGCCAATTCGCTACACAATCCGCAGGAAGGGGTACAAGAAATCCGTATTCTCAGGTAAACTATGGAAAAGCTTGGTTATTTATAACAGCTTAAATGTTGGGGATAGATTCATTTTATACATAGGGCAAGGCAAAGATGGTTCTTCCTACTATAGGGTTAAAGTGGGGAGAGAAATCCACTTCTTTGGCATCCCCCAGGGGGTGCAAATGCAATGGGCTATGGCAATGGCACTGGTGATCATGGACATGCAGCTGTAGAAGCATTTATTACTCGTAGTCATCAAGGCCTTCTGCGACAACCCACTACTCCATGTGGTGCTGAGTTAGATTGGACTTTGGCGCTGGCGCCACCCAATGTGGAGGGAAACACCATGATAGGATCCATGGCCAGCCTTTGAGTTCCTGGACCCGTCAGGAATCAGGATGTTTCGTTTGTATACGTGTTCCTGTTTTTCGGTTTTGTTTTGTTACAGTGTGATGGGCTTATATTTTAGCTGCAGAATAATATTCTCTTGTCTTAAAATTTTTTTGTTTTATTATTATTATTTTATTTTTCTGAGATAATTGGTTGGTATATTTTTAAGTTGATATAGTAAGTCTTACATTTTTTTTGTCTTTCTTAGGCTAAAAGTCTTTAGTCAACGGTACTGGCTTGATCTTTAAGCTCACCCTTCTTCTTCATCTCTTACATCTCATACATAATCAGATCCAACTCCAATATCCAGTTCCTCCCTCGGTGAAGCTTCAACCTTTTCAACAATGCAGCTAAGTATCTCTCTCTGCTATATATAAATGTTTCATCTTTAATCCTTGAGCCCTTTACTCTTTTCTTTTCCTTTTTTCGAATTTTGGTGTTTTCATGGAGAAAAATACATATGTAATCAAGTTTTCTAGTTGCTTGATTCAAATTAAGTTTAAAAAAACTATATATATATATTCGCGTTTTTAGTCTCGTTTCTCCACAGATACTCAAGCACCCACCTATTTTACAATTAGTTCATGTTTTTAAGTCATGTGTCACTGCGAAAGTTAATCTGTACCTTTGTTGCTTCTTGATGCTTATGGATTCAGACACGAAATGGGGTTTTGAGATTTCTTTTTCTAAATTTAGGATTAAATTGATTAAGAGGGGTGTTCTTCTGCATGGTTGAAGATTCTATTTTTATTCCTTTTGTTATAGGCAAGTGTTTTGATTTTAGGGTACCTTTTTTTATGATTGATATCTTCTAATTTTGTAACTCTCTTTTGGGTTGTTTTAATCAATAAATTTTAATTGGATTAGGAAAAAACATTTTGATGAAAGATAGTGTCTGAAATTTGAGAGAAAAATGGAATATTGATTCAATTTTTTACATTATTTTCAAAAATATATGGGTTGAACATGGGAGGAGACAAACTAGAGAGAATGGTGCAAAGGGCAGGGGATGAGGATTGTTGGCATGCCCATCGAAAGCAAGGTGGAGGGAGAGGAGAGGAGAGAAGAGAGGGCGGTGAAGAGGTAAGAAGGGGCGGATCAGGTTAAACAAAAATAAATAAATAAATAAATAAAAGAAATTTAAGGTTATTTTAAATTGAGTGTAGATCTTGATAGGCGATTGGGCATCGTTTAGACTGTTTAACTTACTTAAAATCACAAAAAAAATCTTTACAATTCAAATTAAAGTTAACTAGTTGTCTACATCCTATTTTTTTCATTCAATGCTTATAATTATTCATAACTTTACCACAACTTTTAAATAAGAAGAGAAACACGTTTTAGCGCGCTTAAACCAACGCCCTCTTACACTAATAATAATACTGATACCAATTAAACTAAAACTTAATCGACTCGCACATCCCAATTATTTAACTAACAATTAATTGAGACCCTAATTAAAAAATACAATTAATTGTTCACTTTAATCACATATGTGTTGTTATTATGATTAATTTCAAATATTATGTTTCATTGTTTATTATATGTTATTTTTAAATGCATACATATATTCGAAATATGTCGTTTCCTCATATACATATACACGTGTGTGATAAAATAGTTAGCAATATATTAAAAATATATACTTATAATTAAAATAATCACCAAATAGGTTTTTGCTCGACACTTAACTAATTACATTTTTTTTTTATTTTGAAGAAAAGAGACGGTGTTGTTTGAATTACATATTTAAAAGGGAGAATATTTGATACATTATCGATGGATAATAACATGACATCTCATCATTGAATAAAACAACAAAAATAATGGACTTAGAAATAAATATTGATAACTTCATTTTAATATAATTAAATAATAATTCATTATAAATAAATGCTAAGACCCTAAACTCTTAAATCCAATATCCTAAATTTGATAGTTATCAATATTGATTTATAATAGTTACAAGTACTGTTTAATTATGTTTACATAAAATTATTAGTATTTCTTTACAAGCCCTCCATATTTTTTGTTTAATTTAGTGATGATGTGTCATGTTGTTATTTACTGACGATGCACGAGACTTATACACAAACAGTGCATTAAATATTATTCATTTATACTAAAACAAGTCCAATTTATGAGAGTAGTAAAAAGCATTGAGAGTTGAGACGAATATAAAGTTGATTTGTCGATAAATGTTGGGTGTAGTAGTGAGGTACACTATTCGACCCACTATTATTGACTAGGGCCGACCCAATCCTCTTCATTTCAGTAGTGATAGTTTGTACGTTATGAGTTTGCACGTGATGGGTTTGCATTATCATGCAAGCGAACCCATATTTAGGAGACACATGTTAACCCTAAAATAATGTACGCATTAACATGCTTTATAATTTATAATTCAAACTCTTTATAATTTATAAAATTTTAAATTAGTAATGATAAAATTACACTTTGTCCCCTAAAAATGATAAAAAATTGATTTAACTCTTTAAAAATTATAAAGATTTAGGCCATTCAAATGATGAAATTTTATTTTTACTATCGTAAAAATATATAATTTAATTCTGCCTCCAAAAAAAAATTTCAGGTTCCACCATTGATAATATGTAAAGTTAAAAGCAATATATTACTTTATTAAAAATAATTTGGGCACTGATCTTGAATGTTGAATTCCAAATTTGACTCATATTTTAAATGCATCAAATTTTATTACCAATTTTTCGAGCCTGATTATTTTTGTTCAAATCTTCTAAAATATTGAATCAAATTTTAGATCTGGAAAAGTAATCTATCCTTGAAAATAAAAAGGTTTTTTTTAATTTTTTTGAGTTTTCAAATTTCTTATAATTTTAATAAATTTATATCAATTTTAATATTTTTATAACTTTCATAAGAAAAGATATTAGATTAAACTCGAAACTACGATGTCTCACCATTTGTTTGATTGTTGTGTTAAGTAAGAACAACTTAACTTTTTTGTTCACACTAACTAGAATTTAAAGTATGGAATTAATTAACTGTTCCATTATTTCTTAAAATTCTCTAAAGGTTGTTTCCTTAATGAGAACAGTTGCTTGATTGACTAGTCTGTGGTGCGACGTGCTACCGCGCAATTTCTCAAATCGGGAAACGGTAATAGGAACATGACTAGTAACAGGGAAATCCTAACCCTGTAAACCCAACACGGAATCATATGTGAAACATGCATCTCTTTTGTGTGTGTGTGTGTGTGTGTGTTTGTGTGTGTGGGTGTGTATATATATATATGTCAGTTGATACCCACCCAGTAACCATGGAATCTCGATCTAGAATGGTGTTCTCAAAGCCACTCACAGATACTGATATCAAAAAGAGGTTGGCGATACCATCAAATATCCTGCCTTATTTGCCAAATTTCAATGGAAGCAACGGTGTTAGAATTAACATAATGTATGGGACAAAGATCTGGCCAATTGATTGCACTGTGAGGAGAAAAGGCTATAAGAAACCTGTTTTCTCCGGTAGATTATGGAGAGCCTTTATTATGAGTAATGAACTCAAAGTTGGAGATAGAATCAGCTTGTACAAAGTGCAAGGTGAAGCTCGTTGTTCTCACTTTAAGTTTGAAGTGGAGAAGCAGCCAGCATCTGCCAGCAACCAGTACGGAACGACTGTCAGGATTTTTGGTTTTAATATAAGTGATGAAGCCACTGAAATGAAGTTTATGAAAGAGCGAGAAATAGACTTCTTTAAGGGCGGTGGAGACAAAGGTCACAACATTATGACTGATCATCATCATGGCCTGAGCTTGGACTTGAATCTGAGACCACCCGGTAGGAACTGTCATGCTTGTTGAACTTGTTTTACATTGTTTTAGTACGTAGTTGCCTTTCATTGTCTTGTTCCTTAGACTGATACGAAGGGTATGAAATTAGAAATGCTTGGTGTGCTTTCTTTTTATCTCTTTCATGTGCCAAAACTCTTGGTTGACTTGTATTTGTTATACTTTGACTTCTTCATCTCCTAAATGGATCCAACTGCGATACCAGTTCGCCGGACGGTAAAGTATAACCTTGTCAACAACATATGTGGAGCTAAGTATCTGTCTATGCTAGCTATAATGTTTATCTTTAGTCACTGAGCTCTTTACATGTTCTTCAGCTAGCTATATATATTTTGGTATTATCCATGTCATGTCAGTTTTAGAATCTTGGTGTTTCCATAGGGAAAGCACCTGGTTGTCATTATATGTAAATTTTTTTTTCCCAATGATTTTATTTTTGAGAAGGTGAACACTCGATGAATAAGTTATAATTTGTTGAGTTAGGCACTGACTATATGTTCCGATAAAAACTTGCTGAAGAAATGAAATATAATTAAGATATATCTTTTTGATAAGAAGTTAAATCGACCAGAAGAAGAATTAAACCAAAAATTAGTATACATTTCGGGAAAATAAAACTTCCATCAAAGAGAAGTAAATGAAAGGCTTTCATAAAAATTCTTGTAGAATCGAGAACGAAGTTTTCATTCTGTACATGCCAGATCATGAATTAGTAACTGCATCTATTCTCCAAAAAAAAAAAAATCCCATTTACGGAATCCTCATAAATAGGATCAAACCTTATTCCATATTTACATAAGATTCCTCTTTCTTGTTCTTAAGCAAGTCCCCGAGAGGGCGTAGTTGATCCATGATTTATATTTCAGCTTTCGTTTCCTTTTCGTTTGTTTCGAGAAATATATCAATCAATTCCGATTCTTTCTTTTTCTATTGATTCTTTTCTGATCGAGATGCATGGATCCGATAATGTGCTTCAATGCACTTGAACCCATGTTTTCCTGCATTGACAATAATATCCATGCTAATCGAACTAAGACTCAATCCATGATTGCTCTTCTCTATTCGAGAATAAAATATCTTTACTATTATATCCATTAATATTGCTTTCTTATTTATTTAATTTGCCCTTTTCTTCTTCTTTTTTCTCTTATGATCATGTCCAAAGTTTTGAATAATATAGAAAATGTATAGTAATAAGCATTACAAACCTCAAAAGAATTAATCTCGATGAACCATCATATAATTATAAAAAATGCTTTAATTCCTCTATTATAAAATTAAAAGAATATTAATATCAGCCTAAAATTAATTTATTGATATAAGCAGGCAATTAGCTAGGTAAATATGTATGTTAGGTTATTTTTTGTTAGCAATTTACTATGGTTTTCTTACACGCTTCGTGTTAGATTGATTTTTTTGTTTTTAACTATATTATACAGAAAAGAATTAAAAGTTACAATTTTCTCAAAGTTCTTGTATTGTTTGTGTTTTCGGAAGTTAATCTTTATACTTTTATTTCGAGCAATTAGTCCCTCTATTTTTCAAAATTAGAAATTTAGGTTCATTTATTAACATTGTTAAAATTCTTTTGTTAATTTTGTTGGTGTGACAGTTTGAAACAAAAAAAAAAAAAACTCACTTGGTATCCATGTAACAAAAAAATAACATTGTAACGGACATGAATTTAATAAAGAATTTTAATGATGCTAACAATTCTTAAAATTTCTCATCATCATTTTAATTAGGATAAAGTACAATTGAAAAAGGTTAATATAATTTTTTACCTGAAATAAAGCTCGTTTAAATTTGAAATTTAATCTATTTTAAATTTAATATTCTTATAATCTAAAAAATAACATTGTAACGAACCTGAATATAATAAAGAATTTTAACGATACTATAGTTTCCTTTTTTTTTTCATGAAACACCTTTCAATGTCACGAATCTACAAATGAAAATTTAAATAATCTTCTTATTCGATCTCCAATACTGACCACTAGAATGACTTAAAACTAAGGTATGTTCTTCTATTTATCGATGGATAGTGATCTACTGTACCGATCATCGAATCGTCGCTTGGAGTTTTACCAGCTGGACTTTTTAAAGGAAAAAAAGTTAAAAACCCAGCGGTTTAAATAAAAAAATTTAAATAATTTAATAATCATTTTGTAATTTTTTAAAGATGAGTACCTAAAATATAAATTTATTAATAGTTTAATGACCTTGAGTATAATTTAGCGAGCTACCCATCGTCAAAGGTTTTGATTTGGGGCCTGTGGAAGCCGCCTCCTCTTTCAAAACAGCTTTTGATATTCGGCTTTCTGGAGGATGCAACCCCCCTTAATTCAAGAAGAGATGGGAGATGGGTTTCACATTAGGCTTCAATCCTAAACATACGCTTAACAGAAACAATCACATTTTAAACATGACGCCACCAAACTTAAGGTAAGTTTGGATGGATGCTTGGATGCGGTGCGATGAGTTTAGCTTATTTTTTGTCTCACGCTACAGTATCGCTATAACATTTAATCTCACCGTCACCGTTATTTTTATACTAACCGCAAGTAAACGCACCACCCATCTAAACTTAGAATCCCACACAAATTATGAGTTGGTATTCAAATGGATTGGCTGTACCCCAACAACCATAGGAAATATGGCAGAAGCTCAGCTACATGGTCCCCTCAAGAAAACATCAGATAGACCCACATGATCCTTAGAAGATATAGAAGTTTTTGATGGCCTCATCTACACGTCACATTCTAATTTATTAAATCGAATCTAATAATACTCTCAATTGATATCTACATTTTAAAACTACATCCAAGAATTTAATGATTGAGAATCATAAAAACTTTTCTCCACCTCGGGGATGGACATATAGTCACAAAAAATTCAAAAAGTTAATTTGACTAATCTTTTGGTTAAACCCCAATTGATTACAATGTTTGTGTGGAGACAAAATTGATTTTACTTTTGTTACTTTAACAGCAGTACACGCTTCTCTTTTAGAATAACTCAATTAATCCCCATTAGAGAAAGTGGAGGTTTATGTCCACACGATCATTGAAATGTAATTCCTTGCTACCTACGCAGCAGCTTCATGCCTCAAGTCACAAACATGTTTGAACTATGGACTAAATAAGAAAATATTTTAGGATTAAAAATTACATTATAATTTTTACGATAATAAAAATATAAAAATATAATTTTAATATTTTATATCTTTATAATTTTTAAATGATTAAATTAATTTTTTATGTTTTTAGGGGGCAATATGTAAATTTACCTTTATTGTAACACCCCAAACCCGGCCTAGACGTTATGGCTGAATCTGGTGATGTCACGTGAAATGAGAAAATCGTTTCTATTTACAAAAACTTTTGTTTTTAGAAAAACTGTGTTTTGTTGAGTTACAGCTAAAAAAAATCCATAATTAAAAAAATCCATAAAAACCGTATAAAATCTCAAATTTAAAGCCAACCAGTCCATAGTCCAAAAGTTACATAAAAAATCCCAAATAAATAATAAATTCTAGGCATTAACGAAAAACAGTCTAAAATTTACGTGTGGCCACCGTCGAGTTCTCCGTTGCACCGACCCGTCAAGTCTGGGGATTACCTATACAGATTAAACAGAAAAAGGGTGAGTTTTCGCAAACTCAGTGTGTAATCCCCACAGAAAACATGCATACAGATATTCAACAGAATTCAGTTAGATACAGTCTGGGGTTTGGGCCCATCACAGAATCAGTTTGGGCCTTAGCCCGTTCAGATACAGTCTCAGAAATACATTAGGGTCTTGGCCCATATCAGATGCAAAATGTAGATACAGTAAATCAGAATTCTACCCAGCAGTCTCTACACACCATCTCCGTCCAACCCTACACACCATGTGGGGATTAAATCAACCCATACATCCCTACACACCATGCTGTACCGAAATGCGGCACATAATCAGAAGGTTGCAGCTGAGCTGCCAAATAACAGGCTTAATAGCCTTCCAGACACTTCCTCCAAATATCATCAACCCACCCCGATGCAATGCAACATACAAAATATGTCTTGCCATTATGCAATTAATAGTACATACATTCAGATATCATAAGTCATGCTCGGCATAGAAATCAGACAGACAGATCACACATATAGGGGTCTAAGTAAATCTTACCGACCCTACAGTAGGTCCACAGTCGACTTGGGCGACCCGTGCAACCTTACAGAACTTTTCAGAAAAATGGGCTCACACGCCCATGTGGCCCACTCGGCCCAAATTGGCCTTGGCCTCTTGATCCATTTTTAATGTAACCCGTGCTAGCTAAATATTCATATTCGTTTTCACTATTTACTTATATGTTCCTTCAAAGCTGTCTACTTGAGTCACTGTTACTAAATTGTTTATATCATGAGCTACAGAATTTCAAATGAAGATCCGCTTGATGTTTTTGAAACTAGACTCAAATACGTTTCTACCATAAAATTTTCAAAATTTTTGGTTTAGCCAATAAGTACAATAAAATCTTCAAACTTACTCATGTTCTGCTGTCTGACAGCTTCGACCTTTCTTTGCTAAAAATTAATTATCTCTTAATAAAAAATTTGGATGATATCATTTTTATGCCTAATCACTCCCGAGCACTTCAAGGCCAAAAATCAAGATACTCAACATCAATTTAACGGATTTACAAGCGAATTAACAATCAAGAACGAATAGAAACCCAACTTACCACCAACGATAACCCTCTGTTTAACTATTGTTAAGATGAGAACACTGAATTCACCAGTTCGAGCCTCCCCTTACGCCCAAATCGCAGAAAAAAAACACATTACCACTTCAGTCGCTAAGAGATTCACGACAGAAACGAAGAGAAACACTTAACGAAACTAAGCGAGCACTAACCGCCTGCGAAAACGAAGGAAAATAAATGGATTAGAGAAAAATCAAGAAGAAGAAAAAGAAGAGAAAGATGGAAAAACTCAGAGAATTTCAGCAAGAGGAGAGGGAGAAGAATAGACGGCCTAATTTTTTTTTGACAAAAAAGAGTCAAAATTCGGTTATGAAAAAAAAATTACACCATAGGTATTCAAACACAAGACCTCCACCATAATAAAACACCATTTAATAACCAGACCAGCAGGCCCATTTTAATATAATTTACCCAACAAACAGATAAAAGCCTACTGAACAAGAGTAAAGCCTAATTCATTCAAAATACCAAAATTTGTCCAAGCAAAAGCTTAAACTTGGGACCTCCCAAACACTCTCAAAACACATAACCACTAAAGCTGACAGATATTTGTGTTATATTTTCACAATAACGAAATTAGAAATTTTGGGGCGTTACATTTATTAATTTAAAATTTTAAAAATTACAAAGGACCTAAATAAAAAAAATATTTTAGGGGAGTCGAGGCTCCTACCAGCCCCTAATTTTGCCTCTGTTATTATATAGGTTATTTTTTAAATTTTTAAAATTTTTAAAATTTTGATTTATAAACTCAGATTTTATTAATGTGTGGCCATAAAATATTTTAAAATTGTACCATATTATCATAAAAAATGTTTATAAAAAATTTTTAAAAATATATAAAAAATTTGTAATTTAAAAAATTTTCAAACAATGACCCATCATATCTTTAGGAAATCTAATTTCAAAAAAAAAAAAATCTCTAAGGACTGTTTTCCATTTTGAAATTGATTTGGGAATTAGATAATTGGGTCCCGATTAGAGGTGTTCATCGGCTGGGCCGGGTCTAAATATGATATTAATATACTTTATACTTGTCCAAACTCTAGCTTGGCTTGAAATCTGGATCTAAAATTTTGCCTAAACTTGTACATATTTGTAAAATATTAACCTAAACCCTTTTTAAGCCCATTCATTTATTTTTAATTTTTTTAAAAAATTTATCTATATTGTTTTATTTTAATATTTGATAATTTGATAATTTTTTATTTATTGAAAATTTTTATATAGGCACCTTTAACATTTTTTTAATGTTTATATTAGAGTAGAATTATATATTTAATATAGGTTTATTTTTTTAATATGTTCAAAATTACATAATATATAAAAGTAATATAATATAAAGTATTATAAATTTAAAATAGGTTGGGTCGGGTTGGGCCGAGCTCGGCCTTAAATGTTCAAACCCAAGCCTGACCATATTTTAAACGGGCTTAATTTTTTTGCCCAAACCTATTTTTCAGGCTTAATATTTTTGCCCAAACCCTTCCAAATTTCGAGCAGGCCTTCGAGCCTGGATGGATAACCCGACCTATGAACAAGTCTAGTTCCGACTTTGTAGCTTGTTTAATTTATGTTTTATAAAAAAAAATTTATTTAAAGTTGGAATTTGAAATTTTTATCTTCTAATTTTGATAAATAGTTTGATTTATGGTAAAAGATTTTTGTATTTTGTCTTTTTTCACTTAAAAAGGATAAAATAGTCCATATAAATTGAGTGTTTGATGGAACAATCAAACAATAGCACATGACGTACCACATATGTGTTGAAAAAAACGAGTTTGAAAAATGCAGCAAAAAATAAATTTAGGGAAAAACCAAAGTTTTAAAATTTTCCAAAACAAGAACTGGGTTGTGATGTCTAAAGTAATAAATACTTAATCAAAATTCTATCCTTTCGATCCGTCTAAGATGAACACTTTTACTGAGCAGTCTTCTCTGCTATCCTCAATTTTACTATGCATATATAGTATAAAAGACAAAAATACAAAAGACATAATAGTGAAATATGAAATTAATTTTATTTATTTATTCATCGTTTAAATAAATAGAAAACAGTTACATGTTTTGTACAATATGGACACATTTCTCAGCAATCTGTCTCATGCTAACATGTAGATAGGGCTAACCTTAGGGGTTGTTTGAGATTGTAGCCGTCCAGGGCTCAAGGCTGGAAGGAACTAAAAAAAAAAATTTTGCCTTTAATGTGAGAAAAAATTTTTAGACTAAAATAAATTAATTAAATGTCTAGGGCTTTCAAATTTTCTCCGTAAATGCTTCATCTCCTAGGGCCCAAATTTTTTCTAGCTTTTATTGTATTATATTTTATATATTTTTTAAAAGGAGCTCAATTTATTGTTTAGCCTAGGGCTCCAAAAATGTCAAGAGCAGGCTTGCATGTAGAGACTAATTCAATTGAAATGGATGGAATTTTTAATAGACAATGAAATGAAAGGAGAGGATTTTTTTTTTTTATGTGAAGGGACTATTTCAAACAACCAAATAGTGATAGATCATCACTTAACTGTAGAAATGGATGAAATTTTTGACATAATACTGGTTTGGTCTTTGATATAATGTATAGAGACTAAAAGCTAGTTTGGCAATGCTTTTGAAAAGTGCTTTTGAAAAGTGATGTGGAAAAGTGCTTTTGAGAAGTACTTTTGAAAATTTTAGTTTAAAATTTGAGTGTTTAGCATTGCTGTTAAAAAGTATTTTTGAGAAATAAAATGTCCATCTTAGACATGTTATTATCAAGTAACAAATATGCATTTAAATAATATTTAAATTAGTTAATATTATTATATTTTAGTAAAAATATAAAAAAATATTATAACTTGTTGTTAATATTTTAATATATGAAATATAAATTTTAAATATTTTTAAGCAGTAAATATTAATTATTTATAAGATTTAATTAGAATATATAAACTATATTTTAAATATTTAAATATAACCATTAAATATTTATAATTAGTATTTTAAAAAATATTTTTATTTTTAATTAATAATTTTAACACATTTGTAATTAAGCACCAAGAAGAAAAAAGGGAAAGTACTCTGTTATTGGAGGGGTGAAAAAGTAATTAAGGACTAAAAGTGCTTTTGGGAGAGAAAAAGCTAAAAATTTTAGCTAAAAATTTCAACCAAAAGAAGCTTGTTCTGCACAACTTTTCTTTCAAAAATACTTTTGGAGCCAAAAGTATTTTTTTTAAGCACTACAGAACAGGCCCTAATTTGCAAAATGAGCAAGGTACAACCTAACTTCTAATACAAGAATGTCAATACTATTTCTACCTATTGCTATCATAAGGTATCTTTTTACTAAAAATAATACTTTTTTTATTACAAACAGTACCAAATACCAATCAGCAACCAGGCCTATGCTTGACATTTTTGAACCCTAGGCGAAATATTAACTTGGGGTCCATTTTAAAAAATTATACAATGTAATATTAAAATATAAAAAATTGGGGACCCTTTTATTTTTCTTTTTTTTTATTTGCAATGAAATGTGAATCAAAAGACTTTTTTTTACATGTTACAAATTAAAAAATAACTTTTTGAGATGTCTCCAATTTAGACCCTAAACCGCGGCACCCTCGAACAAATTCCAATGCTGCACCTATCAACAACTCTAGCTCATTTTACCTCAATCATTCCATCAAAACCCAACTTCACACAAATACTAACCTAGCTAGTATGGACGGGGTTTACCTCAAAGGTCCATTTTAATGGCCAAACCAAATATAATATTTACTTTTCAAAAGAAACCGTCAATCCAATTAGCCCATGTTCTGTCTCCATCAATAATTGTTGTGGAATTCTCCTCAATGTTTTTGTCACTTTTGATTTAATATATAATTTTATTATCATATTTGATTTTGTATAATGTTATACATAAAATATAATTATTGATTTTATATACAATTTTATTATGATATTTGATTTTGTGTAATGTTATACATAAAATATAATTATTGATATATGTTTATAAATTATATATACAAATAAATTAATATATTTATTTTTGTTAAATGTGTATGATTGAATCAAAACTAAAGTTTTACATTTATATTTACGCCACGATCAAAATTTCATATGTATAATTACACTAAATCAAAATTAACGTATCAAATCATTTTTCTTATGGGTGTCTCCCGAAAACTTATTCCACGAGCAACGAGGAAACAAAAAGTAGGCTAATTGAATTGGTATTTTTCTTTTTAAGTAAAGAAGTTTGTTAAGTTTTTTTGAGAAAAAAGATGAGTTGAACAAATTTTAATAGCTTGGAAAAATTTAGGAGAAAGACACGTGAATATAATTAAAACAATTAGGGCTTAAATAATTTTTTTGTAATTTCCATTTGCATAGATTTTTTAAAAATATTTTTCTTAATTTATTATTTTAATACATTTTGATAATTTTTATTAATTATTTAAAATTTTAATTATTTTACTAATGTACCATATAAGATAAAATAGTGTGGAGTGTTACTTTAACACACGTTGTTGATCATTAATCAACCAAAAAACATATCATTAATGCTGTCAAAAAATTATTGTAGCATGCCAATTCTGCCCAGCCCAATAATAATAAATAAGACCAAAAAATAAACAAATAAAGCCCCAGTCCATTTACAACAAATTTAAACCAAAATTACAAACCCAATCATAGCCCAAATAAATTTAAACCCTAAAGAACAAATGGCCCAAAATCTAAACCTATTTTCAGCCCAAAGAAGAAGGGCAGAAACCCTAGTCGCTTGCCACGTCGACGCCGTTGCCTCCTCGCTAGAGGTGCTAATGGGCCGGACGGCCCGGCCCGGCTCGATGGCCCGCCCGAAATATGGGAGGGTTCGGGTAAAAATATAGGCCCGAAATATGAGTTTGGGCAAAAAAAGAGGCCCGTTTAGAAAAGGGGTTGGGCCTCGGGTACCACTTTTTTGGCCCGGGCTCGGCCTGGCCCGAATATAATAAATATATATTATTTTTTTAATTTTAAAATATTTTTAAAATACTATTTTTTATTTTTTATTTTTAAAATAAATTTTTGGTGCTTATTAAAAAAATGAGCCGGGCCGGGCCGAGCTCAGGAATTTTTCCCCGGGCAAGGTCTGGACAAATTTTTAGGCCCATATTTCGGGTCGGGCCGGGCCCGGGCCTAGGACACGGGCCCAAATTTTTTTCTGGGCTCGGCCCGGCCCGTGAGCACTTCTACTCCTCGCACGCGCCTAAGCCTGCCACTATAATATTCATTCTTTACACTATAATCCAAATAAAATAATATAGTTTTAAATATTACATGTGTATTTATTCAAAAACTTTTGGAAATAAAGGCAATATTTCGTGTTTTTGAGTTTTGAGAAATTGTACCCTAACTCACGGGATTTCGATTCTCTCGTTGAACTCAAATAACCGAATAACCTTTTAAAATCAAAATAACAAGATTTAAAATATAAAAAAAATAAAGGCAAGCTAATTCTCAAAGGTTCAAGGTGTTGTGTCATAACTTACGGGACGTTATATTTTGCTACTTCGGGACGAGAAAGTCTTAAACACACGTTTGGATTTATCCAAGTGATTTTAACTAAAATAACTTTAATAAAGAGGGATCGTATTTTAAATTCTTTTCGAATTTTTAATTTTCGACATTAAGACATTAATTAATCAATTAGGTACCAATTTTGGGCGTTACGACGGTGCTAATCCTTCCTCGTACGTAACCGACTCGTGAACCCGTTTTTCTGAATTTCATAGACCAAAATTGTTATTTTAATAAATTAAATCGTTACGAGGTGACCCGATCACACCTTATAAAAATGATCGGTGAAGACTTCCTTTTTCGTTTTTAGATAAAAAGTCGACCTTTTCACAAAAAAGGGTTTCGACAATTATCATTTTGAACAATAACGAAACCATGAGAACAAAAATGTTTAGAAAAAAATAAAGGCCAAAGTGATTCATCATACAAACATTAGGGAGTATTTTTGACATTATACCTATAATATTTTTGTTCCAACTTTGACCTAATTTTAAAATGGCTTACTTGTACTTCACTTCTAAATTTTAAATAATTTTATAGTATATTAACTTTTACATAATTAAATCAAGTATATATTATAAAAAGTAAGAAATTATAATAAAATATATAATTAATATCTATGCTACAAATTACTGTAAAATTAAGAAATTATAATTAAAAATATAAAAATAGTTATAAAATTAATATAAAAGTACTTTACGAAATATACTATTACAAAACCCAAGTGGACATTAGTAACAATTAATTGCTAAATTTAGGTACTAAACTAGACAAAAAAAAAAAGAATAAATATTAAAGTGGACTTAGTTGCTAAGTTCATGTGACAGGTTATATTGTACTAATTATTTTTGTCTAAACCTTCTTAAATATGGGATAAATATTGATACTTCACGTAAACTTCGTTTCAATTTGCAATGTTATACGTGAACTTTGATTTTATACAACTTTATATATAAAATTTTATTTTGATTTAATTTTTATAAATCACTAGCAACATTATCGACATAGCACCATTTTATGTTTATAAACTGCACACAAAAACAACTATATTAATCCAATATAAAATATTTATTTAAATGGGTATAATTGAATCAAAATTAAAATTTAATATAGATATTTGAGGCACAATCAAAGTTTCATGTACATAATTGCACCAAATCAAAATTTATGTATATAACTGCACAATTTTATATGTACATTTGAACCACAACTAATATTTATGTATCGAATTGTACATTAAAACAAATTTTATATAAATATCATATTAAACTTTAGATTTGGAAAGGTAAATAAAAGTGGATTTCATCCCAAACTGAGGACAACAGTTGAATTGATCCACGCAAATTCTCAAATATACCAATCCGGAAACCCTAAACCCTAAACCCTAAAACCTAAAAGGTTAGAATACTTGTTTTTTTCTTGAATAGAAAAGGTTGAATATTTAAATTAATTAACAGTTTAATACTCAAATAAAAAAATTAATACATTTAAATTTTGGAGTCATTATTATTATCAAAATTTGATCTAAATATCACCTCTCATCTTAATAAAATTAATATCAAACCTTAAAACGGACAAGGACATGCATATATTAAGTTTAACACTTGAAACTTCTTTTCCAGCCGTAGTTCACATTAACACTGAAACCTGTACAGGAAAGTCCTGCAATCAAGAAAATAATCTAAGCTGTCTTGCACCTATGGCGCTATCTAATGGCCTGGAGATTAAGAAAGGATTTCCCCGTCGCTTTTTTGTTTTTTAATTTCGTGGTCTTCTAAACCCACCCAACCAATGAGTTTTTACAGTGTTATGTTTTTCCTTTCTACAGTCATGACTGTATGAACAATCCATTTACAACTATCAGTTTTTGTACCCTTTACAGGCTAACTCGGATGTCTTTTCAAGTTTCACCGCGTTTACATTGTCTTATCTACGTATAATGACCGTGTTTTTGTTTTTTCGTTTACTCCAGGAACTCATCTTTACTAACACAGCAAAGCAGCCTCATTGTCTATATTTTTCCTGCTCTTTTGTTTAGTTATATATGTGCAGCTGATTAAAAGCACATACAAATAATTGGACCATCCCCTCTTTGCATATACAACTTTTTACCCACCTTCCATGGCAACTCTATCCAAATGGCGTTCTCAAAGTCACTCACAGGTACTGAAATCAAAAAGAGGTTGTCAATCCCCTCAAATATCCTGCCTTCTTTGCCAAGTTTCGATAGAAGCCATGCTGTCAGAATTAAGCTAATGTACGGGACAGATCTGGCCAATTGTCTGCACTATCAGCAAGAAAGGGTACAAGAAGCCTGTTTTCTCCGGTCCATTATGGAGAAATTTTGTTATTAGTAAGAAGCTCAGAATTGGGGATAGAATCCGCATGTACAAAGTGCACGATGGTTGTTCTGACTATAGGCTCGAAGTGGAGAAACCAACAGCAACCAGCAACATGGAGCTTGCCATGGGTGCAAGCTGTGCAAATGAAAGTTTGGTTGAGCAGCATGTCATTGCCGCCTGTCTGGCTATTTGGTACTAATCTAAGCGATGAAACCACCGAAATGAAGTGCTGGCAAAAGAAGTTAGAATCTTGTGAATTTGTTTTCATTTCAATAGTAGTTTTTTTTTTTGTAAACGCCACTCAACTTTCAACTTTGATGCAGTTGACAAAACAATTACTCTGGTTTTAATTCAGTAATTGAACTTTCGAAAAATAACAAATCAATCCTTCTAGCTATTTTTTGTTATTGACGTAACGGAAAGATGACTTGTCATCGTATTGTATAAACAACCCAATTTAAAACCCTAGTTGGGCTAAGTAGTAAAAGAAAAAGAAGAGAAGGAGAAGAAAAGAAAAAAAAAGAGAAAAATTCTAGAGTGGTTCAACAGCAACATGAGGTTATGGATTGTGGTGACGGTGGCGGGGCAAGCTTCACAAAGAACAGTTCCGGTGACGAGAAAGGTCAAGAGCTTTTCTTCGTTGTATCCAGACAAAATGTACCATCTCATCTCTACTTAAAGACTTGTATAGTGTTGGCTTATTCTTTTTGTGTTGAGGAAATGAGAAGAATTGTGAGAAGAGTAGAAAAATAAGAAGAGAAAACAAAGGCGGGAGGCAGAGCAGAGGCAATAGCGGGGGTGATGTCTATTGCAATGGCAAGGGTTAGCGACCTTAAAAATGTCATAACTTTTGTTTGGCATCTCCATTTCTTCTTCTTCTTCTTCTTCTTCTTTTACTGTTAACTAGCCATGATAGATGCTTTGGAAATAGAATCTGCCATGGTTTAGGGATAAAATGGTGTGGTTGTTGTTGTCGCAGTCGAGTTCAAGTTCAAACCAATGGTCACCGAAGTTGGGAGGTTAGGTTGATAACCTAAAAGGGTAGCTTATTGTGACATTTCCACAATTAGTTGAGTTCCAATATTTGTTTCTAGTTTTGACATTGATTGGAAGGTAAAGAAGCTGTGGTTTCCACTATGGTTTGGGTTTGGGTTATGGTTAATTGGGTTTCCACATTAGTCAATTTGGTTTCCATCGTGGCTAGTTAACTGGTCATATCAGCTAGTTAACTGGCCACGTCAGCTAGTTAACTAGCCACGTCAATTGTCCCACTAAGTCTGTGAAGAAAAATGTTAATTAATGACTGATTTGTTACTTTTCGATAATGTTAGTGATTGATTTATTATTTTTTGAAAGTTGAGTGACTGAATTAAAACCAGAATGACACTTTTGTCAGTTCTATTAAAGTTGAGTAAGTTTTGGTGTAATTTACCCTAGTTCCCCCCCCCCCCCTAAAAACAAGCAAGTTTTAGCTATGCAATCCCTTGCGTACCTAGAAATATGAGATAGTTTTAAATACAAAGTTTTGTGTTATTTTTGATATTACAGCTCAAAATTTAAGAAAGTTTGAATAAAAATATTAGTTAAAATATGGGTTTTAGTAAAAAGAATTAGGCAAATTTAAAATATGAATCGAGATCAAATTTAAACATTTAAAGTTCGAGTCCGACTTTTTTTAAGTTTATAATATTTTATGTTATATTTTTTTATATAATATAATTATAACACACAAAAATCAAATCTATCATAGTATATAATATTAATATAATTTAAACAATAAAAATGTTAATATAATTATATATAATCTTAATAAATAAATATATATAAATTTACTAATATAAAAAGTCTTCTAAAAATGGCGAGTAACCAGCAAATTAAGTAGCTGCACATAGAAAGATGTATTCCTCTACTCTTTTGAGTCACTGCACTTTTATTCTATGAATTTAAGGAAAGTTTGAATGGAGGATTGGATGCGGTATAGTGCGTTACGTTTAATTTACTTTTTATCTTACGTTATAGTATCGTTATAGTATCTAATTTTACCGCAATTGTTGTTTTTACACAAATTGCAGGCAAATGCACTGCCCATCCAAACCCACTTTTAGTCTCTCTATTTTTTAGACTTCAAATTTCAAGTTCAGTTATTAACACTGTTAAGTTTTTTTTGTTAAATTTATTAATGTGACATTTTAAAATAAAAACACCCACTTCGTAATTATGTAAGTTAGAAAATGATGTTTTAATGAAATAGAAATTAACAAAATAATTTTAATAATATCAACAGTTAAACCTAAATTTTGAATTTACAAATAATATAAAAATACCCTAAAAAACTATTTGAATTTTTTTAATTATATTAAAAATCATGTTTTCTTAATGTGATTATTTTTAAAATTACAGAAAATATATTTTTAATAAAAATAAAATGGATATTTAAATTTCATCAATTGTGATATCCTTTTAAAAATATATATTTTTATTTCTTATTTTATTTACTATATTAATATGTATGATGTCATTTCTGTATGATGTCATCTTATCGCATCAGCTCGGTGACATCATCTTCATTATGGCCAGTGTGATGTCATCTTATCACGTTAGCGTCACTAAAGTCTGTAATGTTAATCATTTTACCAACATCATCGTTAAATCGAAAAACCGTGAGTGTACAAACTTCATTATTTTTTATTAAATAGGTGATTTTAGTATTTATAGGCTATTTTACCCAATTCACCTAAAATAATTAAATAATTACAAAAATAACTCAAACACAACAACATTTACCGGAA
This sequence comes from Gossypium turneri, assembly GCA_008044935.1. Lineage (NCBI taxonomy): Eukaryota > Viridiplantae > Streptophyta > Magnoliopsida > Malvales > Malvaceae > Gossypium > Gossypium turneri. The sequence continues at coordinate 50,835,820 of CP032574.1, read as the reverse complement.
TAACCTGGAAGGAGCAGCGTCAAGTGGTTATGGCCACCTCATGGCTGGCACCCATGTCTCCAATCCCCAAAAAATAAAAAATTTTGAAGATGGGTGTTGGCAACCTGGTTCACAACACCTTAAAAAAATTTATTTGTATTTTAAAAAATACAGATGAGAAAAAAATATACATGGGTGTCGGTCATTACATAGCAGCACCAAAAAAGAAAATTTTAATCACAGCTCCAAGTGGTTTTTTGGGGATTTGAGGCATGGGTGCCAGCCATGGGTGCCTTCCTTCCATGTTATTCCGATAAATATTTTTAAACTTGGGTAATTTTTATAATTATTTATTTATTTTGGATTAGTTTAGTAAAATAATCGTATTTATACTAAAATGATTTTTATGGCATTTTTTATAGAATAAATTTAATTTTTATTATAATTTTGACTTATTTTTTTAATGGCTTTTTTTTATTTTATTAATATAAAAAAATTATCTCAAATAGTATGCACATTAAATTATTTATTAAAATGATATGTTTGCAATAGTTACTATGAGTGGTGCTTTACAAGTTGGCACCATTATTATTTTTCCACAATCATCATGCCATAATAGGGTTAAAAAATTATTTTTTATTAGTGGTGTCAACCTATATAATGGCACCAGTATTTCTTGCCAAAATACGAGTTTGAATCGAGGTGGATGGGTGGGGGAGACTTGTTTACCGGCACCCAGGTGGAGGGACGTTGTCAGGCGACACCAGACCCTATTTAAACAAAGCCTTTTTGAACGGTTTAATAGTTAATTGATAAGAATAAAGGAGAAAAATATTTTAAAAATATGTTGAAAATTGGTAAAAACAAGTGAACATGGGTAAATTTCGATTTCAACATTTTTTTTTAAATATCCTTAATACTTTCACAAATTAATTTGAAAAGGTAACGTGTCTTTTCGGAATACATACACAGCGTATGAGATAGAACAACACCATTTTAGGCAAAAGCTGACTAGGCTTGAGGGCAATTTCAACATAATTTTTCCTTTCTTGTTATCGATTAACTGTTAAACTGTTCAAGAAGGATTTGTTTAAATAGGGTTTGGTGTCGCCTAACAGCGTCCCTGGGCACCACCACTCAACTAGTGCCGATATTAAGTTGGCCCTCAACTCAAACACATGGATTAATGCTGCTGATTCAAATCTTGTGACATATAGGTGGGGCACAATCAATTCGTCCAGTCGATAGCTTGAATCATGGCCACGCGGCCTCAACTCGCGATATGCATCGTAATCATATTAAATTACAACATTAGTTAAGATCTCACAATTAATTAAAAAAATTACGTGCAACTATTATGAAAAAAAGTCCGTGCAATATTAGAACATTTTTTTTATTGGTAAATGGATCGTCTTTACTTTGTGATCATCTGTTGTAATTAAAGAACCCGTTTCGATATCTGCACAAACAATTAAAATTTTAATCATTGACTTAACAAATAAACAATATAAAAATAACAACAATTACTTTTTTCGAAGCCCATTTTCGTAATCAATAAAAATGTAATTACTCAAACAAACATATAATGTTCACTTTTATATATTAAAATATACAAATTATTATTAAAAAAAATACACTAATCAAACCAATCTTAGGATGGATTTGGATGGGTAATATATTTACCTGCAATTAGTGTAAAAACAGTGATAGCTATGAGATTAAATACTATAACGATACTATAGCATGAAACAAAAAGTAAACTAGACGTATCGCACCATCCATCTAAACCCACCCTTCTTATTACTTTCAACACAAATCTATCGTAATACACAATTCTAATAATTCTACTAAAATAAACATGCACTACCAAACCTATCTTAATAAACATACACTACAAAATAAAATAAACATACATATGCTACAAAATTGGCATACACAATTCTAATTTTTCCAGAAAAAAATATTACAAATATCAAAACTAACACAATTCTAATTATTTTCAAAGTTAAACATATTATTACAAAAAAAAAAAAAACTCTTGACACAATTCTAAAAACTATAAAATGCATACCTATTTTTTTGGGGACCTTCGGTTGTGGGGAGGGAGAGAGGGAGCATATAAGTGTTTGTAACATAAAAAAAAAAAAAATCAAAGATGGAAAATAATTAACCTTAATACTAAATAAACTTGTAACCAAAAAAAAAAAAAACTACTACTACTAAAATAAAACTAATTATACTACTAAAGAAAATACAATGTCATTTCTTCTTGACTTTCGCAGAGAAACCTTTAGCTAGGTTGGGGACCAAACCAACCCCTTTTATAATAACGAAAATAATATAATTTTAATATTAATATTTTAAACAATAGATAAAAAACTTTGAATTTTGGGTATTAGAATTCAAACTCAAGACCGACGAGTCACAGGCCGCCTGACGGCCTGCCATTGATGTGACCCATCGGTCACAGGTCCGGGCTTCAATACGCAATTATTTAATATTTTTCAGTTTAATAAAAAAATTATATGTTAAAATATTTGAATGCCACCTGAAGTGTTGGCTGCACTATTAAATTTTTTTTTTTTTACAGTTTAACTATATAAAGTATCGTGTATTTTTGGGTATATAATATTAGTCTCGTCGATTGCCCAAGCTCGGGATAGAATTGAACTTCTCAAGCTCAACTAAGTTCATATAACAATTTTAGCCTCAAGTTCAAACTCAACTTAATAATTAGGCTTAAAGTTAATAATATATAAAGCTAATAACATAATTTAATAATTCAATAAGACTCACAAACCATTTGAATCGAATAATACTAAGTTTAAATTTAGCTTATTCGATAGCTTGAGCTTGATTCGTTAATTATTGAATCAAATTTAAACTTTTTTTCAAGTCGGGCAAACTTTTTATACGAGGCCTATCTGTGTTCCCTGCTTAGGTTTCCACATTGCCGAATGTTTTTAACGTTTTCTAATTTTAAAATCGAACGCCATTGTTGAATTGAATTTAGAAAAGAAAAAACAATATACTTAGGACCAGCAATGGCATCCAAAGAGAGAAGTGTATGGAAACTATGAACTATACAGCAGGATTTTCACTATTCATACAAGCCTAACAACAACAAATGCTATATTTGGCAACTATTTTGTTAAATCTTAAAATATTGCATTGGAATCATAAAAGTTGAACGGCGGCAATGGCCGGAATTTTCTCTCGCAATTTTTGCGTTACGGCTACTCTAACAGTCATGACCCCTGCTGCAGGACCTGTGATTCTAACTTTCACGATCGGCTCCTCAATGGCAACTAATTCAAGAGATCCACCCGCTGCACCAACCAGATAGGGCCTAATCTCTTCAAGTACCTACATAGCATAAAAAGTTCACAATAAGTTGACATTTATGCCTAATTTCATTTATGCATATGTAAGTAAGAGTACCATAGAAACCCCTAAAATAGGAGTTGGATTCAATTTGCCCCTTATTCTAAAAAATATACACATTAGTCCCTGTACATTAGATCAAAGAGTAAATTAGTCCTCCTGTTAAAAATTTCATTCATTTCTAGTGTTAAAAACTGATTCTTGTATGTTAGCATAAGGTACAAGTGGCATGTCATGCAACACTGTTTGAGTATTCCATTACCCACATCAGTTTTTAACCGTACAAATGGATAGAAATTTTAAGAGAAAAGACCAATTTGTTCTTTGATCCAATGTACGGGAACTAATTTACTCATTTTTTAATAGAAGAGGACAAAATACAAATTAACTCCTAATACAGGAGCCTACATGGTACTTTTACCGCATCTGCAATGTTTGTGAGAGAACAAATTGCCCATAAATAGAAGCCAAAAAAGGCCAACAACCATCAAAACAATGTGATAACTTTGACCAAGGATTTAATCCAATCTTAAGAAACAATAAGTCGAGAATAGTAAACAAAGAAGGGGAAAAAGCCACATATGTATTATCATGTCCGCATGATATTTCTATTCATTCAATTTCCATATCGTTTTTGCATATCTCCCATCACATCAAAGTAAAGGTGCCAACACATGCGCCGTGCACCTTAGCATTATACAACAAAATGTGCCCCAAACTTGTTCAAGCAAGGCCCATTTGATCAGGCACACGCCTGGTGTTTCTTTTTTTGACTGATAAAACCTTTACTAATAAGGAAGGGATAACATCAAACTCTATACTTTCCGATATTTGAGCATTCAACAACAAACCTTGACCATAAGGAAATCATGCATATTGACAAATAAAAAAAGCAGGTTTTGTAGATAAACTAGACCACACTTTACATATATACATGTATACATAGAAAGAGAGATATGTACACATGCAAAAACTAACACATTTGAATCTTGCACTTTATTTCACTAAGGTTAGCTCTCTTTTGTGCCTTGCTCATGAGGCAATACAAGGGTTCTAGCACCTAGTGGGCACATTGCGCCTATATAATGATTAAATTTGAAATGCTAAAATAATATGCTATGGAGAAAAGGAGAACAGTTACGAGCTAATAAACCAATGAAGTAATTACCTTCTCAATGTTCTCTTCATTCATCTCAAGGCCAGTTTCTTCATCAGTCACTGGTTCTACAGCCACAATTTCAGGTATCTTTTCCATTAGACGTCTCTCAATACCCATCTTCATAGTCATAACCGAACTCGGACATGAGCCACATGCCCCTTGTAGCTTCAACCGCACAACATTACCATCAATCTCGTGTAATGCTACATTTCCCCCATCTGCAATGAGGTACGGTCGAACTTCATCCAAGACGCTCTCAACGTTCTCTGCCGTCAGCGGCAACTCCAGGGCTGAATTTGGAGTGGCCACAGCCCTTACAACTTCAATAGATTCAAAACACTTAATAAAGATTTCAACACTCCAGAATTTTAGTGAATCATTTTTCTATTACTAAAGATTTTGAAAAGTAACAAACTACAAAAGGATTAATTCCATCAGATGTCCTCAAACTGAAACTATAACCCAAACTTTAAATTTGTCCTCAAAATTCAAAACGATCTAATCGAATCCTTAGGTTTTCAGTATCATATCAATCAAACCCTTCCATCAACCTTGCTAATAGCTGTTGGTCAAATTGTCTTGGATCCAACCTATTAAAAAAAATAGTCTCTCCAAATTTTAGATATTATTTGTCTTTTTAACATGTCATGTCCAAACTATTCATACAACACAATAGATACAAACCTGTTTACAATTTCATCCACATGTTCTAATGATACTCCAAGCCATAACCGAACTATCATTTAACATCTAAACTGACTGTTAGACAAATATAAGTACCTGGTTAACATGAAAGAATGAGGGACCAATTTAAAATTCAAACGATAGTTTGGTGACGTTTAACACAATTAACCCTACTTCAAAATTAACCTAAAATTGTAACAAAACAAATCTAAAAAGAAAAAGGAACTTACTCAGACTGCGCGTAAGAGCAGGAGATCGAACCCGAAGACAACGCCATGTGCAGCGCCTCGACGGATTACGCCCTTTCGCGACCGAGACGCGGGCGCCAAATAAGCTCGATGATGGCTGGGCAAATTCGAAAATCATCATCAGAACCTTGAAAAATCGAATTAAAATATCCAGAAACATAAAAAAAAAAATCAGAGAGAAAAGAAAAACGAACCTTGGAAGGATTAGGACGAGAAGAGAAGCGTTCTAGGGTTTGATAATGGGTGCTGCAACAATATGTTGGGGTAATAACAACGGATTGCATCTCCAAATCAGTTGATTTGGACGAATTAGAGATTAAAAAAACAGCCTTTTCTTTATGAACTTGAATCAAGTTCTTTCCTTTTTTTTTCTCTGGAAGATTTGAAGGTGGATCTTGAACGTGTGCGTGTCTTAGGCGAATGTGTTTGGCTTTTAATCGAAATTTGTGAGGTGGGGATATTTCATATTTGTTTTATAGTTTAATTTTCCTTTTTTTTTATATATATTTATTTAAAAAATGATTTCAAATATATAAAAATAAAAAGTTGGGACAAAAATGAATAGTTTAAGAGGTTGAATCGGTTGATTTTATTTTAAAAAGTTATGAACTTTTAATTACTTAATTTATTATTATTAATTTAGTAGTTGAATTGATCAAATCGATTGAATCGGATATTGATGTTTAATTGTTTCAACCATTAGTTTAGTTATTAGAGTATTGTATCTAACACTTTGAGATTATAATATATTATTTGCAAGTGATAAGGTGACATAATCTCATATTATTATAGGTACGGGTTACTTAAGTCTGAGATTCGAGTTTCTCATGTTGAGTCATTATGGGTTCTAATTATTTTGAATTTTAATCCTATTAAATTTAGAATCATTTTGAGTTACTTATTTATGTTCATTCGAGTTTAAATTCATTTCAATTTCAGATTCAAATCAATTTGTGTTCGTATCGATTTTGGTTTGAAAAAAAAAAGTTTAAATTATTAACTTTTGAGCAAATTACATAAAATTCAAATCACGATTCTATAATTTTTTATCATAAATCTAAAATATATTTTTCTAGTCATGTAATAATCCAAGATTTTAGTGGTAAAGAAATAAAAGAGGCTTTCTGTACAGTTGAAATATAGGTACCTCTCAAGTCTCAACCTTTTCCCAAGCTTTCATCAAATGGATTTTAGTTAAATCTCTCTGGATTTAAATCAACAAGTTCCATAATTGAGAACAGAAATCAAGTTCTAACGAAGAAGGAACATCCCCGAATTCCAAAATGAAGAGACCTAAATCCATTTCTTCCTTCAACTTGCTGCTTCTCCTATCTGTATTAATAACCCATCTCTGTTTCTCTCTTGTTTTCGCCGATTCCCACTTCGAAGGATTCGATTCTGAAGACGACGACAATGTTGAAGAAGAACCCTTTGATCCCCACTCTGTTAAATCACCTCCTTTAACTCAGTCCGAGTCACAGCCTTCTCTTGATCCTGATCTGAACACTGTTCCTACTTCGGATCCTTCGTCTCAATCGGATCTTCAAAAGCCATCGACCACCACATTTGAGTATTGGGATGAGGATGAATTTGAAGGTTTACCCATCGAGCAACCACAACCGGAGCCTTCGAAAACGACGGAAAACGCTTCTCCAAATGACCCAGATCCTAAAACAGCTTCACGACATGGGAATGTTTCGGGTTCTAAAAAGTCCTTTACGGTGGAGATTATTTGTGGGGTTTTCTTGATTGCTTTTATGATCAATTATTTCATCGGTAAACGTGAAAACGAAAACATTGCGTTGGCATGGGCAGCGAAATTCGCTACCAAAGGTTCAATCTTTGAGAAAAATTTCAGTCTTTTGGGTATCGGAGAAGGTGAGGACTCGCCGTTGTTGTTAAAAGAAGGGCAAAACGTGTTCAAATTCTACGCCAGTGGACGAAGGTATTGTCAGGGATTGTTGGCGACGATGGAGTTGAAAAGCAGGCATGATTTGATATCGAGATTGTTTAACTTAGTGGTTCCTTGTAAAGACGAGATTACTTTTGAGATTTATATGAATGAAGAAGCCATGGATCAAGTGGTTTTTGCATTAGCAAAGAAGAAAGCTGCTAAAGGGATGCAAAAAGAAGTTAGAGATCTACAGAGATTTGCTGGGTTGGTGGCTAATCCTAGTGGAAGGAAATGGGTGGTGGATGAACTATCTGTTATCTCTGAATCTAAGGAAGTTGCTGGGGATTTGATTACAGACACCGTGCTCGAACAGGTCGGTTTTCGAGTTATTGATTTATGTTATGAACTGGATATCGATTTGATTTAATGGAATGCTTTATTTGCTTTCAATGTGTTTAGGATTGTTGTAGGTGCTAGCGTGTGCATTATATCGTTGAATATCTAGATTTCTCAATTTTGTTGTTCTTAGGATCATGAATCCATTACGTTTACATTTGAATTTATGATTGTTGTTGTCTCTCCGGTAATGGATTGGGTTTAGGCGGATGTACTGCGATTTGAGGTTCCTGTAAGTTAGCTAGGCATGTCGGAGTGGTGTAGTCAAAATAAGGAAGCAAGACAACTCAGGCAAATAGTGAAGCTGAGAGTGTAAAAAGTAGGAAAGAAGGTCATATCTGGGTGTTTATACTTGGTTTATTGGTCGCTTGGACATTGGTCGTCCATTTGGCCCTATTGACGTGCTCGTGTGTCTGGTGACCAGCGTGTTGGTCTTGCAACATTGGTTGCTTAGTATCATTTTTGACTAACCAGCTGATTCTAGGTAGTTACTTGTTGTCCCAAGTTGCTGGCTCTTTGGTCAACAACTGCACGAGCTAAGTGCTTGGAGTTTTATGAGCTTGAGTTTTGTTTGGTTTCTGACCTTCTTTGGCATTGGGTTGCTTTGCTTATATGCCAGTATAAGATTATGTTTTCTTAGGATTCATTCATCCATTATGTTCACATTCAAGTTTTCTGAAGATGATATTATGACAACGGTATCTTGTTCATTTTGTGGTTTTCTTGTATGGCTTCCCTTGTTCATACTATATTCTTATATAGGATCCATTGCATTTAACCTTTTTATTGTTCCAAAATTGCCTGGCAGCTCTGTGAATTGCTTTAACATGGGTGAAATCGATTGTGATTCATATATTGTAGGTTTTTGGTGACAAATCTTTTGAGAAATATGGAAAAGATTTCATTTGGATGCATTTTTCGGATCAACATCCCGACAAGCACAAGAAAATGCTTTTGTTTAAGTTTTCCCTTCCTGATGCCAACCACATGGCTGACATGACTCGCTTGGTGGCTCTTGTACCATACTACATCGATTTAATCGGGCGTTACAAGCTCAGCTCTCAGGTGTTTCATCTTGAAATTACTTTATGCATCGAATACTCGATACATCCATTTGGTAACATTCTTACTTCTTTTTTTGCCTATCGCAGGCTCGATCCAAAACCGAAGCTGCAAGAGTGAAGGCAGCACAAGAGGCATACAGAGAACTTCAAAATGCCAGGCTAGAAGCTTTGCAGAAAAAGAAAGCCGAGAGGAAAAAGATGTTAGAGGAGGCCGAAGCAAAGCTCAGTGCGGAAGCAGTTCGCAAGAAAGAAGCAAAAGATCGTGCACGGCAGATGAAGAAGGCAATGCCGAAAATGAAGATGACCCGTGCTTAGATGTTTTTCGATCATTAATACACACTCTTGATGCCATTAACCGTAGTAGTTCAGGGTTGTTCTTAGCATCCGCAGGTAAATTGGTATCTTTCCTGAGAATTTATATTAGTTTTCAGTTACCTATAAACACAGCTTTTTGTGGGTTTTGAATGTACCACAAGACAATGCATTGCTTGAGAAACTTGATAAATTTTTCTTCAATGGATAGACATTTCAGAGAATTGTTTAGAAAGACCCCTAAGTAATAAATATGATTATGTTCTGATTATTTCCTTAAAGAACAGAGCCAGCAACCATATTGAATGTACTTGCCTAGTTTATGTTTTTAATGCTTTGATTTATTACAATAATCTTAGTACCTTTGGATGGGCGGTAACTATGGTGTGGTGGAATCTTTTACCTCATAGTTACAGTAATTAATTTCACTGTCACCGTAATTTTTAACAATATCGAAAGTAAACGTACCATCAATTCTCCTCTTGTCATGACTTTTTTCTTTAAATCTTGGCATAGTAAAGAAAATGCATTATGATGAACAGTTCAATATTTCAATGTGCATATGTATATATATTATATTTGCCAATTCGATTTTTCTTTTAACTTTATTTTTACAAATTAAAAAATTGTAGTGAATTGAATTGAATTTTGTTAAATTTATAATTAATTTTAATTTTTATGATGTAAAAATAAATATTTTTTATTTAAATAGTGAAAATAATTTCAAAATATTATCTAACAAATTTAATTTTCTAAAAACACCATATAAGTGATATTGATTATTTTATTTATTCGAAAAAAAAATTTCTTTCTAGAAATATTATGAATAAAATTTACAATTTTATCAAATAATATCCAAAAGCAATAAAAAGAAAGCAGATTTTATCAAAATAAAATCCAAAAACTAAAACCCAAAATTAATATGAAAAATTTAAAAACAAAATCAAACATATTTATCATGAAGTATTTGTAAAAAAATCTAAAAATCTAATCAAACCGAACTCTGTTTGTTAGTCGAAAATGGAATTAAATTAATAAAGTAAAAACTAGAGTACAACTCGATTCAAACTATTAGGGGGAGTACCATAAATATTAAGTAAATTTGGAAATTTTAAAAGATCCAAGAAAGAAGGGAGTTGAAAATTACTCCTTAATTGAGCTTACCCATCCATTTTTTTCACGAAAGACATGCTTCAAAGAATTATCAGTCATGGAACATCCTACCCTCTTCAATAAGATTAAAATTATTATCATTGGACAAAAGCTGAATAATAGTGCATCAACTTCAAAATCAAAGTTAACAAAGTTAAGATCTTTGGCAAGCTGATTATTCAGCCTAAACGTTAGTGGCATTAGGAATGTGCTGGAACAGTCCAATGATCACGTGTGATGGCTCCCACTCTTGCCTTGGATTTCCCAAGGGATACCCATCGATATTAAATATTAAATTTAGTTGAAAAGGAGAGAGAGATATTTAGCTTATCTCCATAGATAGTGGAAAAGTTCCAACTTTAAGAAACACGACAACTTTAAAAAACAACTATTAGAAGCATGTTCAAATTAAAATGTGTAAGGTCCATCAAAAGTTCAAACAACCCATCCGGCCAAGACCCTCACTTATCTATCCTACCATGGCTTTCGAGTGAGCAACTAATGGTGTTTCCTCATCTATACTCCCTCCATATTGGGCGGTGCCAAAGTCAAGTCCAAGCTGAGCCTTTGATCAGTAATAATGTTGCAACAACATGCTTCTCCACTATAGGCCATTACATTTGCACCACCCTCGGTGACGCCAAATAAGTTGATTTCTCTTTCTCCTTTGGCCATATAGGGCGAAAGGAGTGGTGGTTCACCCATGTCGGTATCTTTGGTATTGCCCAAGCACTTCATTTCATCATTCGTATTAGTACCAAATATCCTGACGGGTGGTTTGGCAATAACATGATCAACGAAGGTGTCATTTGCAACATTAGGAAGCTCCATGATAGGGATAACTCCCTCATGTTTGATCGGTGCATCAGACGCCTTATGTAGTTGAAGATCCCCGTATTGGTTACTGTCAGCTAGCTTCTCCACTTCAACCCTATAGAGGCAAGAACCATCTTCATATTGCACTTTGAACATGGTGATTCTATCACCAACATTGAAGCTATTACAAATAACAAAGTTTCTCCATAATCCACCGGAGAAAACAGGTTTCTTGTACCCTTGTTTGCGAACAGTGCAAACAATTGGCCAGATCCTTGTGCCATACATAAGTTGAATTCGGACTGCATGGCTTCCATTGAAACCTGGCAAAGAAGGCAGGATCTTTACCGGGATAGCCAACCTCTTCTTGATGTCGGTTTCAGTGAGTAACTTTGAGAACATCTTTGTGGCTACCATGGTTGCTGGTTGTGGGTAAAGATTGCCTGCAAAGAGGATGATCCAATTGTATGTGCAATGGAAAATATACTTTGATATCAGCTGATATATACACCCCCCCCCCCCCCCAAAAAAAAAAAAAACGCATGTTCTTCTCTAGGTGCGGCTTTGGACGAGGGCGGTTTGGACATGTTTTACTAGGGGAATAAAATTGAGAACAAGTCTACTCGTCTTGTATAGCAACTATCAATCTTCACGTCAAAGCATTCCTATTAGATGCAACATATAGTTGTCAATGGGGACAATTTTGTTTTAGATTTTGAATCATTTATTATGATTCAAGTTTGCACAATGCTAAAAATAAAAATTAAACCATTAGTAATTAAATTATAGATAAATTTTCGTTTTAGTCACTTAATTAAAATAAAATATAATTTGGTAACTAAATTATTCAAATGTTTTCATTTAAGTCAGTGACGGTAAAAATCAATACTATCTTACTTTCTCTGTTCGTATTGCTTTCACCAATCGAAAGCTCTCTTTTCCCTTCTATTTTACAGTTCAACTTTTTTCCATGAAATAACTTTGGACGTCAGAGATCTTCAAACCAAAATTCAAAACTTTTTTCTCCAATCTCCGACACTGATTGTTAGATCAACTTGGATCTAAGGTATGTTCTTCTACTCGTTGATGGATATTGATCCACTGTACTGATAATCGAATAGCCGTTTTGAGCTCAGTGGTGGAACTAAGGTATTGAGCAATTTAATACATAATTGAATAGTCGTTTGGATATTGATCTAATGTATGTTCTTCCCTTGACAAAACACATAAAAATATTTAGGTAAAAATATATCTTTGGTTGTTCTCAATTTTCATATTGAACAATTTAATCCTTATCAATTTCGAAAGTAAGCAATTAAGGATAATTAATTGTAACGCTAATATTTTTCGTTAATTGTGCATAATTTTAATTAATATAATAATAAATTTAACCCTGATATATTTTATATAAATGTTAATAAAATATATTAATATTGTAAAGTAATTTTATTAAATGAAGATGGAACTCATAGATTATAAGAAGCTATATTATTATGCCCAATAAAAATGATCTACAATTGCCATCATTGTGAATTTTGTGAAAAATATGACAAATTTGTAAATTATAATTAATTTATGATTATCATGTTGGTGAAATATTTAAACACTAATGGGTTGACTTTATCCACAGCTTAGCCGACCTAATTGCTGGAAGTTTTGGGGGCAAAATTTATACATTCACATTCAAATACTCGTCACTTTCTGACACAAGTCCCCCGGACTCTATCAATTTTTTGAAAATAATTGAATCGATTTGTCAAATGGATTAAATTAAAAATTATGAATAATCAATTTAAAATAATATTTTTAATTATTATTGTATTGACGGTTAAATCAGTTCAATCATTTTTTTTATCTCTATTCGTATCAATTTATGAAAAAATCGATTTAATTTTTGGTTCTGAAAACAATATCGTTATTTGGTGGCGGAGCTTAATAACCCTAAGTTCGTAATAATAAAATTACACTTTGACCCTCTAAAATAATAAAGATATAAACTATTAAGATCATAAAAATATACCATTTAAAACGTGGGAGGTTACCATCTCTAATTTGGTCATTGGTGAACGGCTAGATGGCTAGTCGCGAGCTGCATGTGTATTGACGAGCTCCATCGCGCGATTAAGGCATGCATATAATTTTAATTAAATAAAGGTTGCCTTTGTCTTGGGAGTGGTCCCAATATCCTGACTTGCCACATTACATTCTCCTTTATTAAAGAATGGCTGTATGTAGGTTGAATATAATTCCATAAATTTCTCTAAAAAATTTCCGACTATTATTATCTAAATTTAAATTTGAATTAAATACTATTAAACATTTAATTTTCAATTATTTTTTGAATATTCAAATTTGCAAAATCTGAATTTAAAAATTCTTTTTATTCATATATAAAAGTAAAATTATAAGATGAATTTAAATATTTGAATTTGAATCTTGCATTCATTTTAAATTCGTAACAAATAATAATTTTAAAATTTAAATTCGCAAAAGGTAGTTACCTATTAATAAAATATGTATTTTATATTTTAGACTAAAATTTAATAAGGTAATGATAGTTTAAAACAATAAAAAATAATAGTAGAAATTATGGATATGCAAGATTTTTTTATTTAAATTTCACTAATACAAGATAAGATAAGTACAAGACAAGGTGCAATTTGTAAGTACAAATACAAATATATATCCAACAAATTTTAATGGTATATTGAATTTATCAGTACAATGCATAGATGGAAAATGAGACACATATGTACATAGTGGTAGAAAGACTTTTTAAAATTTACATTGAATCAAGTTGCAGTTTATCAGTCAGATATGCACTAAGGGTCACATTATGACAATTGATGATTGTGATTCCAAATGTATTAAACCCAAGAAAACAACAATTTGGTGGTCTCAATTCATTATCCCACCGACTTGTATCATAAAAAAAGGATCCCATAATCCTTCTCGTCATATTCGACAATGAAATGTTGATCCAATCCACTTGGAGCTTAATTACATTTTTATCCCTATTAATATCAACCAATAAATTGTTTCTTCTAATGGTAATAAAGGGAAACAAATATCTTTGGAAAAGTGTACGTCGACCAAAATATCCATGTCTAAAGGGTTTAGTACTAAATGAATTCCTTCTAGAAAAAGTACCCCCTTTTGAGATTTAATTATTTTTAAATACATTGATTAAAGACCATATATGTGGTTAAGATTCAATCACGACACCTTATAAATGAAACATGTACTGTTATGTCCTATTATTGCAGAAAGCTCACCATGGCAGTTCAAGCCACAATGATGTTCTCTAAAAAACTTACATATACCGACATCAACAAGAGGTTGGCGATCCCGACAAAGATCTTGCCTTCATTGCCTGGTTTCAATCGAAGCCATGCAGTCAAGATTCAGTTAATGTATGGGACAAAGATCTGGTCAATTGACTGCACTGTCCGTAAACAAGGGTACACGAAACCTGTTTTCTCCCGTGGATGGAGAAAGTTTGTTGTTCATAACAAACTCAAAATTGGTGATAGAGTCACTATATACAAAGTGCAACATCAAGATGGTTCTTCACACTATAGGGTTGAAGTGGAGAAGCCAGCTGCCGGCAACCATGAAGTCGATGAAACCACCGTCACACGGCACCGGCGAGAGCAACTGCCTAATGCACCGATGATCAGCATGCTTCCCAGTGTTCCAATTAACACATTGGTTGATGATCATGTTATTATTACCAAACCACCTGTCTGCAGGATATTTGGTACTAATATAAGTGGTGAAGCATGTTGCAAGATAAGTACTGGTCAAAGGCTTAGCCTGGATTTGGTTCTTAGTCAACCCACTATTTGCTAATTCAAAAGCTAGCTTGGCGAGCTTGGAGTTGGCCAGGATGGGGTTGTTTTGCCTATGCTGGTTTTTTTTTTTTTTTTTGGGTTTGTTTTACCTATGATGATGCAGATATGTTTTTGTTTGGTCGGCATCTTTCATGTTTGTTTTACTACACATATTCTGGTTGTTTTGGTTTGTTTTTCCATATGATGATGCTGATAATAGTTTTTTCTAATCGGCATTTTTCATATTTGTTTTATTCCCTATATTCGAGTTGCTTTGGTTTGGTTTTTTAGGATGCCATTGATAATGTTTTTCTTTTATCGGCATCTGTCATGTCAGTTTTATTGTTCATGTTCAAATGGTTTTAGTTTGTTTTAGCTATGATGTTGAGTAAATTTCTTTTATCGACATCTTTCATGTGTGGTTTATTATCAATAATTGGATTGTTTTGGTTTGTTTTATCTACGATGTTGACATTTTTTTTTTTTTACTTTTTTACTTAAATATGAAAAAAGTATTGTTAAAATAATTAAAAAGTTTACCAAAAAAATAATTAAGTTCTTAATTCAAAACTTTAATCTAAAATTTGAAACCAATTCAACCTTTAATTTTTATAATATTTATTTATAAATAATTTATGTATTTGTAATTTTATTTTTAAATTATTTCTAATAATTTGTAAAAACTTTTTAATAAAAATTTATACTTAAATGCTCTACATCAAATTATAGTCTATCCTTATCAATTTCCCTCGTATCAGCTCTCCTCAATTAAAACCATTACTCA
Source organism: Gossypium turneri (assembly GCA_008044935.1). Taxonomy (NCBI): domain Eukaryota; kingdom Viridiplantae; phylum Streptophyta; class Magnoliopsida; order Malvales; family Malvaceae; genus Gossypium; species Gossypium turneri. The sequence goes on along the minus strand of CP032574.1, from coordinate 50,820,115 downwards.
TCGCTTATCACTAAGCATTAAACTCATTGCTACTCAAATTCCTCACACAACAATCTTGCAGCATGCTTCAGTAATATTTAGCTAAGCCTTTGATGATCAGAAATAATCTTGCAGCATGCTTCAGTAATATATAAGTCCGTTCGCCATCACTCTTCATAAAATATTTAGCTAAGCCTTTGATGATCAGTAATAATCTTGCAGCATGCTTCTCCAACAGCATCACTATAGGCGGTTGCATTTGCATCACCCTCAACGATATAAGGTGAAAGGAGTGGTGGTTTACCCTCCCTATTCGTAATGCCTAAGCACTTCATTTCAATGGCTTCATCACTTATATTAGTACCAAATATCCTGACGGGTGGTTTGACAATAACATGATCATCATCAACCAAGATGCAGTTCCACTTGCACCATTGGCAAGACAATAGTCCAGAATATCACACCAGATGGCTACGACAACAAAGCCATCACAGTCACAATGCCCTAACAAACTAGCAAACACTCCCAAGAGATGAGTTTAATGTACTAACTAGGGCTAATGAAAGTATTAGACATGGACTTTTTTTAATCTTATCATCCCACATTCATTTGAAGAACGTGTGATATTTTTTATGCTGAAATGCATTTGAAGAAAGTTTTATGATATTCTTTATGCTGACAAGGTGGTACCAATCAAGGCATTTGAAGAAGGTTATATGATATTTTTTATGGTGACAACGTGGGACCAATCACCGGCCCATGAGATCATCCTCGTATTGTCTTATTTGTGACGGCACCGCGCGTAATGATGAACCACAGTTTACAATCTGATTTGTTTATACCGTTAACTTAAAACGTTTTTATTTTATTTTTTTGACACAATACTTAAAATTATCTATAGCCCCTCATCTATCCATAAATAGAAGGATAATACATTTTAACGCTCTCAAACTTACATCCTGACAATAATACCCATACTAATTGAGAATATCTTTTACAATTAGCTTGTTTGGTTTAGCTTATTAGTAGTATATCAGCGGGCATTTTTTAAAACCAAATCCAACTTTAGTGTCGCTAAATGGCTTTTACCATCATATGCTAGCGTATGAATAATTAGCGGCGTTGTTTGGATAAATCAAAATCTAATTCAATGAGATAAATTCACTATGTTTGAACTCAATATAACGAGTGGTCTTAGTTCTATTACTCTCAATATAAAATTCTCATTATTATACTCAAAGCCTAGATCTGTCTCTACTATTTCAATTGCACTTTAACAATAATGTTCCTCTACAAACTGATAAATGCTATCGTGTTGAAACTAAGTATAAGCTATCAATTAGGCACACTAACCTAATCTTCCTTCTTTTTGCCTTACACGATGTAAACAATTAAGGCAATGGTTGATTGGTCCACTAATCACTAAGTGAATAAATATAATTTGATTATACTGTTTGTTATTCCTAACTAAGAATTTTCTCTCGATCTCATCTTAAGCTAGAAATTACCACCTAAGGTCTCCTCTCGGTCTCACTACTTGGCCCAATCGTATCAAAATTCTACATGATAAACTCTTATCTCAGTCTTATTTATCTAGATATTTCACTAGAGGCGTCAACTCTAGTATATTAAGCATTTTGATACAATTAAGGTCTTAGGCATGTGTCTTTTTACATTTATTGGATTCAAATCTAAAAGTTTCCAGAAAACAACCCCTTCCTCTATGACCAAACTATCAACCTAGTCATAATGTTACTTTTTAAGGTAAACTAGTCTAAAATACTTAAAAATTCATAAAAAGAATTCCCTAAAATTTAAAATTCAATAAATACATTATTGGGTTCATACATCACTTGCCTTAAATGATTTAAAAGCTTATACAAACTCAAAAACTCATCATTCTTGACGCAAGCACAAGTAGAAAATACAATTTTCATTAAAATAGTCATAATTTAAACTCCAAAAGTCGAAATAAGATGATTCAAAATGCATTTCGAAGATAAGAGATAACTCTTTTAATAAAAACATCTCAATTTAAAAATATTTGAATCCCATAAAAAATGTATTGTAAATCTACTGATCTTCCAGACTTACAAAAAATGACAGCTTTAATAAACTTATTTGAATAAGTTTCAACTCATATGTACATACATTACTCATCAAAATTTTGACGAAAAACAAAACTAAAACTACTTGTCTTTTGTTGAAAAACTAATCAAGAATTTATTGATGAATGAAACTAACAGTACATTCAGTGAGTAAAACAACTAGTCTATCTTTACTCAAAAACTCATTAGTTTTTATAGATTATCTGCTAACTAACTAACAGACTAACTTATGCATACTAAGCTTACCTACCCAGCTAATTGTTTGTTTTCTTCTCAACACCCCCTCAAGTTAAGGGTTGGTACAAATCTTTAACCCCTAATTTGGACACCAAATATTCATGCTACTTGATTCCAAGAGTTTTAGTCATCAAATCTGCAAGTTGTTTAGTCGTCCCAATATGTTGCATTTAAATCAAGCATTCTCTAATTTTATCTCGTACAAAATGACAATCAATTTCTATATGTTTAGTGCGTTCATGAAAAACAGGGTTTGCTGCAATCCGTAGTGCTGCTCGGCTATCTGAAAAAAGTATAGACTCGTCAAGCTGACTAAGAAAGACCTCTTTTAACAAGCCATCCAACCAAATAACCTCTGCTACTACTGCTGCCATGCTTCTATATTCAGCCTTTGCTGACGATCGAGAAACAGTAGTTTATTTTTTTATTTCTATGAAATGAGAGAATCTCCAAGTTTAACACAAAAACTAGTGACGGATCGTTTGGACATGGGACATGAAGCCCAATTAGAATCACAAAAGGCAATAAGTTGTGGTTTACTAGATGTAGCCAACAGGATACCCTGACCAGGATTTTTTTTATGTATCGAACCACACAAAAAATAGCCTCCAAATGAGATTTTTTGGTTTTGTGCATAAACTGGCTTAAGTGTTGAACTGCAAACATTATGTCTAGTCGTGTATTGGTCAAGTATAGTAACCTTCCCAGAAGTCATTGATATACTGCAACATCAGTTATCAATTCATCCCCATCAGCTCTTATTTGTACAGATTCATCATACTCAATCGAAGTGAGTTTTTGATTTTGTTCAAGAGGCGTACTCGTTGGTTTTGCTTCTCCTAACCCCACATCAGCTATCAAATCCAACGCATACTTCTGTTGATTCAACACAATCCCTTCACTTGATCTCATAACCTCTATTCCAAGAAAATACTTTAATGCACCTAAGTCTTTCATCTTGAAATTTTGGTGTAGGACCTTTTTTAGGTCATTTATCATACCAATGTCACTTCCTGTGATTAGTAGATCATTAACATAGATAAGTAGGATGACTATGTTTCTCCATTGTCTTTTGGAAAACAAAGAATAGTCATATTTGCTTTGTGTGTAACCACATTATAGCAATGCCTCAGTAAGTTTTAAATTCCATTGTTAAGAAGCTTGTTTCAAACCGTACAATGATTTGAGCAGATGACACACCTTGTGCTCCCCCTGTGTGTGAAAACCATCCAGAACGTTCATTTGGAAAAGGGGTCATTCATGCATGGCAGCCAAACTAACAATATCCCGAACAATGACATGCTTAACCACAGAGGAAAAAGTCTCCTGAAAATTAATACCAGCCTACTATTGTATCCTTTCCCTACCACTCGAGCTTTAAACCGTTCAACGGAGACATCAGAGTTATACTTGATCTTATAAACCCATTTGCACCTGATAGGAACCGCACTAGTAGGTAAAGAAACAACCTCCCACGTACCATTAGCTTCCAAAGCAAAAAATTTCTTGTTGCATAGCATTGACCCATCTTGGATCTGAGATGGCCTCAACATATGTTTGGGGTTCAGTTAGAGAAGAAATAGTAGCCGCAAATAGCTGAGTGTGAACAGTTAAATGCAACGAGGAATAAACATGAGAAATAAGATATGAACCTGCAGCAAGGGAAGCGAAAGATTGGTTGGAACAAACGTAATCTCTCATCCAGGCAGGTGGCTTGACAGACCATGTGGTGCGTCGTAAGGGGGGAAGAGAAATTGGTTCAGTAGCAGTTGGTAATGTTTGAGAAGAAGAAGGTGCTGGCAAAATAGGTGATGGGGAACGGATAGGAATAGAAGACAAAGGCTCTAGATGAAGAAAAGTAGAGCTATCAGCTGTAGGGAAAAAATAAAAAATGTTTTGTAAGAAAGGCAAAATGAAACACGGTCTCATGAAATAAAACATCCCGATTAACAAAAAAATTTTGGTTTCAAGCTTGAATAACAAGTAACCTTTCTGAATAGAAGAATATCCCATAAACATAGAAGGAATAGCCTTAGGAGAAAATTTATCATGATAATTAGGTGTGGTAGTATAACAAAGACATCCAAACACTTTTAAACTGGAAAGATCTGGAGGTTTACGATATAAAAGTTCAAAAGAACTCTTCTAATATAAAAGAGGAGTAGGTATTCGATTTATAAAAAAACATGCAGTTAACACACACTCACCCTAAAATTTACTAGGCATATGAGACTGAAATTTAAGCGACCTAGCAACGTTAAGCAAATGTCTATATTTTCGTTCAGCAACTCTATTTTACTAAGGAGTATGAACACACGAGCTTTGATGTACAACGCCTAACAAAGTAAAAAATTTGTTGCACTCAGTCTTAAAAAATCCATACCCATTATCACTACGAACAACTTTGATTCTAGTGGAAAATTGATTCTTAACCAAGGCAAAAAATTGTTTGAGATATACAAGAGCATCACTTTTATATCATAACATATACACCTATGTCATCCTAGAGTAATCATCAACAATGGTTAAAAAAAAAAATACCTATGGCCACTATGAGTAGAAACTCGATAGGGCCCTCACAAATCTATATGAAAAAGGGAAAAACCAATATCAACACGAGACGTACTTATGGGAAATGAAAGTCTAGTTTGTTTAGCAAGAGGACACACAGGACATTGTTGTATGCTATCACTATTCAAAATTGTGCAGTGAAGATTAAGCAACTTATTCAATCTTGAAATAGAAGTATGGCCAAGTCTAGTGTGCCAAAAAAAGATGGTTCAACGGATGTAACAGATGCAACAGATGGAGTCAAAGCCACACTAATCTGTCGAGACGGTCCAAGGATATAAAGACCACCTTGCTCCCTACCAATCCCCCTCATCTTTCCACTTGAGAGATCCTATATAAGGCAAAAATGAGGGAAAACGAAACAACACAATTGAGATCATTAGTAAGTTTAGAAATAGAAAAAAATATTATAATGGAAATTTGGAACATAGAGAACTTTGGTAAGCTAAAGACCAAGTTGAACAGTATAGGTGCCAACATGAATAATTGAAACAGAAGAGCCATTTGGGATTCGAACACAGGGTGAATGCAATACACATGCAATAGGAGATTCTAAGAATTGGAAATTAGAAAGCATGTGGTCAGTAGCTCTAGTATCCATAATCCAATTTTGACCAACATCAACCATACCTGTTAGGCTTGTAGTAGGTTCAATTGTAGGCTCCTTGTTCAACAAACTCAAGATTTGTTGATACCGTGCCTGAGTAAATACAGGTGCTTGTGGACTAGACATACCGACATCACCAGTCATTTCATTGCCACTTGCAGGATCATTAACAGAAACATTGTTCACTACAGATCCAGAAACATTGTTTGCCTTCTTATTAGTGAACTTAAAATCTGCAGGGTAACCAATTATCCTATAATAATTTTCTCTTTTATGCCCTTTAATCTTGCAATGATCACAGGTTCTAGTAAAACGTTTCTTTTATACCATGTGTGCTGAGTGAAAAGAGACTGGATCAGACATAGTACTGGAGCTATGTTACCTCTATGACTCCTCTTGCACAAGCATAGAGTATACGTGATTGACAGATGGTAATGGGTTCATTAACAAAATTTGACTACTCACCGCATTATATGTTTCATTCAATCCCATTAGAAACTGGAATAGACGCTGCTGTAAAATATGCTCAACATTCTGTCTTGATTGAACACATCTACATGAAGGAAAAGGCACAAGAGCATCATATTCATCCCAGAACAGCTACAACTTAGTAAAATACACAGAGATGGAAGCAGTACCTTGAAGATGCGAGGTGATTTCACGATGCAAAAAATAGATTCTAGAACCATCAACTTTGTGGAACCGTTCACCAAGATCATTCCACATCGCTACTGCGCTGGATGTAAAAATGATCCTCGCCGAGAGCTCCCTGCTGACTGTATTCAAAATCCAAGATAAGAGAATGGCATTACACCGCTCTCATTGATAGCCCATCTCATCTGGTAACGAATCCTTAGAACAAGTACCATCTACAAACCCCAATTTGTTTTTGGCCAACAACGCGATTTTTATAGTCTGGCTCCAAACATTATAATTCTCAACTCCAAGCAACTGGTGAGACACCAACAGGGTACCTGGAGTATTAGAAGGATGCAGGTAAAGGGGATGATTAAAATCAATAATCGATTCAGAGGGAGTCACCATGATTCAAAACCTCCGATGGTGAAAATACAAAACGACGAGCAAGAACAAGAAGAAACACCACAGATGAAGAGTGCCCTAGATTAACAACCGTATTTGGGCCAGTAGAAACCAACAAAAATGGGCTTTGTCAACCAACTTGTAGAACCCAAAACAAACCAAGACCAACTAGAATGACCAGAAGCAGTACCGAATAACCATGAATGACTAAAAAGACGACAATCGTGAACAATCGGAAACAACGATCACCGGAGCTTTGATACCATGTTGAAAAATTGATCAAGAATTTATTGATGAATGAAAACTAACAGTACATTAAGTGAGTAAAACTACCAGTCTATCTTTACTCATAAACTCATTAGTTTTTATAGATTATCTGCTAACTAACTAACAGACTAACTTATGCATACTAAGTCTAACTACCCAGCTAACTGTTTGCTTTCTTCTCAACATCTTTACACCCCACTTGTTTGCATCTTGTCTATTGCATCATATCTATGTTTCTATATATAAGTATATTCATATATATTCCTTTAAAAAAGTATATTTATATATATTTAACCACTAGTGTATATATGTCATTCGAATGGAAGTATATATGTCATATTATGTACTTTTAAAAATTTTATCATAGGTATAATTACAAATTTAAAACATAAAAGAGTTTTTAAAAATAACATTTAATAAATAATAAATCGTATCATTTAAAATTAATTAATAATATATGAAAAAATTCAGCATGTGTTATATTTTTTTAATAATAGAATGGAGCTTACCCATACACAAGACGACACCTTATAAATGAAAAATGTGTTCTGTCCTATCATTGCAGAAAGCTCACCATGGCATCAAGCCACAATCATGTTCTCTAAAAACCTTACATAAACCGACATCAACAAGAGGTTGGCGATCCCGAAAAAGATCTTGCCTTCATTGCCTCGTTTCAGTCGAAGCCATGCAGTCAAGATTCAGCTAATGTATGGGACAAAGATCTGGTCAATTGACTGTACTGTCCGTAAACAAGGGGACACGAAACCTGTTTTCTCCCGTGGATGGAGAAAATTTGTTGTTCATAACGAACTCAAAATTGGTGATAGAGTCACTATATACAGAGTGCAACATCAAGATGGTTCTTCACACTATAGGGTTGAAGTGGAGAAGCCAGCTGCCGGCAACCATGAAGCCGATGAAACCACCGTCACACGGCACCGGCGAGAGCAACTGCCTAATGCACCGATGATCAACATGCTTGCCAAATTTGCAGTTACCAAATTTGCAGTTTTTTGGTACTAATATAACTGATGAAGCATGTTGCAAGATAATTGCTGATCAAAGGCATAGCCTGGATTTGGTTCTAAGACAATCCACTATTTGCTAAGTCAAAAGCTAGCATGGTTGGTTGAACTTTTGATAACCCTTGGACGTTTTTGGACGTGCTTCTTAAAGTTGTTTGTCTGTTTTCATTTTGGCTGTGGTGTTCCTTTTTTGGGTTTGTTTTACCTATGATGCTGCTCATAGTGTTTTACCCACTATTAGGAACTGTTGAGTATATCTCCATATGGGTTAATTTATGTATTTATATGATATGATTATGTATAAATGTGATATATTAGGTAGGTTACCATGTACGTTGACATGTACTCTATTCTAAGATTATCACGTATTTATACAATGTGAGTTCTCCTATACGGTGCGAACCCAAACACGAAGTGCGAACTGTTTTATACAATGTGAGTTCGCTTATATATGATGGTGCGAACTCACATCATGCTTATAGAAAACACTGTAATAAAGAGTATGGATCAGGATCCAATCGAGTAATAGATAGATAATAATGAGTATCATAACAGGAATACATAAAATGTTAACATATACATTATTAATAAAAAATATGGTATGAGCTAAAACACATTTCCCCGTTCAACAGTATGAGCTGAAACATATATATTTACAAACATTTCCATCAACATCATCAGACGTCAAAAAATGGGATTTAGTGACATGTTTTTAAACACCACCAAAGGTAAGCAACATAATCATGCTAGATAAAAAAATATTAGTATTAAAAAGAAATGGTGGAGCAAACAAGGGAGACATTTATACCCAAAGGCTCGAAACGTTGAATTGGAGTACGGTGTTGGACTTGGATTTCACGACCAAGCTTCGGGACATCTTTTTCTTCTGGTCTGAGTATTCTTAGAACTTTTCTACCTTTACCTTCTTTGCGCATATCTTGTTTGAGCGCAGACCACCTAAAGGGTATACGACCACCGCTTCAGATTCTCCAACACTAATGGTTCATCGTCGTTTAGGTCTAAAAAAATTTTGGATTTACCCCTGCAGGAAAACTGTAATAACATGACAAATAAGATTTTTAAAAAAAATCTATTAGAACTATCTCAAATTTCTGGTACCGAAAGGATTGCATACTTAGAAAAACTTAATTAGATGATGAGACACACATAATTTGAACCATCTATGTATGCCTAGGAAGCAGATAAGCAACAAAAACTTGATTAGCTATGTATTTTTCCATGAAAACACCAATATTCTAAAATCAATTGAGGAGTATGTATATAGCAAAATATACTTCCAGCTAGCAGAAGGAAAAAGAAATTGTGATGATATATAGCAGACACATGATAAACATAGCTACATATACCTGCCGAGGAACTGGTATTGGAGTTGGATCCGATTATGTATGTATGGATGTAGGAGATGAAGAAGGTACCGCATAGAAACAAAGTCAACGAAATGGAAGGCTTTGGCGTGAGAAAAATAAAATAAAAACCAAGCTTTTCTAATTTCATACCCTTCTTATCAAATCATAATAAGGAGAATAAATTAAAAGCAACAATCCCAGCCCAATATATAAATATATATATGTATACATATGCCCCTAGCTTGAGCGTCTTATTTATATATGACTTGAAGAGTCATAAAACACGAGAGGGTGAAAAAGACGGTACGACAGCATCCTAGATAAAACAAATCAAAGAAACACGAACTGCAAAAGCAGACAGATACATGTTCAAAACGTTTGAGGACCATCAAAAGTTGGAACAATCGGTCACAGACAAGGTCAAGCACACAACTTGAACGGATTTTTTGTTGCAAACCATCAATTAGGGGTCCTACAATGGATTGGGTTGTCGCAGAACCAAGTCCAAGCTAACTTCACTTTGATGATGAGTAATAATGTTACAACATGCTTCTCCACCATCATCACTAGTGCCGCTGCCATAGGCCATTGCCATTGCAATTGCACCACCCTCGTCGATACCAAAGAAGTTGATCTCTTCTTTGGCCATAAACCACTTCATTTCAGTCACTTCATCACTTAGATTAGTACCAAATATCTTGACGGATGGTTTGTTGATAACATGATCATCATCAACTAAAGTGTCAGTTGCACCATTGGAAAGCTCCATAATACGGATAACTCCCTTCTGTTTGATCGGTGCATCATCAGGAGCCTTAGCTAGATGTTCTACCTCGTTTCCAGATTTGGGTAGAGCGTTTCCATCGGCATCATGATTGAAAGAGAGAGCAGGAGAAGGAAGAGCCCCGTATTGGTTGCTGGCAGCTGACTTCTCCAGTTCAACCAGATAGTGGGAAGAGCCATTTTCATATTGCACTTTGCACATGGTGATCTTGTCACCAACATTGACGTTGTTAGAAACAACGAAATTTCTCCATAATCGACCGGAGAACACAGGCTTCTTGTACCCTTTTCTGCGGATAGTGCAGAGAATTGGCCAAGTGCTTGTGCCGCACAAAAGGTTAATTATGACTGCATGGCTTCCATTGAAAGGTGGCAATGATGGCAGGCTTTTTGCCGGGATCGCCAATCTCTTCTTGATGTCAGTATCCGTGAGTAACTTTGAGAACATCTTTGTGGTTTTAGAGGCCATGGTGACAAAAGAAGGTTTGAAAGATTTAGGCATACTAAGATTGGATGATCCAATTGTGCTAGGGAATTATATTAGAAACCCAGTGATATATACAGACAAAACAAAAGAGGTCCATGTGTCATGTATAACGTGTTGTATCCTATGTAACATTTATTAAGAGAGAATCATAAAACTGCATTTACAAAGTAAGACAATATTGTGCAGCTCGACAATAGTCCAGAACAACTAAAACAATTAAGCCATCACATCACAATGCCCCACGAAACCACCAGAATACTAAACCAGTACACTTCCAAGAAATGAGATGAGTTTAGTATGGGTGCTGAATGCACCAAAAATAATATTTCTATGTCTAAATGCTATGTAAATAGTAACATAAAGAATAGGATCGATCTCATAAGAATTGGAATGATTAAAATTAACGTTCTAATTAACCAAGTTTGTGACGGGCAATTATTGTGCCCACAATGATAATTTGTGCAAAAATTTTGATTAAAATAAAAATGATAAAAATAAACAAAATATAAAATAAGATTGAATAAATTGATATGATCAGAGTCTAATTTTAGGCTTAATTTTGTATCTAAATGTAATATATATTATAATTAGTAACAAATAAAACCTAAACTTAAGAGAAGGATGACTGTGCGCCCCTTCTTCTATTTAACACCTAAATATAATAATAATAATAATAATAATAATAACCTAAATTAGTAAAAAATAAAATAAAGAGATAAGCTTATAAATACAAACAAAATTAAAAGAAATAATAGTAAAAAATAATTCTAAAATTTTTGTTTTGTGCGTCAATTTAAATTCTCGTGTCAAATCTTTCGTGCTCTTTTCCCGACATATTAGATAATAATTATATCTACACAAAAATTAATTAATTAAATGCCAAATTAGGTAAAATTCATTTCCAAAAATAATTAAAATAAATAATAAAAATATGTGGATTAAGCGCATTATTAGTTTAACGTACTAAGTATTAACTAGGGTTAATAGGGGATAAGACATGAATTAATTATTTGAGTTAATGCATTATTTGGAGTTTGAACTTCATAAACATTGAGCTTGAATCTTTTTTAATTCAAGTTATAGTCCTCGAGCTTGGTAATTGCTCTCACGCTAGGGTTTGAACTAGACAATTGATCTCCCATTAAAACTTAAAAACTGTTTTTTTAGAACAATTACTAAATTTAGGAATTAACTTAAAAGAAATCATGCTGTAATATTAAAAGAATTGCGAAATTAGATCCCAAATATTAACCCTAATTTTTTTTTTTATCTTAGCATGTAGGCCCTACAATGAAAGAAAGTATCGTCTTTTCTTTTGACTGAAGTGGTGAATATTGATCTACAAATAAGTTGGGAGTTTGGAATTTGGATGTGTAAACTCACCAAACTTTTTGCCGGCCGCTTCTTCTTTCTTCTTCACAAATTGTGTATATTTTTTTTTTTTGGTCCTTTTGGGAATTAATAAATTGTTAACCAAAACCATCCGATGTGATAGCGTACGTAATTAATCAGTTTGTACAAGTTATCAAACATATGGACATACGTGAGCCCTCTATGTGCCTTCTCTCGCTACTCTATGCCCCCAACCAATGCATCTACTTCGACGGGTATTAACTTATGGTAAATAGTGTAACTAGATGAGTTTGGTGGAGCGTCCAACAATGGCTTGCATAGTTTTCCAACTTTTAGTTCCTAAATTCGGCAATTACATCCACTTTGATACTTGAATTTGGTAAATATGTTTATTTTGATTTCTGAATTATAAATATAAAAGTTGAGTTATGTGGTACTCTGACATTGTGTTTTGTCATAACCTGAAAATAAAATATAAGTTTAAGGACCAAAACAAATTTAGTTGCCAAATTCAAATACTAAAGTAGACCAAAAAAATAAAAAAAGCAAAGTAAATCTAATTGCCCAGTTTAGAGATTAAAAATTATATTAACCCTTTCAAATGTGGCTGGTTGGCCAGTAGGCTACTCATGAGTTTTATGTGTCTATTAATAGGGATTAATATAATTTTTGACTCTTGAATTTTGTAATTAGGTTCACTTTGGTATTTTTTTATCTACTTTGGTATCTTAACTTGACAACTAGTTTCGTTTTGGTGCCTGAACTTGAAAAATATAAAAGTTTGATGAAATTGTACTTCGAGATTGTGCCACATCTTCACATGAAAATTAAAAAAAAAATTATATAAATTTTCAGGTGAGGATGTAGTACAATCTTATGGTGTCATATACAATATTATAATAAATGAACCAGTGGTCAAAACAATTAGACCATTGATTCTTGATTCAATCGGTTTAACTACGAGACCAACAATAACTAAATAATTAATTAATTAAAAATTCATAAAAAAGTTAAAAAATATTAACCCGGTTCAACCTATTCAATTACTGGTTTTTGTCCTAGCTTTCGATTTTCACTAGTTTCAAGTAGTTTCTAATTCAATCCTTTCAACCCTTTCATTTGGACCAGTATACCATCAGTTCCCAGTCTAATAGATTCGACTGATCAATCTAGTCAAGTTCTAAGAACACTGATCTTATCATCAAATCTTGACAGAATCCAAGTCTAGAAACCAAAATGGATCTAGTTGCTAAGTTCAGGTACCAATATAAACAAAAAAAAGTTCAAGTACCAAAGTGGACTTATTTTCCAAATTCATGGACCAATAATTATATTATCCTTTAGTTAAATAAAGTTTTGCCTTGCAAACCAGTGATGTATTTTTATCCCCATATTGCCTAGCCTGCCCACCAACAATTTTTTGCATATTATTCTTTTAGGATGATATTCATATTCTTTTTTATTTCATAATCAAAATTAGGAGATGGTTTCTTAATTTATTTTTAGGGGATAAATTTTAAGATTATACATGAATTATGGTTTAATGTGCAATTGTATATATGAATTTTGATTTGATCCAATTCTTGTAAATTATTAAATCAATTATTGATTTTCGATTTTAAAAATTAGTTTAATAAATTTTTTAGTCGATTCAATTGGACTATATCGATTTTCGATCTAACCGGTTCAAAGCTATTTTTTGGATTGATATCTTGATCAGTTTTTGGTCCAACTGATTAATCCTATTCGATTTGGTTCAAACAACATTGACTATCACGGAATTATCAAGGGTGAGTCAATTGACCAAGGGCAAAGTGAGGGAGCAAGCAAGGGTTTTGGCTCTCCCTTGAAATGAAAAAAAAAAAAATCCATTTTAGACCCCAAAACTTATAAAGTTATAATTTAATGCACGGTAAACAATAATTTGATCCTCAAGAAAAATGAAATTTTAATCTCTTCCTTCTAAAGCCTGTAAAAATATAAGCCAATATAATAGTAAAATTTGATTTTAGCCCAGCTGAAGAATAATAATAGAAGGAAGGAATAATAGTATATAAGGAATTGAAAGAAACGAAATTGAATTATGGAAGAAGAATGGAATTGGGTTTAGCCAAGTTGAAGATTGAATCTTTTGGAATCTAGGTTTTGATCGGAATTGGGGAAAAATCTTAAATAAAACGAGTTCAAGTCTGAATTAAAGTGACAATGATAGGGGCCCTAAGGATAAAGGGTTGAATTTTCTAAATTTCACAAAAGGTATTGGAACTTGTCGTCTGTTATACTTGTTTATTTTTTAATTTTACCATAATAATAAGTTTAATTTTTAATGTTTATGTTTTTTAATTTAACCCTTATTTTTAAGTTAAATACTTTTAAAAAAAGTCAAATAATTTTTTAACGGAAATTCCGTCTAAATATTTCTCTTAACGATGTTATTGTGGCGACCCGCATGACAAATCACGTGTAAATTCATGCTGACGTGTCACTATTTATCTTATATACTACACTAATAAATAATTTGAAAATTATAAAAACAATGAAAAAGATTAAAATTTAAAAAATTAATATGGAGTATACGTTGTTTGCTATGTGAGTTGCTATATTTAAAATTTTAATGTTCTAGTTAATATTTTTCAACTCGTTTATGGAATTAAAAAATTATACTGCATGTGTATTAAATAATTACCTTAAAACTAATGATGATGGAGTGGTTTATATTGAATATATATATATCCATTGTTTTTTACTAAATGATCCAACCGAATTTTAAACACAATAACTATTATATATATATCCATCGCGTTGGGATTGTTTTTATATTGAATATATGTAGGAGATGAAGGCACCACATAGAAACAAAGGCAACGACGTTAACTCTCGAGCATGATATAACTATTATATAAGTAATATTAGAGGCAACAATCCCAACGCAATAGACAGAGACATTTATATATATACACAGACAAATCCGTTATTTGTATACGACTTGGAAGTCATAAAACACTAGAGGATCCAAAAGACGGTACGACAGCATCATAGTCCATAGATAAAAACATATCAAAAGAGACACGAAGTACAAAAACAGACAGAAGTATGTCCAAAATGTCTACAAGGTCAACCCCATAACTTGAACAGATTGCTGTTCCGAACCCTCACCTAGCGATCCTCCTACCATGGTTTTAGCCTGAGTGAGCAAATAGTGGTGTATCCTTAACTATAGTCCCTCCATATTGGGCGGCGCCAAAGTCAATTCTAACTTCACTTCTCCTGCATATGGAGTAGTGGGTTGTCGAAGAACCAAGTCCAAGCTAAGCCTTCGATGACAGTGATAATCTTGCAACATGCTTCTCTACCAGCATCACTAGAGGCCGTTGCATTTTCGTCACCCGCAACGATATAAGGTGAAAGGAGTGGCGGTTTACCCTCCCTATTCTAATGCCTAAGCACTTCATTTCAATGGCTTCATCACTTATATTAGTACCAAATATCCTGACGGGTGGTTTGACAATAACATGATCATCATCAACCAAGATGCAATTGTACTTGCACCATTGGCAAGACAGTTTGTGACGGCACCGTAATGATGAACCACAGTTTATAATCTGATTTTATTAAAAAATGATGCTGTTAACTTAAAAGCATTCGCATTTTCTTTTAAATTTAGCTTATTAGTAGTATATCAGCTGGCGTTTTTTAAAACCAAATCCAACTTTGTTGTCGCTAAAGGGCTTTTACCATCGTATGCTAGCGTATGAATCATTAGCGGCGTTGTTGGGATAAATCGAAGTCTATCTCAGTGAAATAAATCCATTATATTTGAACTTAATATAACTGAGTAGTCTTATTTCTATCACTCCCCAGTATAGAATTCTCACTATTGTACCTATAGATTCCAATTGCACTTTAATAATAATGTTGATTTATGAACTCATAAGTGCTATCATGTTGAAACTAAGTCTAAGCTATCAATTAAGCACACTAACCTAATTTTCCTTCTTTTTGCCTTCGACGATGTAAACAACTAAGGTGATGGTTGATTGTTACACTAATCACTAAGCTAATAAATCTATTTTGATTATGGTGTTTGTTGTTTCTAACTAAGAATCTCCTCTCAGTCTTATCTTAAACTAAAAATTACCACTTAAGGTCTCCTCTCAATCTCACCCAGGAATGTATTAGATCTTTTCTTAGTCTCACTACTACTACTACAGAGGCAAATCTAGAGGGGGGCGGCATGGGCTCCAGCCCCCTTAAAATGGAAAATTATTATTTTGGCCCTCTAATTTTTTTTTTAAAATTTAAATTAGTAAAGGTAAAATTGCACTTTGGCTCCCCTTAAAATTATAAAAATTCGATTTAATCTTTTAAAAATTATAAATATATAGACTATAAAAATTAAAATTTCATTCGCCCCCTCAAAAAATTGTTCTGTCTTCGCCCCTGCACTACTACATGATAAACTCTCATATCAGTCTCATTTATTTGGATCTTCCACTACATGTGTCAATTCTAGTGTATTAAGCATTTTAATACAATTAAGGTCCTAAGCATGTGTCTTTTTACATTTATTGGATTCAAATCTAAAAATTTCTAGAAAACAACCCTTCCTCTATGTCCCAACTATTAACCTAGTCATAATCTTACTCTTTAGGGTAAACTAGTCTAAAATACTTAAATTTATAAATACGTATAGAATTCCCCAACTCGTCATTCTTTAAGGTAAGAATTTCCCAAAATTTAAAAGTCAATAAATACATTATGGGGTTCATACATCACTTGCCTTAATGATTTAAAAGTTTATCCAAACTCAAAAACTCGTCATTCTCGACATAAGTACGTGTAGAAAACACAATCTTTATTAAAATAATCATAATTTAAACTCTAGAAGTTGAAATTAGATGATTCAAAATGCATTTAGAAAATAAGAGACAACTCTTTCAACAAAAATATCACAATCTAGAAATATCTGAATCTCATAAAAAATTGTATCGTAAATCGACCGATCTTGTAGACTTAAAAAACGACAGCATTAATAAACTTAATTTAAGTTTCAACTCATATATGCATACATTACTCATCAAAATTTTGACGAAAAGAGAAACTAAAACTACTTACTATCAATTTAAGACTTAAACAATACATAACAATCAATATAACAATTATCCTTTTTTAATGATCTTTTTTATGGTTATGCCGGCGATGATAGGTGGATCTGGTAATTGGTTTGTTCCGATTCAGATAGGTGCACCTGACATGGCATTTCCGCGATTAAATAATATTTCATTCTGGTTGTTGCCACCAAGTCTCTTGCTCCTATTAAGTTCAGCCTTAGTAGAAGGGGGTAGCGGCACTGGGTGGACGGTCTATCCGCCCTTAAGTGGTATTACCAGCCATTCTGGAGGAGCAGTGGATTCAGCAATTTCTAGTCTTCATCTATCTGGTGCTTCGTCCATTTTAGGTACATATAACACCAAATACTTTATTTACAAGTAATGTGAACGATGTTGGATGCCCGTAATCGATGGCTTTTTTCATGTCCACTTCATATTAGAGAGAAGCGCTAGTCGCCGTAGAAAAGTAAGAGAAAAATCGCGCTACCACTGCCTTTACACCCCACTTGTCTGCATCTTGTCTATTGCATCATATCTATGTTTCTATAAGTATATTTATATATTTTTCTTAAAAAAAGTGTATATATTTAACCGCTAGTGTATATACGTCATATTATGTACTTTTAGAAATTTTATCATAGGTATAATTACATATTTAAAACATAACAGAGTTTTTAAAAATCATATACAATAAATAATAAAACATATATTTTAAAATTAATTGATAATAATAAAGAAAATATGTACGATATTAAAATATTTTTTTTTGAGTAAAATGAAATTTGAACATGTAAATACATCACATTAAAAATACTAAATGTACTACAATTATTTATCATAGTATTATCGTCAATCTTGAGTTATGTCGAGTTAACTTGTGATATTAACTCAATAAACAACATTATTAATATATATCTAATTGATAGAGGTTATGAAGAATGTATAATAAAATTAAAATGTTTAAAATAAATTAAAATAAAATTTTGGTTAAGTGTAAAATTAAAGCTTTATCAATACAAATAACATGGGTTTATATCTCACTCTGTACAATTTTTTATTGATTTTAAAAAATATATGTATAGCTCCTTCAAACTATATATATATATTTTTGGATGAATGATGAATTTCATTAATTCAAGAATGCAGTTAAACTGCTACAAAAGAACAAAAAAATTTTACAGTAACTTTAAGCTATACAAACAAATTAACCAATGATACCCCAAGAAGCACAAAGTACTGAAACATTAACAAGATTAGTTCTATTGATTGGTCTTCCTCCTAAGTAAGCCCGCACAATCACTTTAATCTGCACCAGGACAACAGCTTCAGTTAAGAAAGATGCACCAAAATACCTCTTGTTCCTCTGTCTCCATATCACATACAAATATGTACTCCAAGCAAACTTGAGTATAGTAACAAGCAAGGACTTTCCTTTAAGTTTCAGTATTGCCCAAGTTAACTATTGCCTCCAAGTTCCTACAATCCTATGAATGGAGCAATGGCGCAAAACTGACTGTCACACATTTTTTGAAAAACTGCACTCAAATAATATATATTTTTCTATATGAAAAGATGGCATTATAAATTTCTTAATTGAATTAGTACCCGATTAACTAGTAACACTAATTTAATCATAGGTGTATATATATACAACCAGGGGTGAAGTTAGAATTTTTTTTAGAGCAGAATTAAATTGTATATTTTTACGATAATAAAAATGTAATTTTATCATTTTAATAGCATATATTTTTATAATTTTTAAAGGATTAAATTAAAATTTTATCATCTTAAGGGAGTTAAAATATAATTTTACTATTATTTATTTAAAATTTTATAAACTATAAATAAAAAATTTTCTAATTTAGGGTGTGCTGCCAATCCTTTATATCTGTCACTGTATAGAATAATAATTATATACAAGAAAGAAAAAAAATCAAGCACATGAATGATACAAAAAGATAATAACAAGTTATGCATTAAAAATGGAGGTTTATCGCTTGTTTGGGAAGTTAAAAGTTGAGAAGAAAAGTTAAACTTTTAAAAAATGTACCATTTTAATCAAATATATATTCTTCACTTGGTTTTGTTTTGTTAATGATTAATCTTTCACCAATTATAAAGGTGTGATTATACCAATGGCTTTTCATCATATGCTATATTTCTTCTCGCTCCATACCACTGTCATCAGTGTATGCATGCTTTGCTACTTCAAAATCCGAAATTTGAAGACGACGACAAACCTCGCGATAACATGCTGATAATTGAGCGATCCTGCTAATCGCGCGACATTAAAATGAAACAGTGAATCCAATTTTATATCAAGCCATTTTAATTGTTTCTCTGTGTAACACTAAAACCCTTTAACCTCTTCAACTCACTTAGCCTTGAACAATGGCAATAGAAAAAGAGCTATTCAAAAAAATACTAACAAAAACGGATGTTGAGAAGAGGTTGTCTATTCCATCTAGGAAGAAAAAATGTTTCTTGAATTTCCGTGGCAAGCATATGATGGAGTTTAAGGTGAAGGACAAGCATGGCAAAGACTGGGCATTTAATTGTTCTATAAGGAAGAAAGACTATCCGAAGCCAGTTCTCACTAGTGGATGGCTTCTATTCGTGAAGTGGTGGAATCTAGCAGTCGGTGATGAAGTGAAAGTTTATGGGAAAATGGATGAAGCTGGTGAGGAGCATTACCGAATTGAAGTGGCTGTTGCCACCAAGACTGAAACGCATTTCTTTGAATTTATTAGCCTGAAGCCTGAATTTAATGTTGGCAAATCCAAACTCATCAACTGATATGAGTTGGCCTCACTTATGTAGCACATAGTCACTATGTATTTTGAAGTTTATGTCTCTTAGGTCGTGCATATGGCTTTTCGCTTTATCAGTATTGTATGACCTTGATGTTGTTTGGAAATGTACTTTCTTGTATCTTTGTGTTACCTTTGATGGTGTTCTTAAACGTACTTCTTGTGTTATCTTAAGTTGAATGTTTTAGGATATTACGAAACTTGTGAAATAAATTTGTGATGGTGTTGATCTTGATCCTTGTGTGAGCATATGAATTCTATTGATATGCGATTTGCATGATATTGTGATGCTTAATGAAATCTTTATACATGTTTTAATTGCTTAAACAGTCGTATCAAGTAAATTTAGAATATATTTGGGCATAGTTGATATGTAATAAGATATTGAGCTCTTCAATTTTGTATATTTTGTCTGGTTGGTTTAATGCACCTGAAAATTGGTGTGTTTGAAGGGTATCTTGTTAGAACATTATGTTAATATTGGTGAGTGTGGAGATCAGTATATTATTGTGCTTTACACATTCGACCTGTTTTTTGTTGGAAATTTTGTAATACTCACATGAAGTTTTGTTATTTTGTATAGTGTATTTAGGGTTTATCTATGTATCAGTACAAAATGTTCATGTTTGATTGATAGGGGCTATGATCTAATGATGCTTAATGGTATAAATGGTTCATATTAAACATGTGAAGTGAATTTTGATGTTGATGATAATTTTTCCATTTTATGTTATGATTGAGCTTAAGATTTATTGACGATGAAGTCACTTTTGTTATTCTGATGTGATTGTTAAATTGAATTTTAATATACTTTCAATTTATTTGACATATTATGTATTGTCAATAACTTTAAAGTACCATCGAATTTAATGAAGAGTTCGGCGTGACGGATATTTGTTCCATGCATAGGTTACAGATGACTTCGGTTGGTATTGAGTTTTGATTCACTATAGCTATAATATCTCTTTTACATTTGACAAGAGTTTGACATGCACTTAGGATCACCTATTATCTCTTGAATATTTGTTTGTTGAAGATTTGATGTTATATGTTGGTCACTTGGAGTTATAGATTTTCGGTTTTGTATGGTTTTAGAAATTCCAAATCTTTTTCAATTTTGGGTTTAGCTTATATTTAGGCTTTATTTATTTTTCTCAATGTAAGAATAAGCGATTTATAGTAGGTAATCAAAAGAATAGTTAGTAAAGAAGTTGAACTATAGAGATTTGAAGGATGACAATAAGAGAATTGGGTATCTAGGAACATTTTGGAGACATGTGAATAAAAGTAAACTCCATTCACAACATGTTTACTTGGCATGAGCAGCCAATAATGAACAGTGATTCAATGATTTGGTTTATTGAGTCACTCATTTCATCGAATCATTATTCATCTTTTATTACGGTTTCTTTTTTAATAGTCATTCTTTATTAATACATTCAATTTTTTTATATATATTTTTACCCTTAATTATTTTAATTAATCTCAACATCTTTTTTCTTTACCCTACTATGTTAGAGGGAAAATCAATGGAAGAATTGAAAAGAAGAGATAGAAATCATTGGGGATTGGTAGTATGTTCATTTTTTTAAAGAGAGGGAACATTTGGGAGTGTAAAAATTAGAAAGAAAATATTATATTGCTGTAACAAAATATTAGATAAATTCCTTACCAACAATTCAAGTAGTTTATCCTATTAATAAAAGCAGAAAAATTTAAGATGTAGGCAAATGTATAAACCAAAACACCTCTTCACAAGAAACCTAAATATATTCCTTACCAGCAATCCACGACAAATACGGAGCTACACACTGGCAAATGGTGGGTTCATTGATGGTACACACAGTTGTAGGCTTTGAGTTGACACTGTGAGTTTGGTTGGAAGATAGCAAAATGGGGGTACAAGGTGATGAAGCAGAGCTGTGATAAACTTTCAAGAACTTATCAGAAAATGACTTGAGAACTTCCATGTATTTTTTACAAACTGATAACCAGTATATATAATACAAGCAGAGAGTAGTTAGTTAATAACTGCTATTAACAGAAACTAACAGCTAACTGTAACTAACCGTTATTCCTAATATACCCCATGCTCACTCACTTTCCTTTCTCATCACCCCTGACTAAACAAAAACTAATTCATAGCAACAACCTGGAGCTTTTCACGAAACTTGTTAAACATTCCTGTTGACAATGGTTTAGTGAGTATATCAGCCACCTGTTCCGAAGCAGGAACATGACCTACTTGAAGCGTCCCATTTGCCACTTTCTCTCTGACAAAGAACACATCCAATTCTACATGCTTGAACTTGGAATGCATGACAGGATTTCCTGCAACTGCCACTGCTGCGGAGCTGTCACACCAAACCAACCCCTTCTTTGAAACTGCAACATTCAACTCATTTAGTAAGGATTGCAGCCACACCATTTCAGCAGCAAGATGCGCAACACTCCTATATTTGGCCTCTGCAGTCGATCTAGACACTACATGTTGTTTCTTTGAGCTCCAAGAAACTGGATTTCCTCCAAAAAATACGCAATACCCAGAAGTAGACCTGCGATCATCACTATCCGACCCCCAGCTAGCATCTGAGAAACCTTCAAGCAGAAACTTTGAAGTTCTAGTAAACTTTAGGCCATAATCCAACGTACCTTGTAAATACCTTAAGATCCTCTTGACTGCCTTGTAGTGCAAGTCCAAGGGCTTATGCATAAACTGACATACCTTGTTAACCGAATAAGCTATGTCAGGCCTGGTGATCACCACGTACTGTAATGCACCAACGATGCTTCTGTATTGACTCTCATCTTCAACAGGACTACCAGTAGTGGCGGATAAGTGACAATTCGAAACCATTGGCGTTGGTAAACCATTCGCTCTATCCATGGAAGTTTTCCGAAGTAAGTCTCGAATATACTTCTTTTGCGACAGAATCATTCCTTCAGAGGTGTACTGAACCTCTATACCAAGAAAATAACTCAGCCTCCCCAAATCTTTTAGAGAGAATTTGATGTTCAGTTGAGTAATAAACTGATCAACAGCCTGAGGATCATTCCCAGTGATTATAATATCGTCTACATAAACTAAAACATAAAGAAGCTGAGCACCTGCTCGAAGAATGAATAGGGAACTGTCTGCTTTGGAGACTTCAAACTTGGAGGCTAGCAAGTAGTCTTTTAACTTGTGAAACCAGGCCCGAGGTGCTTGTTTGAGACCGTACAAGGCCTTCTTGAGTCTGCATACAAGAGGCTCCCCATGTACTCCATGTTTTTCAAAACCTGGTGGCTGTAGCATATAAATTTCCTCGCTTAAGTCACCGTTTAAAAAGGCGTTATTGACGACAACTTGCCTAAGTGGCCAGTTTAGGGATACAGCAAGTGAAAGAACAACTCTGATTGTGGTTGGCTTCACAACAGGGCTGAAAGTTTCTCGAAAATCTATGCCGGCTTCCTGCAAAAAACCTTTAGCAACCAGCCTTCCCTTGTATCTAGCTATTGAACCATCTGCATGCCTTTTGAGCCTAAAAACCTATTTGCATCCTACTGCTCTCCTATCTGCAGGTAGAGACACTAAATCCCACGTATGATTAGCAAGAAGTGCATCATACTCTTCCTGCGCTGCCTTTGTCCAAGCAATGCTTTGAAAAGCCTCAGTGATGGTTGTAGGCTCATGTTCATCAAGAATAGAAGAAAATACCTTCGGTTTAAAAACACCACTTTTCGAGCGCGTCTGCATGGGGTGACTATTTGTACGTGTAGGTCCCAATTGAGCTGCTGCACTATTCCCAATCTGCCTAGTAGTAATCACTTCCTTACTTACTGCTGGAGAACCACTAGCACCACTGTTTGCAGGTGACACGTCATTCGCTCCAAAGACCTCATTTACTGTTGGAACATCACTGGGAGAAGATTGAAAATCTTGTAACAGACCAGCTTCATCCTGTGAGATTCTGTCTGACCGGAAAGATGGTTGTCCAGAATCCACCTTAGTTCTCACCAAGGGAAGAATAGACCGTTGACGACTCGCTTGTACAGAGCCAACTGTAGACTGCTTAAAAAACCCATCGTGAAAAAGAAATCTCACTTCATCAAATCTGACATGTCTCGACAGAAATATTCGACCGTTCTCATCCATGCACCTATAACCTTTGGTGTTAGCAAGACTGCCAAGAAAAACACATAGTTGAGATCGAAAATTAAACTTTTGCTGTTGAAATGGCCTTAGATCGGGAAAACATGCACAACCAAATACCCTTAATACCCCATAGTCAGGTTTTCTTTTGTACAGCTTTTCATAAGGACTCGAGTAACTCAGCACAGGAGTGGGCAGTGTATTTGTCAAGTATACTGCATGCGAAAAAGCATAGAACCAATATTCTAAGGGCATACTCGACTGAGCTAAAAGAGATAGGCCCATGTCCACTAACTGCCGGTGTTTTCTTTCAGCAATACCATTCTGCTCCGAGGTGTACGGACAAGTAACTCTGTGCAGCACACCTAGTCGAGACAACTCTTTGCACAACACACGAAACTCACCCCCACCATCTGTTTGAAGCACTTTAATAGAGCAACCAAATTGAGTTTTAACCATTTGATGAAAAGCTAAAAAACAACTAGCCACTTCAGACTTAGTTTTGAGAAAGTAAAGCCAGGTATAATGGCTATACGCATCGACAAACGAAACATAGTAGGAATATCCATTTGAAGATAAACGAGCTGGTCCCCAAACATCCGATACCACAAGTTCAAACAGATAAGAGTACACTGTGGATGAAGTAGGAAAGGGAAGCTTGTGAGCTTTACCCAACTGACAAGATGAACAAACTGACTTCAACATATTATTTTTGAAAGAAATTTTACAACCCTTCAATACATGTGAAAGAATGTTGTTGCAAGGGTGGCCAAGCCTGTTGTGCCACAAGGAAGAAGACACCATCTGAGCATTGTTGAGTGAACTGGATCCCAAAGAAGAGCTATGTTCGGTGGTGACAGGTCGAAAAACAGAATTAGAAAACTGAAACCTGTACAGTCCTTCATGCATTCGGCCCTCTAACAGAATCATCCCTGTCTGAATGTCCTTCACAAAACACAACACGGGGTGAAACTCAAAATAAACACCATTATCTCTAGCAAACTGACCCACTGACATTAAATTTTTGCACACTTCTGGAACATGCAAGACATTCTGAAGACGCAAGAGTCTAGATCCAGCAACAAGTGAAGAAGAACCTATGTTAGCAATAGAAACTGATTTACCATTGCCCATAGTAACACGACTTGTACCTGAATAAGGAGAGGAAATTGCGAGATTTGACATATTTGGAGTGATGTGGTTTGTTGCACCAGAATCCGGATACCAGACTGAATCTAGCTGTGAGGACGTAGGAGCTTGAGACAAAACCTGACTAGAAGATGCTTGAGTATGTAAGCCACAACAATGAGTCAAGGACGAGTCAACCCCTGAACTGTGTAACTGATGACAGTTGACTTGTACCGAGGTAGACGATCCATCAGAACCAGAGAAATTTTCATCAAATCTATGATAACAGGTTTGAACTACGTGACCTATCTTGCCACATAACTGACACTGTGGTCTAATACGTGACCAACCTCTTCCAGTGCCACGAAACCTGCCACGAGACGACGAGCGACCTTGCCCCCTGTAACCCTGCTTCGGTTCCTGAGAGTAATTAGAAGACTGAGTAGATGTTTTTAAATCAGACTCAGTACTTTGCTGTCGAGAAGCCAAATTAGCTTGACAAGGTATCTCTGTGATTATCTCCTGTTGTCTTGCCTCACAATCCAGCAACATTTCAGTTACCAATTCAAGAGACATCGGAGTTGCAGAAGCAAGCACCCTAACGGACTCAAACTCAAGCGAAAGACCAGCTAAAAAAACACTTACTTGTTCTTATTCAGAGACAAAACTACCAGCAGCCGTTAGACTGTCACTAAGTTACTGTACCTTTGCCACATAATCTTTAATGGAAAGATTTGCTTTCTTGAGCGAATAGAGAGCATGACGTATGCTAGAAACTTTAATGGCTGATTTAGCACTAAACCTTCTTTCAATTACAGACCATATTTCGAAACTCATTTTGGCCTTTGTAAGATGAATTAAAACTTCATCTGTCACAGTGGACAACAACCAAGATGCTAAGAACTTATCTTGCTTCTTATGAACAAGAAAAGCTGGATTTTCAAGCTGCCTACCCTCAGAATCAGTGATAAAAGATGAAGGCGGAGTAACAGTACCTAACACGAACCCCTCAAGATCATAACCTTCAAGAATCAGTAAAAGCTGATGTTTCCACGACAGATAATTGTGAGACGCGAGCTTGATGGTGTCATGTTTTGAGAAATATTGAACGGAAGATACACTTTCAGAAATCACATCAGTAGCCATAGAGGCGAGAGAAAAAAAAACTTTAACCCAAGAAAACCTTGGCTCTAGATACCATGATAAACTTTCAAGAACTTATCAGAAAATGACTTGAGAACTTCCATGTATTATTTACAAACTGATAACCAGTATATATAATACAAGCAGAGAGTAGTTAGTTAATAACTGCTATTAACAGAAACTAACAGCTAACTGTAACTAACCGTTATTCCTAATAAGCTGTGAGTCGAGCATTTGAGAGAGGTGATGATGGATTTGATTCCCATTGAACTCAATGGTTCAGCTCAACTCTTTTTGTAGAGGAAGGTTTTGATTTCAAAAACCAATTGAGTCGATCGACCTGTACAAAAAAAAAAAGAAAGAAGAAAAAGCAATCATTAAGAGCTACACGGCAGAAGAAAAGAAAGTAAAAAAGAACCAAAGACCAAATGAAGAAGGATCAAGGAAGCTACAGCAGAAAAAGAAGAGAAGGGAGAAAGAAGGGACAAAGAAAAAGCCTGAAAAGTGGCGATACCTTATGACCGATATCGCATATCACTGCTGGTGGCTCGAGCTTCTCTGTTTCAACACTGTTAGAGGTATCACGACTTCCAAGCTTTGATATCGCGATACCCCCTTCTCGACGATGTTCTCGCTTCATTTGGGTCACCGGGAGCTTCCTGCATCATTCACCAACCTCATTAGATACCCCAGATGTTAATTGGTCATCTCAGGTCTCAAAAATGACATAAAACACATAAAACACTTACTAAATCGAACAAAATTCTTTTTTATTTATGTTTTTCTATCATTCTTAGTAATATTTTTCTTCTTTCTAATTTTCTACCCTTCAATTTTTCATTTTTTATTTTCTTCCACTCTACCAAGTGAAGCCTTAATAATTATTCATCATCTAATTTATTGGATTGTAAACTATCATAGCATCACATATAAATCAATTCTTGAATCTATCAACATGATTCTTCTTAATTGGTTTTCCAATCCCATCAACATATCTATTTTATGATTTATAAATATTACCTTTTAGAAATTTATAATCATCCCTTCCAACAATATTACCGTTTGATTAAGGCTTAGGTGTGTTGCAGAATTTGAAAACCGCCAATGTGATCATTTCTTGCTTTGAACTTGACCAAAGGTTCTAGATAGTTTAGAAATGACTAAAATATGTTGTTAGTCTTTTTATTTAGATAAAATTTAAAATTTAAAATTTAATCTCTATACTTCAAAATTTAAAAATTAAAATTTTTTTCTAATTTAAAAAACTCAATTAATAATTAACATTATTAGTATTTTCCTTCAAAATTTGTCAACTTCTCGAGTGATTAGACTGCATCGTATGATGTTGCATATGATTGTCAAAAAATAAACATGTTAAGTCGAAATTTTTTTATAGAAATTACAAGCAAAGATAATGATTAGACTAAAATTTTTAAATTAAAAAATATGATTTTAAAGTATACAAACTAAATCTCATATTTTAATCTTTAAAAATATATGTGAGAAAACCCTTCTCGAATGCTTCAATTTTCAAAGAGTTACCAAAAATGAAGTGGATTAAATCAGTAATGAATTTTAGCCAAAATTTTAGTATATTTTAATTTAAAAAGTTTGAATTCTTCTTAAATACAGAACTCGATTTAATATAAATCTTAAATTCTAAACTCTAAACCAACCCTATTCAAGACCATGGTTTCTTCCATATAGCCTCAGTATAATCTACATTGATGGCAAGGTAGCGCATAACGAAGCGCCAATCCATGCTTCTTTGGTGCTTGTTCCCAATCTGTGATACATCATGGTTTCGTCTTCCATTACGGATTTCGGCTAAGGAACCAATTGATTTGGATTTAAAAACTTGCAGAATAGGGTGCTCTGATTCATTAATCAACCGCAACAGCTCTTCAACGTCGGCTAATGGCGTGCATTGAAGATCAACATTTATTATACTTCCATTCATAATCACCGACTCAGGTTCCCAAATCTTATTATCAGTAACCATGAAAGACCAAGCCGAAGAAATAGACGAATCGTTGCAAAGGATTTGGAGCAGCCACAGAAAGATTTCCTCATCGGCTGTACTAAAATCTCGGTCGTAGATGATGAAAAGCCAGTTCATGTGGGGGATTAAAAGGTTCAAAATATGGTAGAGACTGTGGTAAATGGTGGGTTCATTGGTGGTGAAGAATAATCGGCAAAAGAGGGTTTTGCGTTCACAGTTGCAGGCTAAGGTTAAGGTCTGGTTGAGGATGGTGGACAGCAATGAGTCGAGCATTTGTGATAGAGGATGAACTTGATTCCTCATTCTTTATCTGCAGTTTAATTGAACAGCATAGTTAGCTCAGTGAGTCGTTGTTCCTAGTTTTATAGAGGGAATATTTCGATTTGTTAACCCACTGAGTTGATCCACCGGTCAACACGGTTAGCTGCAGAACTTTCACAGAAGTTTCTGTCGTTTTCCAATATTTCGCGAGATATCTGTCGTATGACCCAAGAAAAATTCGCTGCTTAATCAATGGAAAGATAATTCGGTAATTAATTATCTGTATTTTATTATGGAACCCTCAATCACTTATTATCTTATTTAACTCTTGTGATTAAAATAATCATAAACTTTAAATAAAAATTATAAAATAGATTTAAAAATATTAATTTTTTTTTTCACATCATCAATTTTATTGAAAAATGAATAAAGAAGTCGATATCCCTTAAAAAATTTTAAATTCTGAATTTTATGGATAGAAAATAGTATTAAAACAGGTTTGAGTTTAGGGATCCAATCAGAATCGACTTTAATTTAGTAGGATTTCATGTGATTATTGGATACAAAAAAATTTCAAAATCAGAAAACATATAGATGAACATTGAAACTATATACTAGCAAGTAATAATGACTCATTTTATAATTTTGTCTAAAATTTTTTATAATTTTTTTAAAATCTATTTATATATATATATATATATATATTTTTTTTTTAAATTATTTAGATTTTTTAAAAATTTTTTTTAAAATTAAATTGTATGGACATAAAGAAGTTAAAGATGAAGTTCAAAACTCAATGTTGCTTTATACAAACTTATCATCAATTCAAATTAACGATGGATTCAAAAACAAATCAATGATAATATAAATTAGGTAAAAACGTTATATTTATATTGTCAGTACTTCAACTACATCGAAAGTTAAAAATTACATATCTATCTACTGTATACAATTTAAAATTACTTGATAAATTGTTGATGGCAAAGAGATGGACGAGATCGCAGAAGCAATTCACTTGATAGGTTGAGAGTCGTAGATAATGTTTGTGGAGTAGAGAGAACTTCTGAAGCTGCTAGAGAATAATAGTTAAAGAAAAAGAATAGAAGATACGTTAATTTTGTTTCTTGAATAGATATATCTAGATATTAATTATTAGATAAAACTTAGATTATTGATGTTAAATATGTAGTTAGCTATTTCTAAGTGATGGTCCAAGATGTTGGATTAGGTCAATACATTTATGGGTGTCCAATTTCATAGAACAAAGAAAATAGGGCGAGTTATTGAGAGAGTAACGCGAGTCACAATCTGAAACTCGAGCAAAAGCGCGCTACTGTATAAGAACACTTTCTCTTGTATGAATCCATCAAGTACATGATTTTCTGATTTAGTCTTTCCCCAAATCCCAACCCCAATCTTCCTTTAATATCTCTTGCACCCAATTTTGTCTATATCAGTGGCTCAGTTTGGGAAAAATAAAAGGGTTAAATCGATTTTTTTATATAATAGAAGGGGAAATACATAAATTAGATCATCGCAGTTTTTGGTGACATAACATCAATAGCATTAGCACCATCAAGAAGTACTATTGGAGGAAAATAATAAAAAAACACTTTGTAATGTTTACCCTTTTTCAAATAGTTTCGAACTTTCCGAATTAATAATCTGAGTAAAAAAAAAATCATTCAATACAAATGAATACTTAAATCAGTTAACCTAATCTATCCAAATATTTTAAAAATCAAAAATCGAAAAAAAGAAAACTATTCTAAATGAAGAGTATAATTGATGTTGGGTGAATATTTAGTATATTGATACTGTACTTTTTACACATGATCACAAGCAGAATTATAAATTTTTTGCATGTCATAAACTTAATTTCACTCGTAATGTATCAAATATTTTTCCAATTAATGTTTAGCTATTATTGTTATTATTTTTACATTTTTATTTTTCTATTTTATTTACTTTTAGAATTTTTTTAATTTTTAATTCAATAAAATT
Source organism: Gossypium turneri (assembly GCA_008044935.1). Classification (NCBI taxonomy): domain Eukaryota; kingdom Viridiplantae; phylum Streptophyta; class Magnoliopsida; order Malvales; family Malvaceae; genus Gossypium; species Gossypium turneri. The sequence continues at coordinate 50,789,696 of CP032574.1, read as the reverse complement.
GATTCAACTGATGAAATCGAAAATCAATGATATGATTAATTTCATCGTAGATTAATTATTAAATTTAGTTTTTCAGTACATTAGATAATTTAATCCTTTCCATAAATTAGTGAAAGATCTTAATCTTTAAGAATAAATAAAATTATATCAACTGAGTTAACAATAGAAACCAATTCCATGTTTCATTTTTGACTCCGCAGAATAAAAAAACATGAACGCGCGCATCGACAGACAATCGACCAGCATCGCTGCCTTTCTTTTTTCTTTTTTGTTTTTTTTTTTTTAAGCTTTCCATCATATTTAGATTACTTAGGAGGTTGTTTTTTTATATCCACTTCGTAAAATTAATCCCGTTATTATTAAATAGATCAATTTAATTTCTGTATTATTAAAATATCAAATAATATCAGAGTTAACATTTACTCTTTTAGAAAAATATCATTTACGGTATAAAAGAGTTAATATTTTTAAAGTTTTTATAATTCAATAAATGAAATTTTTTATTTGGAATTGAACTGTAATTGAAAACAATTAATTTTCAAGATATTTTTTATATGGTAAATGTTAATTCTATTACAATTTAGATTAATTTGATTTTTTTTAATAGTATAGAGACTAAATTGATCGATCTAATAATAGGGGGATGAATTTGATCCAACCCTTATAATATAGAGACTAATAGCAACTAAGAACTAAAGTCCAAATTTTAACTGAGTTTCAATCTTTTTACCTCTTCTGGAATTTAAAATTTAGTTTTTATATTTTAATTTTGAGATATTAAATCTTTGTATTTTTTAATTTAAAAATCTTTCTCCCTCGTCTACTATTGTTGTTAAAGTTAATGATGTCAAATATAAAATAATTTTTTTAACCCTCAACATTTATAATTTATTATCAATTTGGTCCACATAATTTTTTAAATTTTTTTAAAAATTGAATTCTATTCTTATTTTAAATACAAACATAAAAAATTTAAATATACGAAAAAAATAAAAACTCTTTAAAAATTTATTTCAAAAATATAAAAAAAATTCAAAATTCAATGTTATCTAAACCAAATCAGACTGGTTAGCCGGATCGAGAACCGATTGAAGTATCGATCCGGTGAGAGGTAAAAAATCGGTTGAAACTTATTTCTAACTAGTTTCACTAGTTGGTTCCCAGAATAATTGGTCCGACCGATTTAAAAAAAATTTAAAAATTAGAATCAATTCAGCTGCAAATTCAATTAATTTTTTAAGGATATTCAATTATTTTTGCCAATTAATTTTAAGCATAAGGATTAAAATCTCAAATTATACCAAAGGACCAAAACTATAATTTTACTAATTATAAAAATAGAGAGCTACTTTATTTAGCCTAAAAATAATAAAAGTAAAGGACCAAATAGAGATTATACCACAAATTGAAGCATAGTGAGACCACAACCATAATTTTACAAATTATAAAATAAAGGGCTGATTACGTGGTTAGACCGTGGCTTATTATAATCTATTATCATAATACAATACCATATTTCTTATCACTCCATGTCACTATCAGTGTACTACAGGCTTTGCCTACTTTGAACTTCCAAGTTTAAAGATGAACGAGAAACCTCGCGCCATATTAGCAGAGAATCGAGCGACACCATAGCTAATTGCGCGAGATTAAAATGAAACAGAGAATCCACTAATACTCACCATCTACCCCACATTTTTCCCCCTATTTATATCTATTTTGGTTTCAGTGGGTAAACACTAAAACCCTTCAAGCTCTTCTTCTACCTCTTCAACTTACTTTTTCCTTAAACAATGGCGATAGAGAAACTACAATTCAGCAAGATACTTACAAAGACGGATATCGGCAAGCGGTTGTCTGTTCCATCTAAGAAGAAGAGATGTTTCCTGAATTTCGACGGTCGGCATCAGGTGGATGTTAAGGTGAAGGACGACAATGGGAAAGATTGGTTATTTGGTTGTTCTATAAGGAGGGGGAGAGATAACTACCCGAAGCCGGTTCTGAGTAAGGGATGGCTTCAATTCGTGCGGTGTTGGAAGCTGGCAGTCGGTGATACAGTGATCGTTAATTGGGTAATGGAGAAAGATGGTAAGGGGAACTATAGAATTAAAGTGATTAGGAGAGGAGTTTTACCTCTAGTTCAGAACCGCGATGCTGATCGAGCCATTGCTGCCAACAGCAGCACCGAACGAACCATAACCTATGACCGGACTGAAGGGCTTCGTAATCTACCTAAATTCATCGACTTCTTTGAGTTGGACTCCCAACAACAAAGAGAAATGGAGCATCCGAGCAATCTAGCTCTGCATAACATTAACGTGGATGAAGTTCCGATTACTACTTCGGCAGCTCCTTACTCAAAGTTACATGATGCTGATAGAGTCATGGCGGCAGCAGGTTACACTGACGTTGAACAGGAGGCAACCATAACCTTTGCCGGCACTGAGCTAACCGTAAGCTATGACCAGACTGAAGGGCTTCATAATCAACCTGGTTTCATGTTTGAATTTATTAGCCAGAAGGCAGATGAAACAGATAGGAAATCGAGAGCCATCGACTGCTCTGACTTAGGCTCACAAGAACAAAGAGAAATGGAGCATCCAAGTATTCTAGCTCTGCATAACATTAACATGGTTAAAATGCCGGTTACAAGTTCGAGAACTCCTTACATAAAGTTTTTTTGATCGTTTTCCACCCATCTTTTGTGCTTAGTGAGTTGTTAACTTGTAAGGATGTAACAAAATTACCTAGCAAGTAGATTTCAACAATTTGTAAGTAACTCTGTTTTTTTTACTTGTTACTTGTGGGGGTCCATTCACTCCACAATCACCTAACTCTAGCATTAAAAAAAAAAAAAAACAAATTAGACATGCATGCTAGATTACAAATAGTTGTCACAATAAGCTGTAAGAATGCGTAATCACTTGATGAATCAAAAACAACACATCGAAGTAGTTTTCTCAAGACAATTGGATGAAGCTCGTACTATTTATTGAACAATATTAACTATTTTTGTTGTAGGCCATTTTGCCTGGGGCCCAATAAAACCCAAACAAACCCAAAATAATAAAACATTCCATAAGTCCAAATTACAACAGGCCTGATATGCCCAAATCAGAAAACAAAACCTCATCCCAACAAGACCAAACCCAAATGACAAAGTCAAACTGCGGTTTCAGAAAAGCTGAAACCCTAAGCTATCCTGCCGCCGCCCTAGCCACTGCCACCACCGCAGCCATCAACCCCACCTGCCACCGCCATTTGCACCTGCAAAGATGAGAGGAAGAAGTGACAGCCAGCAAATAGAATAAAAAAATTGTGTAAAAATGGCTATATAGAGGCCATTCTAACCGATTGTAAAGTCTTCTTTTTCTTTTGGAATACAAAAAAACAGATTCAACAAAAAATAACAACAAAATATTAGAAAACAAAAAACAAAACTTATTTCAGAGGTGATTTTCGTTTTTCCATTATTCTGTTCTTGAGTTCTTTTCCTTTTCTATTTATTTACTTTTATTTCTATTTTATTTCTTGAGTTTATCTTTATTTTCCTCCTTCGAAATATATATAGCTATATAATTATTTAAAAAAAACAGTTTACATATATATATATACAAATATACCAAAAAATAATAAAATCTTACCTTTGAACTTTCCGGCCACCGCATACGGCAGCCGGCGCGGCGGCGACCGGTAGATCGGTAGCGGTTTCCAAGGCCTGGCTTGGAACCCTAGCAGACAATGGGGAGAGCATTTTTCAGAATTTTTCTGGAGAAAGGAGAGAAAATGAAGTTCTAAAAATAAAATTAGTTTTTATAGGAATTAAAAACGGCTCAGTTTTGTGCCTTGATCCCAATGGCCAATACGACGTCGTTTTACCCCCATGACCCGCGCGTCAACCCGACCCGACCAGGGGATCCGCCTTTTTATCTTTGGGTTATTCACCCTTTTAGCTCCTCCGCTTTTTAAAGGTTTTGCAATCAAGTTTCTTTGGCCTTTTTAATTTGTACTCCATAATTTACTGAAATTTCAGTTTGGTTCTTATTTGAACGACGTCGTTTTGGAGGAGAAGGGAAAATTTCCCTTCCAGTCCCTCTATGTTATTCGCGTGTTCAGAATGGTCCTTTCCTTTTATTTTATTTTTGATTTTGGCCCCAATCTCTGCTTTAAAATTCAAATTAGTCCTTTTCTTGTTATTTTGTTATTTCATTAAGTAGCTTCATTATTATTATAATTGTATTATTATTATAATAATTATTATATTTCTATTTATATTTACTTATCTAAATTTTAAATATATTTTGTCTTATTATATATTATTATTATATAATTATTTATATCTTTTGTGTTTTTTAACTTTGGATTATTTGCTATTCTATTATTAATATTAATATTATTATTTACTCATTTATACCTTTTTAAATTTCAAACTTTGTTATATATATATACACACATACATATATATTTTTGATAATTTTATTCATTTTCTTTATCGTTATTATTGTTTTACTTGATATTTATTTTTATTTATTTACTTATTTATGTGTCCATTATTATTTTAAAGGCGTTTTAGTTTCATTTGTTTATTTACTTGTTATTTTTTTATAATTGATTTGTCCCTTTTTATTTATTTATCTTATTTTTGTTGTTGTTGCTCGTATTATTTTTATTTACATTATCGCATTTATTATTATTCTGTTATGCATATTAACACCGTACTTTGTTTTTACCAATTCGTGTTACATTAATTTTACTCGATACATAAATTATGACTTTAAAATAAATAACACTTCGTATTTTGAGATTCGAAAAGGTCGTACATTAACTTACGGGAATTCGATTTTTTCGACAAATCCAAATATACGAATCCTTTTTTTTCAAACATAAGTTTTTAACGATCTCTGGAATTAATAAAAGATCGTATTTTCACTTACGGAGTATAGTCCTTTCTAAAACCGAGATAATTGAATATTTTTCAAATAAGTAATTTTTGGCACGTATTCTCGTATCGAGGATGCAAGACATTGTGTCCTAACTTACGGGAAATAATTATTTTTCTCGATTAATGTAAAATATGCCCCTTTTTCGAAAAATTTTAATCAAGGATCGTATTTTAAATCTTTTCAAAGTTTTCAATTTTCGACACTAAGGCATTAATTAATCAACTAAGTACCAATTTTTGAGCGTTACAAGGATGCTAATCCTTCCCCGTACGTAACCGGCTCCCGAACTCATCTTTCTGAATTTCGTAGACTAAAAAAAGCGTTGTTTTAATAAATCGAACCGTTTATTAAAAACAGCCATTTTTTGAGGTGACCCGATCACACCTCATCAAAAAGGATTGGTGGCGACTCTCAATTTTTTCGTTTTCAAAATCAAAGTCAACCCTTTTACAAAAAAAATGGTTTCGATAGTTTTTATTGATTGTGCACTGTTTCTTTTGAAAGAGGGCCTTGCATTAGTTTGGGGCATGTTGTTATACTCGATTCTTATTAGAGTTCGAAATTAAGAAAGATAGTGACCTAAATTGGAAAAGATAATAAGTTCAACGGACCCTATTGAGAAATTAAGAAACTTTAGTGACTGAATGGTAAACAATTAGGTTTCAACCCTAGTTTAGTTAAGTTGGAACCAACTGGTTCTTTAGTGGGAGACACAATAATTAGTGATGGTTGGTTATTTGGGACTATGATGATCGTGCGAAATAGGATATATATATATATATATGAGAAGGGAAAGTTGAGGAAAACATTGCATAGGGAAGTCTATTTGCAAACGGTTCTTAGGTTCTACTTTTAAGGGTTTATTTGCAAATGGATCTCCCAAAAAGTGGGAAGTCTGCCAAGGGCCATCTTGGAGGGAATGTCCGTTAGAGACTAACTGATCGATAAAATCTGCTAGGGATTAACAAAGAAAGAGGATATTCGTCAGGACTATCTAGTGTTGGGAATTCCACTTAGGACTATCTAATGATAAAGTCCGCCAAGGTCAATCTAAGGATGAGATAGTCCGCTGGGAACTAACGGTTGTTGGGAATGTAACAGCCCAATTTTGGGCCTAGTCGGAACAATGGTTTCGGGACCACAAATCCAACGAGAAAAAAAATTATTTTTATTATATTTTTATGGTCTACGATTTCACAAAATAATTTTGTGAAAATTTCGTTCGAAAATTTCGACGTTTGGGCACTCAATTTAGTCAAAAGAACTAAATTATAAAAAGTGCAAAACTTGAGTTCTAGAAGCTAGAGGTGTCAAATTGTTATGAAATTTTAAATTGGAGGTCCTTAAATGGTAATTAGACCATTGGTTAATTGTTGGAAAAAAATGGACATGAAATAGAATATTTTTAAGTTAGGGGCATTTTGGTCATTTAGTAATTAAAATGAATTAAAAATAAAATTAAAAGCCAATTTTTGTCCATCTTCAACCTCATGGCCGAATTTCACAAGGGGAAACCATGGCTAGGGCTTTTCAAGCTTTCAAGCTCGATTGTAAGTTCGTTTTAGCCCCATTTTTAATGATTTTTACGTTTTTGAAATCCTTGTAACAAGATCTACATATCTCTACCATTTATTTGAGCTAGGTTTCACGTTCAAAAATTTACCCATGTGTTTCATGCATGTATTTTGATGTTTAATGGAGGAATATGTAAGTTTGATGTGTGATAAACATCTTTTACTAAGTGATTTTCGGTAAAAATGCCTAAAAGGACTAATTTGTAAAAGTTATGAAATATGTCATAAAATTGAGATAAAGTGAAAATTGTGGGATGCTATAAGAGGGAATATGAATTGGGTAGGCTTGGGTAATGTGAAAAATTAGTACTTTTCATTTTACAAGCCTAGGGGCAAATGAGTAAATATGACAAAGTTTAGGGGCAAAACATAATTTTTCCATAATATGATTTTTGGGTCACAATGAATAATGTGACTAATAAATAAGCTAAATGTGATATTTTAGATAAAGGAAAATGGAGTTTGGACCTAGAACGGGGGAAAAATGCTTATTTGACGTTTAGGTCTTTTTCACCATTTTTGGTATCGAGGTAAGTCCGTACGTGATATGTAACACCCCGACCCGCGTCCGTCGCCGGATTAGAGTTACGAGGCATTATTAAACTAAGCTCACATTCGAAAACACATTTTTTTACCCAATTTAAACAAAATGATCATGAACAAGCCATTTTTAAACCAAACCGAACACAAGCATGAAAATTAAATCATTTTCGCATGGCTATTTATATATATTAATGATCCAAAACTAACCAAAAACATAATCAAGCCTATACATGCCATAAGATAAAGTTCAAACTTTAACAAAATACCAAAAGAAGTCGATAGTGTGATTGACTATGCTGATGATCCCCGAGCTCGTACGCGACTCCAAAATCTATAAAACAATTGGACAAAAACAATCAAAGTAAGCTTTATAGCTTAGTAAGTTTATAGCAAATCGAAAATACATATTAACAAACATAGGTATAGACATTATATGCTTATAATCAAGTTACAGACATAATCATTAATTGCATATATTAATTTCTAATATACTTATCATTTGGATTTCATCGAATGCATATTTACGATCTTTCAAATACATATGTCAAAAGCTTATATTTTTTACTTATCAACTTCATGAACCAAATGCACATTTATACTACTAATCCACATGTGCCGATTGCATACATGTATATTCAACCATTTTCATATCAACCAATATATGTGCCTATTCACTAAACACATAGATCCAAACATTTATAAGCTCATCAAATACATATAAATAGATATTCATATACTTATTCATTAAATATAACCCAAAATCATTTATATATTTATATATATATCAAATGCATATCATCACTTAATTTAACATATTCACCGGCACTTAGCCTGCTAGGCTTATAGCCTGATTCAGATCACCGGCACGTAGCCTGCTAGGTTTATAACCTGATTCAGATCACCGGCACTTAGCCTGCTAGGTTCATAACCTGGTTCAGATCACCGGCACTTAGCCTGCTAGACTTAAAGTCTGAATTAATTCACCGGCCTTACATCTGCTAGGCATCGAGCCTGAATACCACGGATATGAAATTGGTCTTTCACAAAATTCTTTACAAGAAAATCTAGATATTCTTTAAATCTCATATAAATCTTTTCAATAATCGTATCTCAGCATGAATCGAATTTTTATTCCAATCTTCGTAACAAACATACATTTGAATAACATCTCTATAGTTCATATCATTAAATACAGCTCATAGAACTCAATACCTGCATTCGGTTATTATATATATTTTCTTTTATACTAAAAGCTTCAAATTACAAAACTCAAAGCATACATTGGCTAACATACATATAATTCATGTGATTAATTTCAACTTATCAATTCAATACATACTTTCGGTTAACATATATGAAATCTATTAAATTTCATCCAACTTACAAAATTTAGCATATATATATATATATTCGGCTATATATATATATATATATATATAAAATCTATGCAATTTATTTTAACTTGTAAACTCAAATATACATTAACTAACACACATATATATATATACAATTCATACATTTTATTTTAACTCATAATATTCAAAACATATATATATATATTCGGCTAACATATATGTTGTTCATTAAATTTCATTCATCTTACTAAACTTAGCATATATATATTCGGCAAAATACATATATAAAATTTATGCAAATTATTTTAATTTATAAAACTCTAATATACATTGACTGACACATATATATATATATATATATATATATATATATATATATATGCAATTCATACATTTTATTTTTAACTTATAAATTCAAAACATATGTATACATTCGGCTAACATATTTATACAATTCATACTATTATATTTTTTTATAGAACATATATATACTAATGTAATGACGCTTATTTGCTAACAGACTTACCTCGGACGATGGAAAATCGAAGTCGGATGATTATTCGACTAATTTGGCTTTTCCCCGATCTAACTCCGATTTCTTTGGTTCTCGATCTAAATATATTCAAAATGAGATAATTTATTTATTAACACATTCAATTTAGTCCAAAAACACATAATTTGGCAAATTACTATTTTGCCCCTAATATTTACACTTTTTGCAATTTACTCCCTATTGCATAAAACACAATTTACACAAAATTTGCCCATACCACACAAGGGCCGAATATTCATGGTTCTCATACAAGTCCACACATTGTATTTATTTCACATTTTAGTCCCCCAAAAATTTAATTTCACAATTTTGCCCTATTTACTCAATTTCACTAAAAATTCCAATACAAAACATATTAATCTAAAATATATCTTTCATTATTCTTCATCAAACATCACATAACACAAATGTTCATCAATGGAACAACTCAAAATATTCATCAAAATCAAAAATTCAAACATGGGTCGGATAGTATTCGAAGCAACGATCTCAAAAACGTAAAAATTATCAAAAACCTGAACAAAGAATTAACCTTAATCAAGCTTCAAAATGGCCGAATATTGCTTGGCTTCTTTTCTTTTTCCTTTGCATGAATTCGGCTAAGAAAAGATGAAAACATTCATCTTTTCATCATTTATTTTTTATTATAATGTTTAATTTAACAATTGACTAAATTAACCTTAATATAAAATATTTATATAACATATATATAAAGGTCAATTATGTCATATGCCACCCACTATCTGCTTTATGGTCTTATTGCATCATAAATCCTCCCATTTAAAAAGACAACAACAATTAGGTGCTTTTATATTTAACCCCTAAATTTTCATTTTACGCGATTAAACCCGTTTTTTTTATCGGACACTTAAACGACGAAATTAAAGCACGAAATTTTCACACTAGTAAATTCACACATAATAAACACAGAAAATAATATAAAAATATTTTTTCTAATTCGGATTTGTGGTCCCGAAACCACTATTCCGATTAGAGTCAAACCGGGTTGTTACAACTCTCCCCCTTAGGGATTTTCGTCCTCGAAAATCTTACCGGTGAATAGGTTTGGATAACGCTCTTTCATTGTATCTTCTGACTCCCAAGTTGCTTCTTCAACTCCGTGTTTATGCCACAATACTTTAACTAGCGGAATTTTCTTATTTCTTAATTCTTTGATCTCACGAGCCAGAATGCTAATCGGTTCTTCTTCATATGACATATCAGAGTTAATTTCAATCTCCATCGAACTAATCACATGTGAAGGATCAGATCGGTATCTACGAAGCATCGAAACATGAAATACATTGTGGATCTTTTCTAGCTCAGGTGGTAACATCAATCTATAAGCAATCGGTCCGACACGCTCTATAATCTCATATGGTCCAATGAATCTCGGACTCAATTTGCCTTTACGACCGAATCTGAGTACTTTCTTCCACGGTGATACTTTCAAAAACACTTTGTCCCCGATCTGAAACTCTATATCCTTTCTTTTCAAATCCGCATAAGATTTCTGACGATCCGATGCTGATTTCAGACTGCCCCGAATCAATTTCACTTTCTGTTCGGTCTCTTTAATCAAATCAACCCCGTGTATCTTATTTTCACTGAGCTCGGTCCAATACAATGGTGTACGACATTTACGACCGTACAAAGCCTCATAAGGTGTCATTTTGATACTAGATTGAAAGCTATTATTATAAGCAAATTCAATCAAAGGTAAGTATCGTTCCCACGTACCTTCAAACTCGAGAATGCAACATCTCAACATATCCTCAAGTATTTGAATGATTCGTTCAGATTGACTATTTGTTTGCGGGTGAAAAGCTGTGCTAAAATGTAGTTTTGTACCTAAAGCATCTTGTAGTTTCTTCCAAAATCACGATGTAAATCTCGGGTCTCTGTCCGAAATAATAGAAATAGGTACTCCGTGCAATCTCACAATCTGAGAAATATATAATTCAGCAAGTTTATCGAGTGAATAATCAATACGAACCAGAACAAAGTGAGCCGATTTTGTCAATCTATCGACAACAACCCAAATTGCATCTTTCTTGCTCGGTGTCAACGGTAAACCGGATACAAAATCCATCGTAACTCTGTCCCATTTCCATTCAGGTATCATGATCGGCTGAAGCAACCCAGAAGGTACCTGATGCTCGGCTTTTACTTGCTGACATATTAAACATTTCGAAATAAAGTCAGAAATGTCTCGTTTCATACCATGCCACCAATAGTGCTGTTTCAGATCGTTATACATTTTCGTGCTACCCGGATGAACAAAAAATCGACTATTATGAGCTTCCTTCAAAATCATCTGAATTAACTCTGAATTTTTTGGAACACATAATCGGTTTCTAAATCTCAAACAATCCTCAACATCAACTAAAAACTCCGATTCAACATTTAAGTCACACTGAGCTCGTTTTGTAATTAAATCATCATCGACTTTCTGAGCTTCACAAATCTGTTGAACAAATAATGGTTTTGCTTTCAACTCAGCTACTATCGCACCATCATCAGACATAGCCATATGTGCGTTCATTGCACGCAAAGCAAATAGTGATTTTCGACTTAGGGCATCAGCAACAACATTAGCCTTTCCCGGATGATAATCAATCACAAGCTCGTAATCTTTCAGCAATTCTAACCATCGGCGCTGTCTCAAATTCAGATCTTTCTGAGTCATCAAATATTTCAGGCTTTTGTGATCGGAATAAACATGACATCTTTCACCAAACAGATAGTGACGCCATATTTTTAACGCAAATACAATAGCGGCCAATTCCAGATCATGCGTCGGATAGTTCTTTTCATGTAGCTTTAACTATCTCGAGGCATAGGCTACAACTTTGCCTTCCTGCATCAAAACACAGCCCAAACCATTTAAAGATGCATCACTATAGATAACAAACTCTTTACCCGATTCGGGCTGAACTAAGACTGGAGCTTCGGTCAAAAGAACTTTCAATTGATCAAAGCTTTTCTGACACTTTCTGACCACTCGAACTTAACGTCTTTTTGTTGTAGCTTTGTCATCGGGATCGCAATCATAGAGAACCCTTTCACGAACCGTCTATAATAACCAGCGAGTCCCAGAAAGCTTCAAACTTCAGAGACATTTCTCGGAGGTTTCCAATCAAGTATAGCTGAAATTTTACTCGGATCAACCCGAATACCCGATGCTGACACAACATGGCCCAGAAAACTAACTTCGCGTAACCAAAACTCACATTTACTGAACTTTGCATACAACTGTTTATCTCGCAAAGTTTGTAACACAAGTCTCAGATGCTAGGCATGCTCGGTTTCATCATGAGAGTAGATCAAAATATCATCTATAAATACTACCACAAACCGGTCCAGATACTGTCTAAAGATCTGATTCATCAAATCCATGAAAACAGCAGGTGCATTAGTAAGTCCGAAAGGCATAACCAAAAACTCATAATGTCCGTACCTCGTTTGGAAAGCTGTCTTTGGCACATCAGAGTCTTTAACTCGCAACTGATGATAACCTGATATCAAATCTATCTTCGAAAACACTGAAGCCCCTTTTAGCTGATCGAACAAATCATCAATACGTGGCAACGGATATTTATTCTTTTTAGTCACCTTATTGAGCTGTCGGTAATCAATACACATTCTCATCGTTCCGTCTTTCTTTTTCACAAATAGAACTGGTGCACCCCAAGGAGAGAAACTCGGTCGTGCGAAACCTTTATCAGTCAACTCTTGCAACTGTACTTTCAATTCTTTTAATTCGGTCGGTGCCATACGGTACGGAGCTATCGAAATTAGAGTCGTCCCTGGTACTAACTCAATACCAAACTCTACCTCTCGAATAGGTGGCAAACCCGGTAATTCTTCAGGAAACACGTCTGAATACTCACACACTACTGATACAGATTCAATCTTCTTTTCGGTCACTTTACTATCAAGAACAAATGCAAGGTAAGCTTCACAACCTTTTCTCACATACTTCTGAGCCGACATCGAGGATATTATTGCTGGTAAACCATTCAGATCATTAGATTCAATCCGAATAATCTCATCATTCTGACACCGTAGATCAATAGTTTTCCGTTTGTAATTTACTATAGCATCATGCAGAGTTAACCAATCCATACCCAGAATTATATCAAATTCGTCGAATGGCAACAACATCAAATCAGCAGGAAAACATATATCTCGAATCATCAACCGACAATTCTTGCACACTTTGTCAACCAAAACACACCGGCCTAGGGGGTTTGATACTTTAATTTCAAACTCAGTAGACTCAACAGGTAGAGTCTTACTGAATACTAAAGTCTCACACATATAAGAATGAGTCGAACCAGGATCAATCAATGCAATAACATTAGTATCATAAAGAGTGAAAGTACCAGTAATAACATTTGGAGAAGAAGCCTCCTCTCGAGCACGGATGGCATATGCTCTGGCAGGTGCACGAGCCTCTGATCGAACTGTCGTGTCCTTTGTCCCTCTCTGACTGCCACTTACATTACCCAATTACGTTGGCGGTCTACCTCGTATTGACACATTACTCGGTCTGGTATTCTGCACAGTGTTTTGCTCAGCTACCATCGGACACTCTCGAATGAAATGATCCTTTGAACCACACTTAAAGCAAGACCGATCATGTAATCTGCAATATCCAGGATGCCATTTCCACAATGCTTGCACTCTGATCTATTTTGTCGAACACTACCAACGCTAGCAACTGAAGTAGCTCGTGAACTCACAGGGGGTCGATCTCGTTCATGCTTAGGAAACCCTGCAGTAGCTTTAGATCGGCTATAATCCTCTCTGGATTTCCTTGAGGCCGACTGGAACGATTTACTAAATGATTGTTTACGGGAATCTCGAGCTTCATAGTCAGCTTTTCTCTTCTTTTTCCCGAGCTCCTCGGCTTTACAAGCTCGTTCAACAAGTACTACGAACTCTTTTATCTCAAGTATGCCAACTAACAGTTTAATATCTTCATTCAACCCATCTTCAAATCTTTTACACATAATAGCTTCAGTCGAAACACACTCTCGAGCATATCTACTGAGTCTCACAAATTTCCGCTCATATTCTGTCACTGTCATCTGACCCTGTTTCAATTCAAGAAATTCCTTGCGTTTCTGATCAATGAATCTCTGACTGATGTATTTCTTACGGAATTCAGTTTGAAAGAATTCCCAAGTCACTCGTTCTTTCGGAACCACTGATACTAGTGTATTCCACCAGTGATATGCAGTGTCCCGTAGCAAAGATATGGCACATTTCAAGCACTCATCAGGGGTGCAAGATAACTCATCAATTACTCGAATAGTATTATCAAGCCAGAATTTAGCTCGCTCAGCATCATCATCATCAGTAGCTCTGAACTCTTCGGCCCCGTGTTTTCGAATTTTATCAATAGGAGGCTTAAGTAATCTCATCGGATCACTTACTTAAGGTATAACAGGAACCGAAGATGGACTAGTCGGGGGTAGAGGTTGTTGTGTAACCGGATTAGTTCGGACATATTGAGTAAACCAATCATTCATCATTTGGTAAAAGGCTTGTTTAGCCTCACCCTCCTAGTTACTCGAGATCGGTCGAGAATCTACTGGCTCTGTCCCTTGCGCGGGAGCAGGCGCTATACTCTAAACATCATCGGCTACGGCTCGATTGGGATCCATTACTATACGAAAACACATTTTTAGACATCAGAAGTCATCACACTATCTCAGTATAAATTATGGCATGTATAGCTAAACTCATACACGCTACGTTAGTCCTAGAATCGACTAAACCATAGCTCTGATACCAATAAAAATGTAACACCCCGACCCGCGTTCGTCGCCGGATTAGAGTTACGAGGCATTATTAAACTAAGCTCACATTCGAAAACACATTTTTTTACCTAATTTAAACAAAATGATCATGAACAAGCCATTTTTAAACCAAACCGAACACAAGCATGAAAATTAAATCATTTTCGCATGGCTATTTATATATATTAATGATCCAAAACTTAGCAAAAACATAATCAAGCCTATACATGCCATAAGATAAAGTTCAAACTTTAACAAAATACCAAAAGAAGTCGATAGTGTGATTGACTATGCTGATGATCCCCGAGCTCGTACGCGACTCCAAAATCTATAAAACAATTGGACAAAAACAATCAAAGTAAGCTTTATAGCTTAGTAAGTTTATAGCAAATCGAAAATACATATTAACGAACATAGGTATAGACATTATATGCTTATAATCAAGTTACAGACATAATCATTAATTGCATATATTAATTTCTAATATACTTATCATTTGGATTTCATCGAATGCATATTTACGATCTTTCAAATACATATGTTAAAAGCTTATATTTTTTACTTATCAACTTCATGAACCAAATGCACATTTATACTACTAATCCACATGTGCCGATTGCATACATGTATATTCAACCATTTTCATATCAACCAATATATGTGCCTATTCACTAAACACATAGATCCAAACATTTATAAGCTCATCAAATACATATAAATAGATATTCATATACTTATTCATTATATATAACCCAAAATCATTTATATATTTATATATATATCAAATGCATATCATCACTTAATTTAACATATTCACCGGCACTTAGCCTGCTAGGCTTATAGCCTGATTCAGATCACCGGCACGTAGCCTGCTAGGTTTATAACCTGATTCAGATCACCGGCACTTAGCCTGCTAGGTTCATAACCTGGTTCAGATCACCGGCACTTAGCCTGCTAGACTTAAAGTCTGAATTAATTCACCGGCCTTACATCTGCTAGGCATCGAGCCTGAATACCACGGATATGAAATTGGTCTTTCACAAAATTCTTTACAAGAAAATCTAGATATTCTTTAAATCTCATATAAATCTTTTCAATAATCGTATCTCAGCAAGAATCGAATTTTTAATCCAATCTTCGTAACAAACATACATTTGGATAACATCTCTATAGTTCATATCATTAAATACAGCTCATAGAACTCAATAGCTGCATTCGGTTATTATATATATTTTCTTTTATACTAAAAGCTTCAAATTACAAAACTCAAAGCATACATTGGCTAACATACATATAATTCATGTGATTAATTTCAACTTATCAATTCAATACATACTTTCGGTTAACATATATGAAATCTATTAAATTTCATCCAACTTACAAAATTTAGCATATATATATATATATATTCGGCTAAATATATATATATATAAATCTATGCAATTTATTTTAACTTGTAAACTCAAATATACATTAACTAACACACATATATATATACAATTCATACATTTTATTTTAACTCATAATATTCAAATCATATATATGTGTATATATATATATATATATATATATATATATATATATATATTCGGCTAACATATATGTTGTTCATTAAATTTCATTCATCTTACTAAACTTAGCATATATATATTCGGCAAAATACATATATAAAATTTATGCAAATTATTTTAATTTATAAAACTCTAATATACATTGACTAACACATATATATATATATGCAATTCATACATTTTATTTTTAACTTATAAATTCAAAACATATGTATACATTCGGCTAACATATTTATACAATTCATACTATTATATTTTTTTATAGAACATATATATACTAATGTAATGACGTTTATTTGCTAACAGACTTACCTCGGACGATGGAAAATCGAAGTCGGACGATTATTCGACTAATTTGGCTTTTCCCCGATCTAACTCCGATTTCTTTGGTTCTCGATCTAAATATATTCAAAATGAGATAATTTATTTATTAACACATTCAATTTAGTCCAAAAACACATAATTTGGCAAATTACTATTTTGCCCCTAATATTTACACTTTTTACAATTTACTCCCTATTGCATAAAACACAATTTACACAAAATTTGCCCATACCACACAAGGGCCGAATATTCATGGTTCTCATACAAGTCCACACATTGTATTTATTTCACATTTTAGGCCCCCAAAAATTTAATTTCACAATTTTGCCCTATTTACTCAATTTCACTAAAAATTCCAATACAAAACATATTAATCTAAAATATATCTTTCATTATTCTTCATCAAACATCACATAACACAAATGTTCATTAATGGAACAACTCAAAATATTCATCAAAATCAAAAATTCAAACATGGGTCGGATAGTATTCGAAGCAACGATCTCAAAAACGTAAAAATTATCAAAAAACCGAACAAAGAACTAACCTTAATCAAGCTTCAAAATGGCCGAATATTGCTTGGCTTCTTTTCTTTTTCCTTTGCATGAATTCGGCTAAGAAAAGATGAAAACATTCATCTTTTCATCATTTATTTTTTATTATAATGTTTAATTTAACAATTGACTAAATTAACCTTAATATAAAATATTTATATAACATATATATAAAGGTCAATTATGTCATATGCCACCCACTATCTGCTTTATGGTCTTATTGCATCATAAATCCTCCCATTTAAAAAGACAACAACAATTAGGTGCTTTTATATTTAACCCCTAAATTTTCATTTTACGCGATTAAACCCGTTTTTTTATCGGACACTTAAACGACGAAATTAAAGCACGAAATTTTCACACTAGTATATTCACACATAATAAACACAGAAAATAATATAAAAATATTTTTTCTAATTCGGATTTGTGGTCCCGAAACCACTATTCCGATTAGAGTCAAACCGGGTTGTTACATGATAAACATTGTTACAATTATGTTTTTAATGTTTTGATATTGCTTAAATTGTATACACGAGAATACGGTCGGGTTCGACGATAAATCGACTATGTTTAGCACTTAGTGTGCGAATCGAGATAAGTTCGGCTATTTATGGCACTTAGTGTGCGAATAATGATGAGTTCATGATCATTATGAGAATGATCCTTTGTTTGCTTTGTGATCAATGGTACATATATCTAAAACACTTGTATTTATGGTAAAGTGGTTGAAGTTTATGTATTAGATTTTTATAACAAATTGCTTATTATTTTCATACGGATTTACTAAGCTGTATGGCTTACCCCCCTTTCTTTCCCACCTCCTATAGGTTTGTTCAGCTAGCTTGAGTTGGAGATCGTCGGAGACTCTATCACACTATCAAGCTATCATTTGGGGTATAAGTGAATGTAAGTATGTTAAGTCTATGGCATGTATAGGGTCTTAATCATCTTGTGTGTGTGTCATTATGATATGGCCAAATGTATTGGCTTATAATGAATAAGGAATTAATTTGGTAGATAGCCATATAAATTGGCTTATATGGGCTAATAGGTTGCAAGCATATTAATTACTAATATGCCTATGCCAATGTCATTGTGTGATGTGGTTTATAATGGTATGTTAATGAAAGTTAGTACAAGGGAATCATGAAAGAGTAAAATTAGCATTAAAACAGTTTTGGACAGCAGCAGTAGTATGAATTTAAAAAATCACCAAAAATTATAAATATCGAATTAGAGGTTGAATAAGACATGAAATTAAATTTCAATGAGTCTATTTTCAATAGAATAAACAGGAACATCATCCAAATTTTTTACAATGAGATAATTAATTTTTAGTGAAGAGTGGTCAGAAGTGTCGAATAGTGAAATAAGAAAAATTTAGAGAATAAATTGTATTAATTGGCTAAACCAAAAATTCTGAGAATTTTATGGTAAGAAGATATCTGAGTCTAGTTTTAGGAAAAATTTGCAGAACTTAATTTGGAGTTCTGTAACTCAAGATATAAATAATTTAGTGTCTATAACTCAAGTGGACAGTTTTATTATGATCGGTTATGTGTAAGTTTGGTAATGCCTCGTACCCTATCCCAGCGTCTGACACGGGTAAGGGGTGTTACATTTAGTGGTATCAGAGCTATGGTTTATTTGATTCTCGGACTAACATAGCGTATGTGAGTGTAGCTATACATGTCATATACCAAATTCGATTCACATGAGTTCTGTGTACATACCTATACCAATTCATAATGAACTCATACATTCTCGTAACACTATCGAATACTAAATATTTCACACATTAATTGCTATCGTATAACCGAAACCATTATAATCCCGCACACTAAGTGCCTTACATAGCCGAAGCTATCTCAGTCTCACACACTAAGTGCCAAATATAGCCAAAGCTATTCCCAATCGCACACTAAGTGCCATAAATAGCCGAAGTTATCTCAATTCACACACTAAGTGATAAACATAGTCGATTTATCGTCGAACTTGACTGTATTCTAGTGTATACAATTTATGCAATATCAAAACATTAAAATCATAATTGTAACAATGTTTATCATGTACGAACTTACCTCGATACCAAAAATGGTGAAAAAGACCTAACCGTCAAATACACGTTTTCCTCTCATTCTAGTCCAAACTTCGTTTTCCTTGATCTAAAATATCACATTTAGCTTATTTATTAGTCAGATTTTTCATTGTGACCCAAAAATCATATTATGAAAAAATTACATTTTTGCCCTTAAACTTTGTCATATTTACTATTTTGCCCCTAAGCTCGTAAAATGAAAAGTACTCATTTTTCTCATTACCCAAGCCTAGCCAATTCATATTCCCTCTTATAGCAGCCCACAATTTTCACTTTATCTCACTTTTATGACATATTTCATAACTTTTACAAATTAGTCCTTTTAGGCATTTTTACCGAAAATCACTTAGTAAAAGATGTTTATCACACATCAAACTTACATATTCCTCCATTAAACATCAAAATACATGCATGAAACACATGGGTAAATTTTTGAACGTGAACCCTAGCTCAAATAAATGGTAGAGATATGCAGATCTTGTTACAATGATTTTAAAAACGTAAAAATCATTAAAAAATAGGGCTAAAACGGACTTACAATCGAGCTTGGAAGCTTGAAAAACCCTAGCTATGGTTTCCCCTTGTGAAATTCGGCCACAAAAATTGGCTTTTAATTTTTTTTAATTCATTTTAATTACTAAATGACTAAAATGCCCCTAACTTAAAAATATTCTCTTTCACCTATCTTATGTCCATTTTTGTCCAACAATTAACCAATGGTCTAATTACCATTTAAGGACCTCCAATATAAAATTTCATTGCAATTTGACACCTCTAGCTTCTAGAACTCAAGTTTGCACTTTTTACAATTTAGTCCTTTTGACTAAATTGGGTTCCCAATCGTCAAAATTTTCGAACGAAATTTTCACGAATTCATTTCGTGAAATCGTAGACCATAAAAATATAATAAAAATAATTCTTTTCCTCGTCAGATTTGTGGTCCCGAAACTATTGTTCCGACTAGGCCCAAAATCGGGCTGTTACAACTCTCCCCCCTTAGGGATGTTCGTCCCCAAAAATCTTATCAGAAGAAATTTCTTTCAACTCTCATGAATCACTTCCACTAATTTCTCAGAATCACAAATCATATCAACCTCGTATATCTCTTTCTAATCACCTTGAACTTTAACATACAGTGTCGAAGCATATCATAAAAGTTTTGAATTACTTTCTCAGACTTACCACCGATTTAGAGGTGTATTACCGTGCCAAGATGCAACTGCGTATTCATAGTTTCTTGTAGCTTTTTTTCCAATTCGTCTTTTTAATGTGACATTAACCGTCTGAAAACATGAACCATCACTTTACATACTTGTAATAAAACACATTTCAATCCGTTCAATAGTACATCACTGAAAAATCATAAATTCAATACTCAATTCAAGCTGAACTCAGAACCAGAGCTTCGGTTAATCATATCTTCAACTGTTTTCAACTTTGCTAACATGCATAGATCACCTAAATTTTCATAAATGTGATAACCATATCATTCAGAACAGCTTTAACTCATAATAACATCATCAGATTAGATCAAATCTAATAACATCATAATATCAATCCTTCATTCAGACTGTTCATCGATGTACTCGTGAATGCATAAAATTTATTACCATAACTGTGGATACTTTAACTACATATAGCTCAAATCACATTTCAACCGACCAGCTCACTCTGATAAATGACAACCGAGTCGATTTCGACTATCAAATAATAACATACAAAATGCTCCTTTCTTTCTACTATTAAAACAACTAAAACACACAATCTTTCAAAATTCTCTTATCATGCTAATCAAAGACCTTTACAATCACATTAGCTCAAAGTAACAAGGATATTCCGATTGAATGCATTGACTTTAATTAACTTACCTGAGAAAAGAAATCCATTATACAAATTAGAGGTTGTGATTTCACCACTTATACCTTTGTCGATGTCAATTCCTTATATGAAAATTAAAAAAATCCAGATATCAGAATCACCACATTTCAACTCTAGAATTTCATCGTAGCAAAGATAATACACTTTCTAAATATGCATATAAAACAGAACAATAACTAGTCATCAACTGACCAGACCAATAGGGCTTTCGTTTAACATCATAGTTAGCTAACATTCTCACAATATAAGAACTCCATGAGAAACTGAACAATTACACACATATCTCTGAGGATAAAAGAATATATAGAATACCCAGGAAGGATCATCATATTCATTTCATATAATCATTACTCATTTATATATATATTCCATCAAAACTCATACACATAGTATCAACAACCACATAGGTATTGTACGTACCTGTACTATCTTGTATTTATTTATCACATTCTCACCTATTCGTTCAATATGTTAAACCATCCCGAAACCTTTCAATGCTTAAAGAACTCACACACTTAGTGAAATATGATTAGCCGAAGCTATAACGATGTCGCACACTTAGTGCCATCACATTAAACCGAAGCTCTCTTAGTATCGCACACTTAGTGCCATTTATCCAACTGAAGCTATCTTGAATTCGCACACTTAGTGCCATACACTTTCGAATCACCATCGAATGCTATTATAGCCTCACATTCACATTTTAATTCATTCCAAAACATTAAAATTTTTGATAAAATAGTACTTATTACATACAAACTTACCAATTGTATTTATTCAAACAAGTGTACATAAACATACATTCCATCGATTTGAGTAAGATTACTTATCACGTTCACTTAATCAAATAAGTTAGGCACATAACATCGTATGGATATCGAACAAACATGGGTGAGCTTATCACGATATAAACTTTTATTTCATTTCACTTTTCCATATTTCTCAACTTATGTCTATTTCATTTTATACTTAATCACATACATATCATGAACTTTTATTCTTACCTTTCTGAGTTTCGTCTCATCACAAACACATTTTCAAACATCTTAATATCACTTTCGGCCTTATTAAAAGTAGCTCGGTTGAAAAACATTTCTGTCTCAACAGAATAATTTCGTCAGGATCGGGAGATATCACAGGGAATATCTTTTTGAATGGGTTGTAATGGAAAGTCTTATGGGACTATCTAGCAAGTATGAGTCTGCAAAGAAAAGGGTGCTTAACTACCAGCTAAATCTCATTATCAAGGGCTGCAATAAGGAATTAGTAAAGGAAGGGTATACACACAGGCTAATTCATAAAAGGAAAATTATCGGGATAATACGGTATGCCTATATTGCGTTGGTATGGAACGAAGGGACTAGGGAGAAATCCACCGTGTGGCGAGATATCTGCATATTCGCCAATAGTTGTTGACGCCAATCCACATAGTTATGTATATGATTATCTTGTGATGAGTCAAATCAGGAAGGTAAAATGGAAGTCTAAAATGAAGCTAAACAGGGTCAAGACCCAGAAAAGGGTTGTTTGGAAGAGTACACTTATGACTAAATTAGTTGACATGTACGCCAGCGATTTGTTCAGAGAACGAATGGGCATCAGCTACGCCAGTCAATCTATAGAATCTCCTAAGACATTTAGGGAGATTTTCTTTTGCACCATTACTTTTATTTACTAAAAAATAGAGTATTTTATGATTACTGTTGCACAGAATCTCACTAAGTTCATCTGAATTTATGAATGTATTGCCTTGTATGCAGGGTCAATGAATGACTCAAGGATCGTGTGGAGGGATCAAGCCAAACACCGCCAGGCTTACACGAGTGGCGTCATAACTGTATTATGCATATTGAGGGGCACCCTTAGAGGCTATGCCTCAGGGTTGAATAAGTGTATTATACTGAATTAAGTCTAAAGTCTTAGTAAGTGTAGATGCACGAGCCTAGTATGGTGAAATGATTGTAAGAACTTAGTACTTGTATAATATAAAATTTAATTTAAGTTTAAATTTGACCGCTGTATCATGTATATTCATAGGGCATGCTCTTTATCATGGTGAGATAGAACAGATGAAACACCAATCCGACCAAAAATTCAGTTGGGTACCAACACCTATGCGCCATTTACAACCAAGCTGAATAACCATCCTTGATTTCAACAGGCCCCTCCAAGTCGACGATATATCACCCTTTGACTCAGCTTGCAAGAAATTACAATGACCCAAATATTTTGACCGGAATACATGACACCAAAGAGAATCATGTTGATTAAAAATCCTCCAACTAGATTTAGCAAGAATGGACATAATATTTAAGGGAGCTTTACGCAGTCCAAGACCCCGACTCACGTTTGTACGACAAGCTAAGTCCCAACTCACCAAGTGATTATGAGAATAATATGTAGACCCTCCCCAAATAAAATTGCAATTGAGCCTATCCAAGTGATCACAGACAGAAGTCGAAAGTAAGGCTGTTTGCATAGAATACAAAGGAATAGAAGACGTCGTAAACTGAATAATAACATTACAACCTGACAGAGATAAAACCTTCCCTTTCTAATGGTCAATTAACAGAGCATACAAGTTTTAATTAGCTCGTATATAGATGATGGGAACCCCAAAAACATACCCAAAACAATATTCGAGAAATTTAAGATTCTTAAAACAATAAAATTTAACAAGAAATAAATTCAGAATTTAAATATAGCTCAAATAATTAACTCCAAAGTATGTCATATGATTCTATACTTAACCTCAATAATTAATCTTATAAGATTTTCTTAAAACACCTCCGAATACCAAATTCATGCCAGAAATAACTTTTTTTAAAAAAAATCTTGGGTTAGTTCTTTTATTTTGAAAACAGCTTTTCAACCCTCTATTCCGGCTTATGAAATCTAAAAACTCCGCCGACAATGTACCAAATATTTTTCTCATCATATATCAAATTAAGAGTAATTTTTTTTTATAAAAAGAAGGAAGTTTCCTATGAATTAAACTAAATTTCAAATTTAAGCATTATAAAAGGATAAAAATCATAATAGTAAATAATATCAACCATTTAGTCTAACAAATAATATTATAAAAATGAAAAAGAAATCTAAATTCAAATATAAAAATTAAATTTCAAACTTAGTAATAACGCTACCATAATTTTTGCAATTATAAAAATAGAGGGCGAATTAAGTGGGTATGTTTTTACCACTTAATTACGTGGGTATAAATAATCAAATACTAATCTAGGATAAATATATAATTTATTTCATTTTAAATTAAAATTTATTATTAATGAAACAAAAATTTTATAAAAACCCAGTGCCAGGGTAACTCTAGTTTTTAATTAACGTTTCTAATATATCAAAAAATATATTTTAATAGAATCTCAAATTAAAAATATAAAATTAAACATTATAGAAATAAGGTTTTTCTTAATTCATAAAAATAGAGGGTTACCCTAATAGTAAATGGTATTACTTAATCCTAACTAAAACCTTTTTAATAATTATCACTTCAAAATTCGAATTTAGTTTAAATATTTATAAAAAAATCCCTCTTCCACCGGTTATCGCGTGGATACTTTTTTGGGTAAATTACATTAGTAATTACACAATTATTTATAATTTTTTCGATCATCCAACTATGAAAAGTACAAAATGATCACTAAACTATTAGTAAATATTTAAAAAATAAATTTATCAACTAAATTTAATTGAAAACATACAAAAAAAAAATGAAAACACAAAAAACCTAAGATAATAATCTTAATCTTTTCTCATTCTTTTAAAATTAACCCTCAATATTACAAAAAAAATAAAATTGTAAAAAAAAAAGAGAAACCAAATTACACAATATGTAAATATTGAGGGTTAATTTTTTATAATAAAAAATAAATTGACACAATTTATAAATATTAAAATTTGAAGTTGTTATTATGCAAATTTTAAAATATATATAACTAGTTGACTTTTTTTTTTTTAATAAAACCTGTTCTTTCTTGCTTTGTTCGAAGAAATTGCATCCAATTCCTTACAAAGGAAGAACGGGAGAAAAGCGGGAACCTACCCTCACATCGGTCAAAGAAATAAGAGTGAAGGACAAAGGTAAACAGCCATTTTCTTTGTTTCTCTGGGTAGGAAACACTAAAACCCTTAGAAAAATACCTCTTCAACTCACTTTTTTTCCTTAAAGCAATGGCAATAGAGAAACCACTATTCATGAAGATACTTTCAAGGACGGATATCAAGGTGCGGTTGTCTATTCCAACTAAGAAGAAAAGATGTTTCCTGAATTTCCAAAACCGGCATAAGGTGGAGTTTACGGTGAAGGACGACAATGGGAAAGACTGGGTATTTTGTTGTTCAATAAGGAAGAAGAAAGGCTATCGGAAGCCGGTTCTCAGTAAAGGATGGCTTCCATTTGTGCGGTGTTGGAAGCTGGAAATCGGTGATGGAGTGAGAGTTTATAGGATGATGGATAAAGATGGTAAGGAGTACTATAGAATTGAAGTGATCAAGAGAAGAGATTCACCTTTAGTTCGGAACCACGATGCCGAAGAGCCATCAGCCTTGGCGGTAGCAAGCTACGGTGATGTTGAAGAGGAAGCATATGAAGTTGGCGGTGAGTTCTTGATGAATGCTTGAGTTGAATTGATATGAGTTGGATTGAATATTGAAGCAAGGACTAAATTGAATAAAATAAAAATTTTATGACTTAAATTGATATGTGAAATTGGTATGAACTTGAGTTGGTATATATATGTCACGTATTGAATTGATAAGTTGATGATGAAAATTTAAAATAAATAAGCATGATTTGAATTGTATATTGAAATTACCCTATTAGTTGTCGGATAGAGCCGGATATAGTTGACATATTTTAGAATTAAAGTATTAATTGAAACTATTGTTGTCGGGTAATCTGAGGTGATAATTTGTATACTCGAATCATCGTTGTCGAACGTAAATGGTGAGGATTTCGTACGATCGTATGGCACCAAATTACCAAATTACACAATTACAAAAAAATAAAGGAAGACAAAAAAAAAAAAAAAACATTTCTTAAGCTCATATGGCACCCGAAAATGATTATATGACATAGAATGCAAGTGAAATGCATTAAATTGCATGTGTGAGTGTTTGTATGAAGTATATGTGGCTCTAATTGCTCCAATAATAATTGTGGCATCTCGTAGCTCAGGAGGACCGAATTAGATATTAGATGTTACATATTATATAAATTAAAAATAAAACCCAATTTTCAAATTTGACATATTAAATTAAAATACAAGACATAAATTTAGAATTTAGATATAGCTCAAATCAGAGGTGAATCTAGGAGGTTGGTATGGCCCGACTCCCCCTAAAATAGAAAATTATTATTTAAACCCTTTAGAAAATTTAAAAATTTTAAATTAACAAAGGTAAAATTACATTTTACCCCTCTAAAATTATAAAAAAAATTGATTTAATCTTTTAAAAATTATAAAAATATAGACTATTAAAAATTAAAATTTCATTTCAGTCCCCTTAAAAAAATTTTCTGACTTCGCCCCTCACTCAAATAATTAAATCCAAAATTTGCCATATTAATCCAATAAGATTTTCTTAAAACCCCTCCAAATACCAAATCTATGTTAGCAAAAATTCTTAATATACGAAAATAATCTTTTAAATTAAAAATCTCGGGTTAATAAAAAGTACGTTGAAAATGTATTTTTTTTAATTCTAAAAACAGGTTTAAAAAATTGTTGCGTCTCTTTTTTTTTAATATATTTTTTTTTAAACATTTTATTATACTTCTATAAGATACTTGTCAACCCTCTAATTCTATTTGTAGAATATAAAAATTCTAATTACAATATTTTATTTTTTGCATAAAAAAAGTTTTCTATGAATTAAATTAAATTTCAAATTTAAACATTATAAAAAGACCTAAACCATAATAGTGAATATTGACCATTTAAACTGACAAATAATGTCATAAAACAATATCAAATTAAAATATAAAAATTAAAACTCATACACTACCAAACAAAACCATTAATTATTTTTAGTGAAAGTTGATAAGATTTTCTTAAAAGCACCCTCCAAATATCAACTCCATGTCAGCAAAAATTAGTGTTTTTAATCTACCAAAATAATCTTTTTAAAGTAAACCCCCCCCCCCCCCCCATATCACTCCATGTACTGTATTTCGCCACTTTTTCCCTATTAATATCAGCCATATTCTTAGTTTCTCTGGGCAACACTAAAACCCTTTGAAGCTCTACCTCTTCAACTCACTTTTCCTTAAACAATGGAAATAGAAAAACTATTATTCGTCAAGAGACTTACAAAGATTGATACTGAGAACAGGTTGTCTGTTCCAAATAAAGTGGGAGTTTAAGGTGAAGGATGACTGACCATGGCAAAGTCTGGTTATTTTGTTGTTCTATAAGGAGCAAGAAAGACTATCCGAAGCCTGTTCTTAGTAAGGGATGGCTTCCATTTTTGCAGCGTTGGAAACCGGCAATCGGTGATACAGTGATGGTTTGTAGGAAGATGGATAAAGATGGTTAGGGGTACAACAGAATTGGAATGATTAGGGGAGAATGTTTACCGCTAGTTCAGAACCACGATGCTGAAGAGCCATCAGCCTTGGCGGTGGCAAGCTACACTGATGTTGAAGAGGAAGCAACTGTTGCCTCCAACAGCAGCACTGGTCGAACTGTAAACCATGAACAGACTGAAGGGCTTCAAAATCAACCTGGTCTGATGTTTGAATTTATTAGCCTGAAGTCAGATATAACAGTTAGTGAACCAAAAGTCATCGAGTTATTTGGGTTAGGCTCACAAGAACAAAGAGAAATGGAACATCCAAGCATTCTAGCTCTACATAACAAGGTTGAAATGCCAGTTACCAGTTCGAGAGCTCGTTACTTTAAGTTCCTTTGATGGTTTTCCACCTGTCTTTTTGGGCTTAGTGAATTATATTAATTTGAAAGGAGAGATGTTTTGTTGTATTTCCCCAAGGATGTAATAAAATTACCAAGCACGTAGATTTCATCTAAGCTAAGAGCGTACATAAAGTGACTATGCATTTCAATAAGAACTGCAAACTAGCAGCTATACAAACAATTCCCCGTAATCATACATACACAATCGAAAAGGGAAACATGTTCTCTAAATCATCGTTTATGGTTGCAATGAGGATTACACTATCAGAAAAGAAAAACAAACGAAAGAGAAGGGGCAGGAGAAGGACATTTTAATTAAACAAGGCTATAATACAAAACTTTTGGAGGTTCTTACTCTCACCAAAGTAGTTTCCAATCCACCTTGGTACCTTAAGACTTCAAAACTTCTGATATGAAATGCAAGTAATGCACCCATGTATTCATCGTAAAAGACTAAAGACCAAGCTTCGAGAGCAGTTCCCTCCATCTTGGGGTCTCTTCGTCGAAAATGTAGGTCAATGGTGAAATTAGCACTCCACTGCCTCCAATCTGAACCAGAGAAAATTCAAATTCATGACTATAATGATGTGCACTGCTTAAACTAGTGCTGCAAATAGAACATGCCTTAAAACCACAGTTTCCATAACATATAGGCAGTATTTATTATAATTCGTCATGACTTACCGCTCTCAACTGTTGTACAGACTTGTATAGAGCTTTTTTCGGTACACATATGACTATCGCATAGTAGTCAGCAGCTACTTTTCCATCACGCTTGCAAAGAACTGGAGATACTGTGGGGCCCTGCAAAATGCAAACATGAATATTTCTAAAACCCATCTTAGATTTAGCAATAGATTAGGAAAAAGTGAGAGTCTCCAGGAAGCAAAATCTTTTCAAAACCTCACCTGCAACCCAGATAATGATGGCTGGCTCAGTACTCGCTCAGCGACTTCCTCTGCGCTACTGCCCCTCATATTTGCAGTTACCTGCCATAAAAAGATAAACAGGATGAATACTGGGAGGGAAGGGAAAAGATAACAACAAAGAATCACGAATATCCATACCATGAACTGATCAGCTGCCCTCAAATGAGCCTCAAATCTTTCCAGAATCTCGTGTGTTGTGTCTAGAGCTCCCTTCCGCTGGATTAATGCTTTTCTGCTTGCAACTAGAACAGCCTGAAGAAAAATGGACTAAAGGTCAGGCAAAATATTCTGAAAACAAATCCTTCTAAAATAGCATACTCCAGATGACAAGATAACATTCTTGAAAATTGCAGGAACAGGAAAGATATAGAGCTGGTTACCTGGCTTTCCAATACAACTCCACCTTCAATCTCTTTCAAGTTGTTTTCCCTCAGAGTTGTCCCGCTACTCACAAGGTCCAAGATTGCATCAGCTATTCCCATCTATATTAATAACAAAGAGAAGTTATTTCCATAACATCATGAAGACAAATAGAACCATCATTTTCCAGACTGCTTCATCCATATCTAGTAAGTAGTGTCTTTCAAATATCATTTCCTTCAATAAGGGAAAGACAGGACATTTTGTTCAGTCAATATCAATTGGGTGAAAAACAGGCAGGTAGAACAGCAGAATTGCCTTTAGGGTCAGCTACCTCATTAATAAAGGGCTTCCAACCTGCCACCCCCACCCCTAAATTGAGTAAGAACTCAATATGGAGTTATTAGTTAGGCAGCATATTCGTTGCCCGGTAAGCTTCTTTCTCTTCTTTCCTCTGATTATGCATCTTAGTTTCTATGGTAGTCTCATTGCTATGTTCCCTTGTTACTTCTTCCTTTTGTCATACAAACAACCTCGCTTCCCTTCATTCACTCCTTCCATTTTTATCATCTAACCCCACAATGGGAAAGGAACAATCTTTTTTCTCTTATCACATATCAGATAATGCATGCCTATACTGTTTAAATTGAGAGAGAGAAAGAGAACTAATCTATTTATAGTTTATGAATCCGGAAAACAATCTTAAGACTCGTAAGCAGGCAGCAGAGAATAAACTGAGGTGTATGAGCAACCAGACTTGGAAGTCTGAAGTTCAAGCGGGAATATTTTTCCTTTAGGAAAGCAATAATATGCATGATAAGAGTGTTCAGTAAGGTTTAAGTAAATTAATACACACAGAATTGTAGAAGGATGAGCTACTCTTTCATTCAATTTTAAATAACTTAATATGAAAAGTAAACTACGGGTACTCCGGGAGAATTTGACTCTTACAGCAGGAGCTGCCTCTAAGGCTCCATCAGCAGTTGAAAATATCACATGCTTCAATCCGTTTTCTTGCATAAATTTAGGACCAAGCTAGGTAGAAAGATAGAAAAGAAATTAAAGTCAAATAGAAACAATTGCCAATAGGCAATAAGCTAACCCAAGCAGATGTTACCAAAAATAATTTCTAAAATCAAGATAATTATCAAAATCCATTTAAGCGAATATTATACATAAGTGAAGCCAGTTGCAACTCTTAGAGGTCTATCAATAGTCCACCGAGGCATCTGAGCTAGCTCCTTCAGTGAATTGATATTCTCAAAGATCCCATACTTAGGAATCTGAACAAAAATATGCAAATCATCAATAGCAAGGATACCAGGAAGATGCATCTGGCTATGTACTAGTAACAAAGAATTTGCTTACTGCAAGGGACAAACGGCAATCTCCATACTTGAGGGCATCATGAACAATGATAAGATCTTCATCCCCCTGATAAAAGTATTGAAGCAGTAAAGATCCATTCTGCATTCATTTTTTCAAGAAAGAATCTTTTTGCATATTGGCAAAAGGATAAGTGCAGTAGTAGAATAAACCAGATCACCTCCAAGCCTAACATTAGATAACTCAAACAATAATGTATAACTAGTTCTAAGATGACATGGCAAAAATAATCGGCAAGGCTGAAATTCTAACATTTTCACTGCATAGAATTAGATATTTGGATTCTCAGTAACAATTTGATAATGACAGAAAGAATCAAAAAATGTCTTTGGGCCATTCAATGTCTAACTACTTACCCGCCCATATTCACTGACAGTATCAAGCCCCAGAATACCAAGATCTAAATCTCCAGATAACAATTTCCGTACAATGTCTTTGGGCCGCTGAAACCAGACTTCTACATTGGAAAGCTGGGATAAAAACAAATTATGCATTCAGTATCAATCCTACATATAAATCATATACAGGTCCCAAGTACAAGGCATATTGTGAGAGAGAAAGATAGCACAAACCTGAGGTATTTGTGCAACATACTGTCTAGGATTGACCTGCTTAACCGACAATTGACAATCCTTTTGACAAATACAGAATAATGGAAGGGGTCAGACCAAAAAGTTCGATAGAGATTTTTTAAAGGAAAGACAAAATGAGGACATGGTGACATGATTACTAAATTTATGTACATTTTTATTATTAAAAAAATACATTTTAAATTAACATATCATAAATGTTGTCCACTTTTGTATGCAAAGCATTTTTTTGCACACCAAGTGCCAATGCCTCACTTTTACAGTTTCTTATACAAAATTCCATATAAAAATAATTAATAAAGAAAATAAATCAATTTCTAAAGGTCAAATTGCGCTGCTAGTCCTATACTTAATGCAATTTGAGATTTAGCCCTTATAGTTTAAAAAGCTAAAATTAAATCCCCTTACATTTTTATTTAAAAGAGTTTAACTCAGTAGTTGACACCATTAATATTTTCCATCAAAATTAACCATCCATGCAATCAAGCAAAAGGTGCAATCATACAAATTTCAAAAGCAAACCATTATTATCCAGTAAGCATACCTGATTATAAGCAAATTTTAACAGAAAATACTATCTTATCAACGTTTAGACCAGAATAGATTCATTTTTTTTTAACTTTGTATAGCAATTAAATCTCAAACTTTGTTAAAGCATAAGGACGGAAGGTATATTTCACCATTTCTATACAATTAACAGATATATTATAGATCGTAATGCTTGATTCTAATCATAATTCACAAACTTTAATAAGAAACAAGTGCTAAGCCAGTACTACCTTGAGTAGATCGAGAGTGTCACCAGCCATGCGACCTTTGCTAGGCAAGCCTAAACGAATCTCATCTCTTTCAACGATTTTACCATCGAATTTCCCATTAACAACGGTCGTTGTAGACTGCGACGACGAACAACAATAGATGAAGCTGCGTTTAGAAACCGATACGTAGAACGACGGAGGAGGAAGTGAGACCGAGGAGGCGGCCGTGAATGCGGAGGAGAATTGAGACATTTTCTATGGCTGACCCCCAAAATTAAAACCCTAAAGCAATTATCGGATTCTATGAATGGAAATTTTGATTTTTGAGATATTTTGAAGTAAAACAAAATAATAAAAAAGTAAAATCCAAAGGAAAATGAAGTGACGACTGACGAGGGACTAAACAATGAGCCGCGGCAAGATGGAAGGTAGTTAGTGTGTTTTTCTGGCATAATATCAAATTTAACCTTCAATATTTACATCTTTTATCAATTTGATCTTTATTTTCTTTAAGCTAATTTTGTCAGTTAACCTTTTAAAAAAATAATTTTTTTTGTTATTTTTAGCAGAAATACTAATTAAAATATTGTTTTTTTTAAACATAATTTCTTGGCCATTCACATGTAATTTATACAATTTTTTTAAAATTTTTTGAATATTTATAAGGGATAATGATAAGTTTTACCCGTATTCTTTAATAAAATTGTCAATGTGGTACTTGTAATTTCAACTTATCCATTGCGGTACCTAAACTTTTATTTTGTCTATTGATTTGGTACCTGACCCTAATGGTGTCAAAAATTTTGTTGATGTGGGAAGATAAGGATCAGGTACCAAATCCCATAGGGGGAATAAAAGTTTAGGTACCACATTGATAATTTCGTTAAAGTATAGAGTAAAACTTTCTATTACCCCTTTTTATAATTTTTAAATTATTTGTTGACGCATATTAGATAAATAATGCTAAATCAATATGAAGTATATAAGGACTATCATGTGGGTTGTCATACTAACATTGTTAAAAATTAATTTTTTAGTCGAGCATTTCCATTAAAAATGATTTTACTCTTTTTTTTAAAAGCTTGAGAGCTAAATTTAGCTCAAAAAAAGAATAAGGGTCGAATTGAAAAAATGTAAAGTTTAAGGACTAAATTTAGTATTATGCCTTTTTTTGTTGAAACTCAATTGAGGCTGTGGGAAGTGAGGGGTGTGATTTGGTGCGGTCGCAGATATTTCCGGTAGATGAAGCTGACCACTCATTAGGGGCATAATGAGACAAAATTGTCAAGGTAACCCTCCAAAAGAAATATTTCTTTGGTTTAATGAAATTTTATTATTTTTAGTGGTCAATACTTTTTAATTTAATTCTTTTATTTTTATAATTGGTTATGAATAAGAGTTTTAAAAAATATATTATAAAAAATAATTTTAAAGTATTTATAAATTTTAATTAATTAAAATATTTAAAATTAATTGAAGTTAAAGTTTAAAAAAATTTAACTTAAAAAATTGTTAAATGTTACTTTTTACTAGGTTGAATTAGTAAATTAAAAAAAAAATATTCCTCATTTAAAAATACTATCCATCTTAACTCAATTCAATTCGATTTCATGATAAATAGATAATCATCTTATTTTGTACAATTTAAACTTAAACTAAACTAAATACAAAATTGAACTGAGCACGAAATAATTTAAACTCTTAATGATTGAAATCTGAAATGACCATTATAAAAAATATTAAAACCTATAACGACTCAGCTCAAAAATTTAGACTCAAACTCTAATGATTCAAATCTGAAAAAACTAAAACCAAAACAACCAATTTGATAAGTGCGTATTTTTCAATCTATTTATGATATTTCCCTTCTTGAATTTTGTTATTTAACTTCTTAATTATATTATTTATACTTATATTTTATTTATTATAGATTTAGGCGAATAATTCGAGAAAAATGAGTAAACTTTCAATACAATATTAGTACCGTATTTCGACTATAATTTTAGTTATAAATTTTCATTTTTGGCTCATAATATATAAATTCAAAAATAATCGAAAGGTTTAACTAATATTATTTCACGACCCAAGCCCAAGAAACATCAAGGTGTCTAAAATGGTTTGGAAGTTTGACGCAAAAATTTATCAATTTTTAAAAGTATTTTTTTATTAGTTTTAATGTTTTAAATAAAAAAAAGGCATGTTTTTCCGTCTTGAATCAAGTGCTATAAATTAGTTTTAAAACATAGTTTAATTTCATATTTAAAATGTTTATAAATTATTTTTAATTTAAAAATATTTTAAATATGAAATTAAACTATGTTTTAAAACTATGTTTTAAAAATATTTTAAATTTCTTCTTCCTTTAATTGCTTTTTTACTTTTAATAGATTTAGATATATTTTCAATCATTTTTAAAAATAATTTTTTATAATGTATTTTAAAATATTTTTCATTTATATTTTTTCAAATTGTCAAAGGAGGAGGTTATTGAAAAATATAAAACTAGCAATTTGGTGTCAGAGAGAATGTCCGCTTCCCTGCTAACAAAATTTGTGTGGAGACCGTTTTCATATTTAGGTGTTGGCAATTTATTGAACCTTAGATGTGGACTATGCTGACTTCATGGTCAGTTTTATTTATATTTGGGCTATACAGCTATGCTTTGGATGTTTTCTTTTTGTAAAATATCTTAAGTTAGTATTTTGTTTCTCTCTAAATTGTATGTGTTTATTTACATAAAACATAAATTAGACTATTGGTACAAATAAGTCAATGAGCAATTTTTGGATTCTTCTGCACCTTCTACGAATACAACTATTGGTACAAGTTTGAACCTTTGAAACCCTCAAACTTCTACTAATAAAGTACACTTCTACCGATGCATCGGGCTTCAACGAGAAGACTTCTACTGGCACAAGTCTACTTGTACCGATACAAGTAGTCTACAATTTGTAATTAATGCTCGAATTAATTGCAACAACAGCTCTAATGTACTCCCAACGTCTCCAAACGGCTCCAAGGTTATTAGAAGGCATATATGCATGTCAATAGCTCCATATTGAATATAAGAAGCAAGTTTATACAGTAAATTACACAAAAATCCAATCTTTTCATGGACATTCTCTTTGTTCTTCATACACACACTCGAGCAACCATCTTTTTTATTCTTTTCAAGTACTGTATTATTATTGAGTGAGTCTTATCATTGTAATATCTTCTTTTAAGAGTAGTTTTTAATCTTTATTCTTTTTCCTCATCTTTGTAAGGGTTTACTTAAGGTGAAAGTGACTTTATCTTGCCTAATGGAAAGATAGTGCCTTGTAAAAGTTAACCATTATCCTGCAAAGGTTCAAATATAGTGAATTTGAGAAATCCTTAGTTGTGGTAAGCTAAGGTAATGAAAGGTAGGCAATTGGGGTCGAACCACTATAAATTCTTGAGTCTCATTTGTTTTTCATATTTTCTTATAATTTTTTAAACACCAATTCACTCCCTCTTGATGATTATCGAGCTTAACAATATGTTATTATTTTGTATTATGTTTATGGTATTATTGTTTTAATGGGATTGTATTAGATCTTCAAATTGTAAGCAAGTCTCAAAATTAAAGTCTATATATTTAAGAGACTTGCCTAGGTAAATGTATTGAGAGTTAGGCACTGAATTGGTAAGAGTGCTATTTTTATAGTGAATCTCGTTGTTGTGTTTTACTTGTGATCACAAGGGGTTATCATAGTTGTGGGCCATTTGGGCTTTAGGGTTTTATGATTTGGGCTTGTATTTGGGTCTATTGGAATTTGGATTGTAATTGGGTTTAAAAAAAATTTATTATTTCTGTTTTTGTTTTGGGCCCAGGCCCGGGCGAAATTGGGTCATTATAGCTGCCCCTCTTTGCTCGTTGTCGTGTAAGGAGAATGGAGCAAAGAATTTAAAAGGGACAATTTTGCCTGATCTTGCAGAATCTTGATTTCTTTCGATGCTTCTCTTCTCCAACCAGTCTCATTCCAATCCACTGCATCTTCAGGGGTATAGGAAATGTTGCTTCAATCTGCTCCCCTACAACTTCAAGAAGAAAAGGCTGGTGGCTTCAATCTGCTCCACTGCAACTTCAGGAAGATAAGATTCGCCATAATTTGTAGTTTTAATCTGTTCCACTGCAACACCAGGGAAATAAGATTCGCTATCTTCAGTCTGTTCCGCTGCAACTTTAGGGAGATAAGGCTGGTGGCTTCAATCTGCTCCAATGAAACTTCAGGAAGATAAGATCCGCCATAATTTGTAGCTTTAATTTATTCCACTGTAACGCCAGGGAAATAAGATTCGTTGTCTTTAGTCTGCTCCGTTGCAACTTCAGGGAGATAAGGCTGGTGGCTTAAATCTGCTCCACTGCAACTTCAAGAAAGATAAGATCCGCCATAATTTGTAGTTTTAATCTATTCCACTGTAACACCAGGGAAATAAGATTTGTTATCTTCAGTCTGCTCCGCTGTAACTTCAGGGAGATAAGGCTGGTGGCTTCAATCTGCTCCACTGTAACTTTAGGAGATAAGATCCGCCATAATTTGTAGCTTTAATTTATTCCACTGCAACGACAGGGAAATAAGATTCGCTGTCTTTAGTCTGCTCTACTGCAACTTCAAGGAGATAAGGCTGGTGGCTTCAATCTGCTCCACTGCAACTTTAGGAAGATAAGATCCGCCATAATTTGTAGCTTTAATCTGTTCCACTGCAACGTTAGGGAAATAAGATTCAATGTCTTCAGTCTACTCCGCTGCAACTTCAGGGAGATAAGGCTGGTGGCTTCAATCTACTCCACTGCAACTTTAGGAAGATAAGATCCGCCATAATTTGTAGCTTTAATCTGTTTCACTGCAACGCCAGGGAAATAAGATTCATTGTGATGACTTCAATCCATCCCACTGCAACTTCAGGGTATAGGATTTGTGGTTTCAATGATCTGTTCTCTGGGGAACATGACCTGTAGAATCCATTTTATGGACCTATTTATGTCTAGTGATTAAGATATCATGATCAAAATAGATCAAATGCTCCTAACTAGATGTGTATGAATGATGAATGCAGAATATCATTTTTTGAGAATGATCCCTCTTTAATGTTTAGGTTGCCATTACTCGTTGTTCATCAAGGTTCTATCACTGATGTGTTACCATACCCTCTTGTTCAGCTGATATCTTTGACAGAAAACCTGAAGAAATAGTCACAATTTAGACTATTCTTTCAAAATTGTTTCCAACACTTAGGTTTGGTTATTTCTAAATAATAGTCCTATTTCAGGTTATCGTACTATTTAGAAGCTTTCGGAGTAATATGCAGAACTCCTTTTGCTTGAATATTATCAGTCCATTAATCGTTATTTCAATGAAAAATGCTTGAAAAAGATTATCACAAGGGACAAGATGAAATTTTATTGAGAGTAAAGCTCAAAATGAATAAATTAATCAAGATCGTAAATTTTGCTAAGATACGAAATGAATAAGATGACAATAGGTACCGCAGATATCGTAGCATGAGCTTCTCTGCACAAAACTTCTCGAGGACCCTTTAAACTTGATACGTGTTTAGAAGTCCTAGAATACTTTGTTGATGCCTCAAGATGTAGCATCCCTCATGCTTCTTAATTTAGAGAGGATAAGACTACCACATGCCCCACCTTTGATCAAAAATTTGAATTGCTCATTCTAGGTTTTCAACTCAAAAACCCTTTGGTCTCAAGGCGCCCTTTTGCGGGTTTTCATATTGGCCTCTCATTTTTCTTTTTCTTTTTTTTCTTCTTTTTTGTTTTTCTTTTCTTTTCTTTTCTTTTCTTTTCTTTTCTTTTCATTTTTTTCTTTTCGTTTCTTTTTTTCTTTTTTTATTAAAAAAGTGAAGTATTTCTTACTTGAATCAGAATTTATAGGGTTAGGCAGGTTCTTGCCATCCATCTTGGTCAATATCGACGCTTTTTCCAAATAAGGCCTTCCACATAAGGTCCTTCCCAGTTTGACATCCACTTTCTTCTGAAGTTTTTTTGTATAGGAATGATCTTTTTCGATACCAGGTCCCCCTCATAGAATTTTTTAGGGCGAACCTTTTTTGGTGAGATCGCATCATTTGTTTTTGGTACATTTGACCATGACGGATAAATTTGAACCTTTCTCTTCAATTGGGATTGGATTCAAAAAACTCAGAGAAAAAGAATCTCGACTTCAATGGGCAAAATCACGATAAGCCAAAAAGAAAGGCGTTGCCCCGATAGATTTTTTTTTGCCTCCACTGCTGTTCATTTTGGGGAGATATGGTGTTAATCTTGAATAGACTGCAAACTTCTGATATTGTGCTGTTGTTCAAATTCAATGCATTGTCCGATTTGATCCTTTTTGGCATTCCATACCGACATATGATTTCTTTTTTCAAGAATTTATTGACTGTCGACTTTGTGACATTGGCATATGAAGCGGCTTTCACCCACATAGTGAAGTAATCAATGACTACAAAGATGAATCGATGACTGCCAAAAGCTTTTGGCGAGATTGGCCCAATGACATCCATGCCCCATATAGAGAAAAGTCATGGATTCCATTGATTCTTTGTAAGGTAGGATATGTTTCTCATCTTGTTCTATCATCCTTAACAAATCAGGAGATAAGCTACAGTCTCGGTCATCTTCAAAGTCCTGAGGTTCCTCTAAACACCTATCTTGCTCAAAAGTAGGTTCTAAGTCAATAGCAGTATCACTCATATCATTGATATCTGGAGACCTCTTATAGGAACAAAGGAAGACTCAAAGAACCAATAAATCAAAGGATAATTATCTGTGTGGTATGAGTATGAATGAAATGCAAGGAATAAAAGAATGTTTGCCAAAACGAGACACAAAGATGTATTCTGTTGAAATAAAAAATAGTGACATGTGTCTTTTTCACAAAAAGATTTCTATTGCTCCTAGGCTTAGAGCAATAAGAGTGTTCTAAATGTTACTCCGAAATGATCGTAACAACTACAAGAATCTCCTCTACGGTCCAGTTGTTTAGAATGCCTCTAGGGATGTAGGAACAAATTCCTGATAGTTTTTTTTAGTTCCTTCTTCAAAGGCATAAACATCTTTCCCTTCCGAACCATCGATATCTTCAAAGAATTTCAATTCTTTATTATCCATCAGGCTCTGTACTAGAGTTCTGAACTCGACGCACTTTTAGATTTTAGGAAATTTATTATATGCAATGAAATGTAATGTTAATGAATGGAAAAGATGCATGCAAAAATGTGTTGATTCTAGTTCAATTTCATTAGAACAATTTTACTAGAAAACAGGTTTCTTTATATAAAGTAGATACATATATGGCCTTGCCTTAATACTCCAAGTGAAGACATCGTTCCTTTTCCTCATATCTGTATGTTAAGAGTGAATCTCGCGAACTCTTCAAAAAGGTGCCTCTTCTATCTCCTTTTTGCTTGATCCAAGCCACGACCCATTATTCACTCATCCTCGTGATGCTCGTTAGCTTCTTTAAAAAAGTTAGAATGTTGTTGGGTGGCTCTCGAATAATCTTTGTCAGCTTGAATCCACGAGCAACGAAACAAAGTCGTGTATTTATTCATCAGACTATCACCCTTCCCTCGTTACGTTTTCTCAGACCGTATTCAGACGATCGCATTGTCTTCCACTTTATTAAGAAATCTATTTTCCATGACAAGCTCTCTATTTAGCAACTGAACGTGAATCAACACCTCTTTTCTATGACGAAAATGCAATGCAATCATAACCGAAACAAAAGAAAACACGTCAGTACAAAAACATAAATAACGAAAAGAGTACCTATTTGGATGACCACTAGGGGTTCGGTGTGGTTCTACCTAGGGTAGGCTCTTAGGGCTCACTATATGCGGTTTGGTTATAAAGTAAAAGTACCTGAACCGGCAGATTCCTCGATCTTCACCCATTATAGGCTCATATGGATCAAGTTCAGTTTAGACATTTCCCTATGGTCATGCGAAGATGAAAATCTCACGAAGACATAGGTACGGATATATCCCGAAAGTAATTCACTATCCCATATGGAGGTGAAAACCTCACGAAAGAGTAGTTTCTCACTTCCCATTAAAAGGGTATAATTGAGCGGTCATGTAATGCAATGTGCAGAGATTAAAAGACTCAAACCAATAAAGTAAACATATCAAAATGATGCAGGCCATAAAAAAATGAAATGCAATGAAAGGATCGTAAATTTCCCAAATTATCAATTTTAGACAAAAAGACAAGAACTAATCAACTCGTGGCTTGACTCTCTTATTTTGTCCCCAGTGGAGTCGCCAAGCTATCGAAACTATTTTTTTGAAAGGTCGACTTTTTATTTAAAAACGAAAATAGAGTCGCCACCAATCCTTTTTATTTAGGTGTGATCGGATCACCTCATAATTTAATTATTTTAATAAAAGTTTAAATTTACTAAAACGATAATTTTTTGTTTACAAAATCCAGAAAACAGGTTCGGGAGTCGGTTACGCACGAGAAAGGATTAGCACCCTCGATAAGCCCAAAATTGGTACCTAGTTGATTATTAATGTCTCAATGTCGAAAGTTGAAATTTTGAAAAGATTTTAAAATACGATCCCTTTTTTATTAATGTTATTTTTAATTAAAATTGCTTAGATAAATCAAAATGTGCGTTTAAGACTTTCTCGTCCCAAAGTAGCAAAATATCACGTCCCGTGAGTTAGGGCACAACACCTTGAACCTTTGAGAATGACCTTGCCTTTTTTTTTTAAATCTTATTATTTTGATTTTAAAAGGATATTCGGTTATTTGAGTTCAACGAGAGAATCGAAACCATGTGAGTTAGGGTACAATTTCTTGAAGCTCTAAATATGAAACATTACCTTATTTTGAAATTTTTGAATAATAACAAGTGTAATATTTCTGTTTTGGGCCCAGGCCCAGGCGAAATTGAGCCATTACATGAAGAGAAAGGCAGCGAAGGAAATCCCGATGAGGATGATGAGTTAAATTTGCCTTACTCACTGACAATATCACCATAAGAAATGGAAGCACATATAATTGAAGGAACTTCATGTTATTGAGCCAGTTGTGAGCATGGGATTGTGTTACACTTAGTTACCTTTTTTATAATTATGTTTGAGATGTTTTATATTTATCATTTCTTTTATTCTTTCATATTTTAGTTATTTAGTATGTATATATTTACAATTTTCTCTTTAAATTAGCCGACTGAGTCTTAACTCGATTGGCATGGACATTGTTACCAATGCAGAAGGACATGGTCCGAGTACGCTGAAGTGCATTATCCTCTTATTTATGAGTTGGGAAAGTCTATAAATAATTCTAGATATTGTGTCAAAAAGAACAGACATGATCAAAATCTGTAATAAAAAAATGATAAATTACATAGTTAATAACTCTAAATAAAATCGTTCTAATTTTAGTCACCTTAAACTGTTTCAAATTGATTTGGGTAGCTTTATATTCTAGATTGAATTCCTCTTAATGTAAATCATCTTTTTCTGGTAATTTTGCTAATTAAATATTGAAATACTATGTTGCATATATATGGGTGATGGAAACTATAAAAAAAAATTATTTATCATTGATATTGTTGAAATATTGTTTTTCATAGTCGGTTGAGTCTTAACTCAATTGGCATTAACGTTATTATCATTACAAGAAGATGTCAGTTTGAATGCCCTTACGGATAAACTTATACACTATATAAAAAAATATTTGCTCAAATTTCAACCACCTCTTCTTTTACCTCATATGTTTTATTTTTGAAAAAAGGAATTTAAAATATGTTAGTTTTAAAAAATGTAAAGTCACATGTTCTATTTTTAAAAATATGTTGGCTCAAAAGTCTAAGCCCCCGAGACTTGGATTGGTAAATAATACAATCCCTCATTCCCTCCTCAAGAGAGCTCTTTAGGATTCAAACCTTGACTTCAACTAACAGGTGCATTTGGTTTTCTTGATTTTGATGTCAGGTGAGGGGGATTGACCGGTTTTGATGTTTATTTAATCGATTAATTCGATTCGTTATCGATTTTTGAATTTAAGAATTGAATCGATCGAAAAAATTGACTTATTTTATATTATTTAAAAATATTTATATTTTATAATATGTATATAATAGATATATAACCATATAAACTCAACTCAATAACTCAAGGTTAGTTAACTGAAAAAATCGACTAAATCGATTGAATCAAAGTCGATTTGGTTGGACTGGTTTTCTCAACTCAAGTTGATCGAGTTGATTTTCTTATATTGAAGGCGGTTTGAAAAAACCGACCAAACTTACCGATTAAACTGATTGCTTTCCCTTGCCCAACCATATACGCTTTTTTATTTTTAGTTTTTTATCTTAAGATCAATTATTAATCATTAAAAATAAAGTCATTCCTGCACTTCCATAATTTCCAAATGCTACTTTTTTTTATTGAAATTTTTATTAAATAAAAAATTAAAATGACACAATCCCTATAATGCATTCACCTCACAAAAAATTATTTTAGAATAAAAATAAAATTATGATTTAATTAATACATTATGCACTAAATTATTGATGACATGACGACATATAATATTACTTTTCATCCAAATATTATTTCATATTTAAGAAAAAACTCTAAAATCTTCAACCCTGACGACCTTTCTTCTTTCATGGAGACAAAAGAGGAGGGATACTTTGCTCATTACTAAAGAAATTCATTGGATCAATCATGGTCTTTATTCGCACCAATCTTTTGAAGTTATTCTTGAAATATTTAAGACCCCAAACGCTGGCTTGTTCGTAACTTGTGTAACCATTAATGTTGTTAGTTCCAAGATCTAGATCCTTGTAATTATAATATGCTCCTCTCAGAGATTTCGAAGCATAACTGGACATATAACTGTACAGTCTTCGCATCCAATTTATGCACAGTTCTGCATCTTCTTCATTTGTCCATTGTACAATGTAAACGGATTCGAACAAGATGCCTGATCTATGTGGGAAAGGTACTTCATTTTCCCGGATTTCATCCATTTTGCCTCCGAAAGCCTCTATCATCGTTATGGCAAAGTCAGTTCCTTCCTCAAGAAACATGTTCATGAACCCTTCGATTCCAGTTTCGGACATCGGTTGCCTGATGTAGTCCGTTTTGGCTTTGAGACTTAATCTTGGAAGAGCACTTCTATTAAGCAAAATCTCCACAGGTTCAATTGGAAGTGCTCCAAAGTAAAGAACAGATTGAACCCAACTCATTTCGGTACAATTCTCTCTGGCGAGTCCTAGCTCTGGAAACGCGTATTGGATCAATGGAATCAACACATCAATCCTACCAAGAAACATGCCTTTAAAAGAAGCTTGAACTGTTTTCCTCCCTACTTGACTGGAATTCACTTTCATTACCCAAACAGTCGTAAATAAATCCCTGGGTAACTTGTGAGCAATGTATTGCCATCGATGGAAGGTTTTGGTTGCATTTTGTTCCAAGTCCTTGTTAACTGTAAACACAGTTACAACAGGTGGAACAGGGACTAACTTTATTTTCCAAGCAAGAACAACTCCAAAGGTATTTCCTCCACCTCCTCGGATAGCCCAAAACAAATCTTCACCCATGGATTTTCGACGAAGAACCCTTCCATTAGCATCAATCATTTTAGCATCAATTATATGATCAGCAGCAAGACCATATTTGCGGCCCAATATGCCAAATCCACCCCCACTTAAATGCCCACCAATGCCTATAGTGTGGCAAATACCAGCAGGAAAGCCGAGCGTTTGTGTCTTTGAAGCAATCCCGTAATATAATTCACCTGTAGTTGCACCAGATTGAACCCAGGCAACTTCATTTTTTGTGTCAACTTTAACCTCTCGAAAGTTGACCAAATCAAGGATGACAAATGGAACTTGAGAAACATAAGAAACACCCTCAGAATCATGACCACCACTTCGAATCCTAAGTTGGAAGCCATGGTTTTTGGAACAATAAATTGTTGATTGGACATGGGATGTTTTGAGTGGTGTAATAATGGCATAGGGTTTAGGGGTGGTTGGTGTAGAGAACCTAGTATTATGAATAGAAGCATTCAAAACCAATGAATAGGAGGGATTATTTTGGGTGTAAGTAATGGTAGAAGAGTTTGCTATACGAAGAGAAAGGCAACGAAGGAAATCCCGATGAGGATGACGAGCTAAATTTGCCCCAGTCACTGACAATAGCACCATAAGAAATGGAAG
This sequence comes from Gossypium turneri, assembly GCA_008044935.1. NCBI lineage: Eukaryota > Viridiplantae > Streptophyta > Magnoliopsida > Malvales > Malvaceae > Gossypium > Gossypium turneri. The sequence goes on along the minus strand of CP032574.1, from coordinate 50,745,305 downwards.
CACAGAAAATTGAAGGAACTTCATGTTCTTGAGCCAGTTGTGAGGATGGGATTGTGTCACACTTTGTTACCTTATTTATAGTTATGTTTGAGATGTTTTACATTTATAATTTCTTTTATTCTTTTCATAGTTTAATTATTTCTGTAGTATATTTGCTAAAAAAACATGTTTCCTAATTTTGTTTAGCTAAGTATATAGACAATTTTTCTTTTTATTAAAATAATAACTCTAAATAAGATCATTTTAATTTATTTTAGTCCCTTTAGTGTGTGTAAATATTACCTCAAACTATTATATCAAAATAACGGTTGATTTGGGTAGCTTTATATTCTAGATTGAATTCCTCTTAATGTAAATCATCTTTTTCTACTAATTTTGCTAATTAAATATTGAAATACTATGTTGCATATATATAACTATATTTAATAGGGGTGATATGAAATCTAAATATATATCAACAATTCAATTAACTTTCTCACATAAGAATTTAAGAGTGAGTGTTCGATTGAATCAAGTGAAAAAATTTCGAATTAATTGAGTTGACGAGTCCTATTTTGTCACCCTAACTCGATTTGAAATTTTTTCGAATCGATTCGAATCAAATTGAGTGAAATTGTTAGAGTTAAATTAAAAAAAATTAAACAAGTCAAATTAAAATCTTGTTACAATATAACTAATTCCATGTTTGAAAATATTTTCAAAGCAAAATAATCAAAACATTCTTTAGTATGATAAACTTGAATCATTAATTAACTTATATAGGTCCTCAAAATTATTATTCTAGAAATTTTTTACTTTTTTAAACTTTCTTTATACATTTTTTTTAGATTTTTTAAAATTTTTAAATTTTTTTAAAAAATAAAAATTTTGTAATTTTTATAAATATTTTTATTTTGAATTTTTTTTTGTAATTCTTGTTGAGAGAGAGACCAATTTGTTCATTTTCAAATTTGGCAGGGACTAAAAGGGTAGTTACACCAATCTGTTATTCGAATTGTAAAATTCAACTCGTTTCGAACCTGAAACTCGAATAACTCGATTCGATCAACTCGAAGTTTAAAAATGAATTTGATTTTTTTCGAAACGAATCGAATTTTACCTTTTTATCATATAGTCATATCTTTTATTTTTGAAAAAGGAAATTAAAATATGTTGGTTTAAAACGATAGATTAGGGACAAAAGTCTAAGCCCCCAAAATTGGAATGGTAAATAATATAATCCCCCTTCAAGACTCTGACTTTAGGGAACAGCAATTTAATTCATCTATTTGGTTTTTCCTATTTCGATGTAGATGCGTGGAGTGGGCTCATCCATTTTGACTTCAATTTCATTATTTAATTTGATCGGTCATCCATTTTTTTAATATTAAAATTGAACCGATAAAAAATTAATTTATTTATTTATATTTTATAATATATATAATACATATATAATCCTATAAACTCAACTCAAAGTTAATTAATCAAAAAATTCAATTAAATTAGTCGATTCGGTTAAATTAATTTCTCAATTAAAGTTAGTCGAATCGATTTTCTCATATTAAAATCAATTTGAAAAATTTGATCCAACCATATCGGTAAAGTTGACCCAAAATTTAACTCACTTCCATTGCACTAACTCTCTTGGATTTACTAAATATAAAGTGAGAAACATAAATATAAATTTTAAATTTTGAAAAATTTAAATATCGAAAAAAAAATTATAAGAATGTATATACTTTTAATAATATCCAAAATAATAATAAAAATAATTAATTTAAACTGTTATGATTTTATGTTTATTTAAAAAGATATTTAAGTGATAAATAACCTCTAATTACATTTTTTTCAATGATTTTTATAGAAAAAAAATCAATTAAATGATTTTTTAAATTATTTGATATTCAAGGGATTAAAAATTATGTTGTTTTATAAAGTGAAATTTTAAGTGATGAATTAATTTTAATACTAAATTTATATAAAAATAAATTTATATGCTAAATTAATAAAAACTTAAATATTAAATATAATTATGTGGTTTGATAAAAGTGGATTTTAATTTTAAAAAAATTATTTATCTTTAATATAACATTTTAAATCTTTTTGGATAAAAGTAAAAAATGGTATTTTAAATATTTCATTTTATTAAAAATATAATTTATTTCAAATATAATATTTTTAATAAAATAAAATTACTTAGCTTACCTACTACCTTATTTAACATTGAAATTTTTATTAAATAAAAAATTAAAAAGTCAAAAAACTATTTTAGAATAATTATGCATGCTTTAGGCAAAGAAATTGTTTAAAAGAGTTTTGATATTTTTGTTGTTCGCTAAACAATCTTTTGTTGGTATATGCATTTTTCTGAAGCATGTTTCACAATCTTCAGATTGGGTTTTCTCTTTTGTGATTAGTGGGGAATGTATTCTCTCAGATTTTATAGTTGATTTGTGGTGTTGGTGCGCGAGGATAAAAATAAATTTATGAGAAGTTAACAAATATTTTAAGATTGTATCAATTTTTTTTAAAGTTTTATTCGTATTCACCTATATGATGGTGTGTAAAAGAATTATTGGCAAATAAATCTCGAGGATATAATAAAGCCCAATAGCTGTCGGCGTTTTGTACTGATAGAAACAGTCCACTGAGCATTGAATGAAGCATAACAAGAATATCAATTTCTGTAAAGAATTTATGTAACAATTCTTTATAGAACAATCTAGAAAAATAAAATATGGTGGGAGAATAGAAAAAAAAAAAAGAACTTTTGATGTGTTTTCTAGTGTGTCTTACAAATGAAATTTCACTCCTATTTATAGGAGGTCTCATGTCTTTTCATAGGGATATAACTACCCCAAATGGATAGTCATATCTTTAGCCATAAACATAATTATTCAATAGGGATCTACTCGAATAATTATAGCTCTTTATTATTAATTAATTGACAAAACTTTGGGAAATTTACCACTTTTCATTTGTAATTATTGGAACACTATATATTTTTAAAATGTTCCAACAATCTCTCCCATTTTCAAAATATTCTAGATTTCGATAATCTTTGAAATAAATTGAATAAGTGAAGGTGTCTTACAATTGAACCTTCACTTATTGAAAACATGTTAAAGTTAATCGAAATTGCATGGTAGACTATACTTTGAATCAGCTATTCAATTTAATTAACCGAACACATTTCACACAATGATTTCAACACCAGCCAATACATAGTATCCAGAGACATTATTATAGCTATGTATCTATAACCTCTTTTTATGAGTGTATTTCAACACCAGCCAATACATAGTATCCAGAGACATTATTATAGCTATGTATCTATAACCTCTTTTTATGAGTGTTATCAGAGCAAAGCGCTTGAGCTCCTAAAAGCGACCACACGTAGATCCCATCAAAAGTATTCTCGTAATTATAACACTCTAACATATTTATGCTATGGTTCTATTAAGAGTATAATACTCATCCTTCCCTTTATCATTATAGATGCCTAGCACTTTTCCCTTGAAATGATATAATATATATATTTTATAGTGCTAGCAGCCACATATTGATGATGTACTTTGTCTTATTGAACTCAAAACTTAACGTTATATCAAGCGTTGAGTTGAGTTTCTATTATTGGCGACTCAAATATTATAGGTTTGAACCTCATCTCTCAATTTCCAAAATTTCAACATAGTTATGTTAATTATCCATATCACATGCTGAAACTTTATAATATTTATTTATGTCTTCAAAATTTAGAAGGCCAACATCCCCAGCATGTTCAATTACTCATTCTTTTCGCAAAAAAATGCTATCAAGGATATCCTTTTTACTATTGTTAAATTATAGTGATCACTTTATCTTTTCTTATCATATTTGACTATTTTATTTATTTCTTAATATTCAAGAAATTAATTTCACAATAACCAAATATATGAAACCATAAATCATGTATTTTTCACCAAGTAAGTTGCTGTTAACAGTCCATAAATCTCTTGCTGAAACTGGACAACATATTTGTTATTTGTTATAGTTTATTTTCAAAATCAGTAGATGACTTTAATTTTTTTTCATTCATAGTCAAATAACATTATTTTTCTCAACACACCTTATATATACAAGGGTGTAACATATATAGTCACACTAAAATACCACCAATTGTCCAGTCAACTATAAAATCATACATTTTTTCACCATGGGCATTATCAATTATTTTCTGACTATGATCAAAATCAGGTCCATCACCTAAATGGGTCAAATGGCATTCATATTGTTATTTCATACTCATGATATTTTTTATTTGTGACTTTCAAAGTGAATTTTGAAATTTACTACATCTCAAATTTTATAGAATCGTGAGACCATGGATTATATCCAAGCCATGTACAAAAACCATATGCACAATATGATATCGATTTTAAATATATGATTATCACGTTATATATTCTCACTAGAAAATTTCATATTAGAATAATGATATTATTATATAAGCCAATTTTTCTACTATTCTACATTGATTATAAAAATTAACCATACATATGCATATAACTTAATTCATTTCTAGTCAAAATCACTTCTAGTCCAAACTTTATGATATAGAATAAAAAATGTGCAATCATATATAAAACTCTTTTAGCTTAAGGTTATTTACTAAAAACAACAACTAAAATTATTTATATTATATGACCATCTACAAACTTTCATTTTTAACAATGAAAATGATGTCTCATAAGTATTATCCAAATGTTGGTTACTAATATCATTATTTAAATAAATAAATAATATCATATCTCAAATTGAATATCATTAAAAGGAAAGAATATCTTTGTACTAAAAATTTCACTCAGAAATTGGATGGAATGAATTAAATTATTTCAACTCCAACCAAACAACTATATATAATGTACCAATAAGTACATAAGTGCCTTTTGAAAAGTCATAACTTTTCATGTATGGAAGTTTACAAAATAGACATGGTTATTTGGATTTCAAATCATTGAACAAACATGTGTTTTTGGCTTAAGGCACCAACTGAAACATTATTTCCTTGCATTGCTTAAAATTTCATTAACTTCTTTCTTTCTCTTTTTCATGATTGTAAAAATATATGCATGTCATATATATTATATATTTATGTACCAATCAGAATCATGCATCTCAAAAAGTCATGCATACAATGAACTAGCATTTGATTTTTTGCAACTTATAACACTTTGTCTTAATGTGACCTAACTTTTTGTAGTAGCCACATGTTTTGTCTCGATTCCTTGACTTTGATCCTTTCTTGCTTCTGGCGACCAAAATCGAGGCTTGCTCATTTGACTTGCTATCCGAATCAAACTCATTGTCAAGTCTGTCTTTGCTCAACAAGTTTCCTTTTGCTTCCTCGAACGAGAGTTTATCTCTACTATAAATCAAGGTCTCATTGAAAGACTTATACAAATGGGGCAAAGAGCATAATAATAGCATAGTCTAATCTTCATCATCTATATTAACCTCGACGTTTTTAAGATCATTTAAGAAAGTAATAGATTGACTAATGTGACCCTTAAGGTACTCACCTTCGGCTATACGAAATGTGTAGAGGTGTTGTTTCAACACCAATCGATCTGCCAGAAACTTTGCCATGTATAGGGTTTCTAACTTACTCCATAAGACTGCTATCGTTTTCTCTATAAATTGCAACACATGGTTTGTGAGGCACATGGTTTGTGAGGCACAACTAAATTGTTGTGAGGCACAACTAAATTGTTGACTAAGTCTTCTTATCAAGCTTATCCCATTCTGACTAATTCATATCCGCGGGCTTTTTCCCTGTAATGACTTTTTTCAGACCATACTGAACCAAAATAACTATTATCCAGACTTATCATAAACTGAAATTTGTGATGCCATCGAACTTCTCGATATCATATCTCATTGTCATCCCTGAACGAATTGATTGTGGAAAATGAACTAAGCTCTTATGCCAGTTTATTGTGAATCGATACGTAACAAAAAAAGAGAAAATGAAAATTGGGCACACAAATATTTACATGGAAAAATCCCTTTAGAGAGAATAAAAAACTACGGGCAAAATAGGCTTTACTTAATAAGCAAATAACCGAAGAGTACAAGATGGAGATAACCAAAACAGAAAACCCTGAATCCAAAAAAATAAAGTTCTCTGCCTAAAATAAGAAATTCCCTTAAACTATTTCAAAAACTCTCTTAATCTTCTCTTAATCTTAATGTGATGAAGATGTCAATTCCAGGGTTACTAAAGCCGTTATATAGGCTGAAATTAGTGTGAATATCTGACTAAAATATCTCTAGAATAATCAGAGTTTGACTGGAAAAGATAGTAGAGTTTAACTGGGAAAAGAAACCTGATTTATGTGGGAACACATCGCCACGTCACAATGTAACACCTCAAACCTGGCCTAAACATTAAGGCCGAATCTGGCGATGTCACATTGTAATGCCTCTTACCCGTATTCAACTTTGGAATAGGGTACGAGGCATTACCTGAATAAATACACTTATAGACATATTAAACCGAGTTATAAAATTTCATCCAAATTAAAAACTTTCAAATCATTATCTTCGAGTCGCAAATTAGGGTATACGAGGCCCAATACATACCCATTCATATGCTCAATATATCCGTTAAATCAATCCAATATTGAAGAATCCACTTTATGTCAGAATCAATATTAATAACAATCATAAATTTTTTCATGTTAATTTCATATATCGCTTACTGAACTTCGAATGTTAATTTACAAATATGTAATTCACTAACACATTCTGGTATACACAATGTTTAATTGATGAAATCATTTAATTGAGCTAAATTTCATGTTCATTCCAAATTTTCTTCTAAATCCATAAACGCTTCCACTTACCATTTACCTAATCAATTTTTCGAACCAAGCTACCACGCAACAATAATACATCACCTGTGCTTAATGAATTCAATGTTCGATTCTTATCACCATCAAATCCATGTCATTAGAATACTTAAAGTTTATTCAAGCATATATTATTGTGTTTCATATACCAAGCATATGTCAAAATTACGAATACGCAATCAATTCATTTGTCATTTATTTGACTAGCAAATTAACCTCAAAATTTATAACATTTCATTACTTAAGATATGTCATAAAACACTCCTTTAACATAAACTAGCACCATGGTCGAATTTTTATTATGCTATTTATTACCTTTTTTCCGAATCACATAGCAAAATATTACAAATATGTATATATTTGAATACTATAATTATGCATCAACTTACCAACATGAGTTAATTCATGAGTCACTCATGACATCACTTCATGCCAAATATACCACACACATATGCTATGAAATTTTATTTTCTCTCATGAGCTTACCATGACCAGTAATGCACCAATGTAAACATCACTCCTATTTCAACTTTTATCGATTATAATCAAGCATATGACCAATTATACACAATTCATTCATATACTTTATTGTCCTCCTCCTCCTCTCCATCCCACATCCTTTATGTATATAACATGCTCAAATAGCATTATATATAATTTCACTTGGTATCAGAGTTACAGTTTAGTCGGTTCTCAGACTAAACGTAGCATATGTGAGTCTAGCTATATATGCCATGTTATTACTCGTGATGAAGTGATATCTCCGGGCTTTATCGAAATTGTTTTGTTAAGACAGAGATGATTTTCAATCGAGCTATTTTTGATAATGCTAAAAATGGTATTGAGATAAATGAAATATGCTCATGTTATGTTGGAATTTGGAAAGGTAAGAATAAAAATTCGTGATATGTATGTGTTCATGTATGAAAAGAGATGATCATAAGTTTAAAATAAAAGTTTATATTGTGATAAGCTCGTCCAAGTATGTTGGTGATTATATGATGCTATGTGCTCAACATATTTGATTAATTGAATATGATAAGCGAATTTACTTAAATAGATGGAATGTGTGTTTATGTACATCTGCTTGAATAAGTGAAATCAGTACGTTCATATGATAGAATCTTATGTTTAATTATTAAATTAAAGATAATAAGATATTTTGTTTTATGTCTTTACTATCAAACCATGAATATTATAATAGTATGAAAATTAAATTGGAAGATTAAATTGAGTAGAACGTAAGAATGAGTACTTTCGTTCAGTGATATGTGATGAATTAACGAAAAAGACCATTGTTGGACCATGGCAACATGTGATATGTGATTTCCCTATAAGACCATATCTGGTATATGGCATCGGTGTGATATGTGCTACTGTGTAAGACCATAGCTGGGCTATGGCATCAATATGTAAATATGTGTAAAACCATAGTTGGACTAAGGCATAGAGAAAACGAAGTACTCAATTCTGTAAGACGTTCTCTAATTGAATAAATGTCGGTAAGTAAAATGGAAGATAAGTATTGGAATTTAATTAGATATTAATATTGAGCTCGAGTAAGTAAATTCATTGTGTGAAATTGTGGGTGATAGAAAATATTCATAATAAATAGATGTGTTAATTTGCTTGGAATGAATTACGTGGTTATGATGGTATTACATTGATGATGAATGCAAAGTCATAAATATATGTATCTATGAGAGCAAGTTAAAAGCTTTATGACTTCACCATCACCCCCTTATCAGTATTGTTTTATGACGAAAATTATCTTGATGAGACAGATATGTTTTTCAACTGAGTTAATTCTGATAGTATAGAAGTAAACACTTAAATGTTTGGGTGAAAATGTATTAATTATGAGTTGAAACTCATAAAGGTATGGATTAAAGAATATAACATTTTGTTATTGATAAATGTTATAATTATACGAGCATATGAGTTATGATAATTGGATTATGATGCTATATATAAATTTCGATTGTGAATTAGTGATTTGAGTTGGCATATGAATTATGTGTTAAGAACAAAAGTGATTAAAAGCAAATGTTTATTAAATGCTTTGAGAATGTGAAATTAGTAATGAATTGGCTATTTGTGATAGTATGTATTATGCGCATTTATGTGTAAGATAAATTTGAGGCTTTCCTACACTCACCCCCCATATCAGTAAAATGTTACAATGAAATTTGTAAGATTTTGGTTGAATAAGCTTACGAGTGTAGTGTTACAGAAGTTTGTGTACGGAAGATTAATAATGTGGTCGGAAAAGTGAATGAATTAGCAAATGAAGACAATATAAAAAGAGAGATATTGGATAGTTCTAAAAACAACTCCGATTATGCAAAGTTACTGTCACAAAAGAAGTTAAATCCGATTAAATAATTTATTTAGGTATGTTATTTAAAGAAAGAATTAACCGGAAGTTTTTTTGGATCGATTTCTGTTAGTAAAGAGATAATGTGAAAATTCTGATGACAGAATTAGACAATTGAGTAATGTTTGTATTATAATAATAGCTAAGTACAGTAGCTATAATGGGTAATTACTATGATTCCTTTTAGACATTTTGTGTGTACAATTATCCTCAGAAGTATATGTGACTGTTTAGTTTCAAAAAGAATTCTTATCGTATGAGAACATTAGCTAAACATATTAATAGATGAAAAAATTATTGGTTTGTTTGGTTGATGTTCGACATCGCCATGTCTTTTTCTGGTATTTATTTCCTTGTGTGAATATGAAAATCGACGGTAAAGTCTGAGTGAGGCTAATATTTTATTTCCACTGGTTATTGTTCTATTGAATATACGTGAAGATTATATTGCATCTGTTACTTTGGATTCCATTAATTATGAGTGACATTGATCTTTCTAGACATTATTTTTTTATCATCGAAATGGATATCATTCTATATGGATTGTAATTTTTTGATACTTTGTGTAGCTTGAGATGTTGAAATATCGTTATCCTGATTTTCTTATGAATCTATATGATTATCTGTAAAAGATATGAAAATCCAAAATCATGTGTGAATTTGAAATGTACTATGTGGAAGCAAATCACTAATCTACTATCTGGTAAGATTTTCGAGGACGAAAATCCCTAAAGAGGGGAGAGTTGTAATAGCTCGATTTTAGGCCTAGTCAGAATAGTAGTTTCGGGACCACAATTTTGAAGAGGAAAATTTTATTTTTTATTATATTATTATGGTCTACAATTTCACAGAATGATTTCATAAAAATTTCGTTCAAAAATTTCGACGTTTGGGCACTCAATTTAGCCAAAAGGACTAAATTGTAAAAAATGCAAAAGTTGAGTTCTACATGTTAGAAGTGTCCAATTGTTATGAAATTTTAAATTGGAGGTCCTTAAATGGTAATTAGACCATTGGTTAACTTGTTGGACAAAAATGGACAAGAGATAAGTGAAATGGGATATTTTTAAGTTGGGGGCATTTTGGTCATTTAGTAATTAAAAGAATTAACCAAAATAACCAAAAATTTGTCCATCTTCTCCATGATGAATGAAAATAGCAAGGGGAAAGCCATGGTTAGGGTTTTCAAGCTTCCAAGCTCCATAGTAAGTGATTCCAAGCCCTGTTTTTAATGTTCTTTACGTTTTTGAAGTCCGGGTAATTTAGCTTATTTTAGCAATAATTTAACCTAGGGTTTATATTTGGAAAAATACCCATAGGTGAAATGTGTTTATTTTGATGTTTTATGGTAGAATATGAAGCTTGAAATTGTGTTAAACAATTTTGCTAAGTGATATTCAGTGAAAACAAGTTAAACGGCATAATCGGTAAAAATTATTATTGTTCATAAGTGCATGTTAGAGCAAGAATTTGATGTTTCCATAGAAGGGAAAAATGTTCAGTATGTCATAAAACATAAGAATAAGAGATGAAGTTTAATTTCCAAGCTTTGGGGAAAAGTGTAAATATGCAAAAGTTTAGGGGCAAAATTATAATTTTGCCAAAGTTCGAGTCAAGGACTATTTCGATGAATGTGAGTGTTAAATAAGTCAAATGTGTTATTATAGATCAAGAAAGAAGTGGAATCGACCTTGATCGGAGAAAAGAAAAGATTAAAGACTAAATTGCTAAATTTCTATATTGTTGCACCAAAGTAAGTTATGTGTAAATAATAGTTATATTTTTATAAATTGTGAATTAAATTTGATATGTGAATTAATATTGAATGTGGAAGGAAAATTATTCATGAATTATTCAAGTATAAAGTGTTTAAAATAAAGTGTTAAGTGAAAAATTCCCGAATGAACCTTTGGAATAAAAAGGGATACGAATGAAGTGACAGAAATGATCACATGTGTGGCACGGACTATGTGTAGGCCACTATGTAAAAGTGAAAGTGATGGTCACGTGTGTAGTACTATGTGCAGACTACTACGTGTACCGAAATGATAGGTCGCATGTGTAGTACTATGTGCAGGCTACTATGCGTACCGAATAGTTTCGATCACGTGTGTAGTACTATGTGCAAGCTACTACGTGTTTCGGATGGTAAAGGTCGCATGTGTAGTACTATGTGTAGGCTACCATGTGAGCTAAACATCATTGATTAGTAAGGTGGTTGCTATGTGCTGATTCCACTGGACATCATTGATTAATAAGGCGGTTGCTATGTGCAGAATCCACCGAGTATCGGTTATTATTCCGAAGTGTTCATCGGGAAATTGACTAAGTGTAATTGAATAATGAATATAGGTGTGGAATTGAATTGAACATCGACTTAGAAATGGAAAAGTGAATTTTGAATTGAATCGTGACTGAAAGTGAAAAAGTGAAATTATGAAAGAGTACATTTCGTAATAAAACAGTTTAGACAGCAACAGTTGTGTGAATTTGAAAAATCACCAAAAATAGTGGAGATTGAATTAGAGGTTGAATAATATATGAAATTGAATCTAAATGAGTCTATTTTCACATAAAAGAAACAGAGCAAGCAAAAGAGTTCTATTTTTTGATATATTTGAAGTTTAGTTAGACAGAGTCAGAATGAGTTCAGAATCCCCTGTTCTGACTTTGGAAAATTTTAAAAAATTGTAAAAAAATAATTATGGGATAAAGTTTATATTTTTAGAATCCTCAGTGAATCTATTTTCAAGAGAAAGAAATGGAAACAGTATCTGAATTTTGTACAGTGAGATAATTAATTTTTAGTGAAGAGAGGTCAGAACTGTAGAGTAGTGAAACAGGGGAAACTTTAAAGAATAAACTGTACTTATTGGCTAAGCCAAAAATTCTGAAAATTTATGGTAAGAAGATATGTGAATCTAGTTTTAGGGAAAATTAGCGAATCTTAATTTGGAGCTCTGTAACTCCAGATAAAAATGATTTAGTAACTCTGACTCAAATAGATAGCTTTGAATTTAAATATAAGTGAATAGTGAAATTATATATAATGCTATTTGAGCATATTATATACATAAAGGATGTGGGATGGAGAGGAGGAGGAGGATAATAAAGTATATGAATGAATTGTGTATAATTGGTTATATGCTTGATTATAATCGATAAACGTTGAAATAGGAGTGATGTTTGCATTGGTGCATTACTGGTCATGGTAAGCTTGTGAGAGAAAATAAAGTTTCATAGCATATGTGTGTGGTATCTTTGGCATGAAGTGATGTCATGAGTGACTCATGAATTAACTCATGTTGGTAAGTTGATGCATAATTATAGTATTCAAATATATACATATTTGTAATATTTTGCTATGTGATTCGGAAAAAGGGTAATAAATAGCATAATAAAAATTCGGCCATGGTACTAGTTTATGTTAAAGGAGTGTTTTATGACATATCTTAAGTAATGGAATGTTGTAAATTTTGAGGTTAATTTGCTAGTCAAATAAATGACAAATGAATTGATTGCGTATTCGCAATTTTGACATATGCTTGGAATATGAAACGTAATAATATATGCTTGAATAAACTTTAAGTATTCGAATGACATGGATTTGATGGTGATAAGAATCGAACATTGAATTCATGAAGCACAGGTGATGTATTATTGTTGTGTGGTAGCTTGGTTCAAAAAATTGATTAGGTAAATGGTAAGTGGAAGCATTTATGGCTTTAGAAGAAAATTTGGAATGAACATGAAATTTAGCTCAATTAAATGATTTCATCAATTAAACATTGTGTATACCAGAATGTGTTAGTGAATTACATATTTGTAAATTAACTTTCGAAGTTCGGTAAGTGATATATGAAATTAACATGAAAAGATTTATGATTGTTATTAATATTGATTCTGACATAAAGTGGTTTTCTTCAATATTGGATTGATTTAACGGATATATTGAGCATATGAATGGGTATGTATTGGGCCTCGTATACCCTAGTTAGCGACTCGAAGATAATAATTTGAAAGTTTTTAATTTGTATGAAATTTATAACTCAGTTTAATATGTCTATAAGTGTATTTATTCTGGGAATGCCTCGTACCCTATTCCAGCGTTGAATATGGGTAAGAGGTGTTACAATGTGACATCACCAGATTCGGCCTTAATGTTTAGGCCGGGTTTGGGGTGATACACACAATGTCCCGAATCATCTCACCACAATGTCGTGACATCGCGTCATTGTGACATCGGAAACCTCCTCGTCACGATGTCATCGTCTGTTGGGCGTGTTGCGTTTCTGAAATCCTCGTGTCGCGATAGGGGTAACGGTAAGTGCCTAAAAGGTTCGAAAATGCGAAGCATACCCCACACCTATTATCTTATTCAACTCCTTTTTTTTATTGATATTTTTATTAAATATAAAAATTAAAATCACAAACCATGTGATCCAATCCCTGTAATGCACTAAATTATTCATCATGACATATATAGTGACAAAGAAACAATTTATTTTACAATATAGTATTACTTTTCACCCAAATATTATTTCATGTTTAAAAAAAAAACTCTAAAATCTTCAACCCTGACGACCTTTTTTCTTTTATAGAGATCAAAGAGGAGGGATACTTTGCTCGTTTCTAAAGAAATTCATTGGATCAACCTTGGTCTTTATTTGCACCAATCTTTTGAAGTTATTCTTGAAATATTTAAGACCCCAAACGCTAGCTTGTTCGCAACTTGTGTAACCAATAATGTTGTTAGTTCCAAGATCTAGATCCTTGTAATTATAATATGCTTCTCTCGGAGATTTCGAAGCATAACTGGCCATATAACTGTAGAGTCTTCGGATCCAGTTTATGTACGTTCCCGCATCTGCTTCATTTGTCCATTGGACAATGTAAGTGGATTCGAACAAGATGCCTGCTCTATGTGGGTAAGGTAATTCATTTTCCCGGATTTCATCCATTCTGCCTCCGAAGGCCTCTATCATCGTTATAGCAAAGTCAGCTTCTTCCTCAAGAAACATGTTCATGAACCCTTCGATTCCAGTTTCAGACATCGGTTCCCTGACGAAGTCCGTTTTGGCTTTGAGGCTTGATACTGGAAGAGCATTTCTATTAAGCAAAATATCCACGGGTTGAATTGGAAGTCCTCCAAAGTAAAGAATAGATTGAACCCAACTCATTTGGGTACAATTCTCTTTGGCAAGTCCTAGCTCTGGAAACTCGTGTTGGATCAATGGAATCAACTCATCAACCCCACCAAGAAACATGCCCCTAAAACCAGCTTGAACTGTTTTCTTCCCTACTTGACTGGAATTCACCTTCATTACCCAAACAGCAGTAAATAAATCATTGGGTAACTTGTGAGCAATGTATTGCCATCGATGGAAGATTTTGGTTGCATTTTGTTCCAAGTTCTTGTTAACTGTAAACACAGTTACAACAGGTGGAACAGGGACTAACTTTACTTTCCAAGCAAGAACAACCCCAAAGGTATTCCCTCCACCTCCTCGGATGGCCCAAAACAAATCTTCACCCATGGATTTTCGATGAAGAACCCTTCCATTAGCATCAACCAATTTAGCATCAATTACATGATCAGCAGCAAGACCATATTTACGGCCCAACATGCCAAATCCACCCCCACTTAAATGCCCACCAATGCCTATAGTGTGGCAAATGCCAGCAGGAAAGCCGAGCGTCTGTGTCTTCGAAGCAATCCCATAATATAATTCACCTGTAGTTGCACCAGATTGAACCCAGGCAACTTCATTTTTTGTGTCAACTTTAACATCTCGAAAGTTGACCAAATCAAGGATGACAAATGGAACTTGAGAAACATAAGAAACACCCTCAACATCATGACCACCACTTCGAATCCTAAGTTGGAAGCCATGGTTTTTGGAACAATAAATTGTTGATTGGACATGGGATGTTTTGCGTGGTGTAATAATGGCATAGGGTTTAGGGGTAGTTGGTGTAGAGAACCTAGTATTATGAATAGAAGCATTCAAAACCGATGAATACGAGGGATTATTTTGGGTGTAAATAACTGTAGAAATAGTAGAAGAGTTTGATATACGAAGAGAAAGGCAATGAAGGAAATCTCCATAAGGATGAGCTAAAGTTGCCCCATTCAATGACAATATCACAATAAGAAATGGAAACACAGAAAGTTGAAGGAACTTCATGTTCTTAAGTTGGTTGTGAGTATGGAAATGTGTTACACTTATTTATAAGTATGTTTGACAAGTTTTATATTTATTATTCCATTATGGAAATGTGTTACACTTATTTCTATTTATTATTCCATATTTATGGAAATGTGTTACACTTATTTATAATTATTATTCCATTTACTTTGTCAAAGTCTACTCCTAGGGAAAACAAAATGCTCTAAACAATACCAATTTTCTTAACACCGTGTTTAGCATGGAAGTTTAATTTAAAAAGGCAGATACCAATTTTATACATAATTTTCGATTTTTTTTTTTGGTGAATTATGGTAATAGGGTAAAACTCGAATAATCAACGCGACTAACATAACTTAAACTCAAGCCATATCTAAGGCGGTAAACACCCTTAACCGTCAGACTATGTAAAAATATATATTAAATAAAATAAAATTATTAAGAATTTCAATAAATCACCATTGCGATGAAATTCTTGAATTTTCTCATGAATTTTGAAGTTATTTATTATTTGTATTCAACTCTAATAAATATTTTTAAATTCCAATAACCTAATTTTTATTAGAATATTTATCTTTAAAATTTTCTTTCTTGGTTTTAATATTACCCCTTGGATATTATTATCATTATTTTCGTCAAAATTGGGGGCCGCCACAGCTACTTAATTAGGCTTTAATAATAATAGACGTAAGGAGTGGGGCGCACCCGAAGAGACCAAGGCCATTGTTATTTGAGTTTTATTTTATTATTCTTTAATTATGAGTAGTTAAATTTTAATTTTCGTCTAAAATCCATAAAAATATTGAATTATGAGATTTGATAGACATATAGGATCATCTCTTAATTTCATATTTGGTATCGTTTCAAAGATAGTCATTGTCTGATGTTTATAATATATATTTTTTATAGTGCTAGCAGCCACATACTGATGATGTACTTTGTCTTATTGAACTCAAGATTTGACGTTATACCAAGCGTTGAGTTGAGTTTCCATCATCGGCGACTCAAATATTATAGGCTTGAACCTCATCTCTCAATTTCCAAAATTTCAACATAGTTATGTTAATTATTCATATCACATGGTGAAACTTTATAATATTTATTTATGTCTTGAAAATTTAGAAGACCAACATCCCTACCATGTCTAATTACTCATTCTTTTCGCAAAAAAATGCTATCAAGGATATCCTTTTTACTATTGTCAAATTATAGTGATCACTTTATCTTTTCTTATCATATTTGACTATTTTATTTATTTCTTAATATTCAAGAAATTAATTTCACAATAACCAAATATATGAAACCATAAATCATGTATTTTTCACCAAATAAGTTGCTGTTAACAGGCCATAAATCTCTTGGTGAAACTGGACAACACATTTGTTATTTGTCATAGTTTATTTTCAAAATCAGTAGATGACTTTAATTTTTTTTCATTCATAGTCAAATAACATTCTTTTTCTCAACACACCTTATATATACAAGGGTGTAACATATATAGTCACATTAAAATACCATCAATTGTCCAATCAACTATAAAATCATACATTTATTCACCATGGGCATTATCAATTATTTTCTGACTATGATCAAAATCATGTCCATCACCTATATGGGTTAAATAGCATTCATATTGTTATTTCATACTCATGATATTTTTTATTCGTGACTTTCAAAGTGAATTTTGAAATTTACTACATCTCAAAATTTATAGAATCGTGAGACCATGGATTATATCCAAGCCATGTACAAAAACCATATGCACCATTATAAATATGCACAATATAATCTCGATTTTAAACATACGATTATTACGTTATATATTCTCACTAGAAGATTTCATACCAGAATAATGATATTATTATATAAGCCAATTTTTCCACTATTCTACATTGATTAGAAAAATTAACCATACATATGCATATAACTTAATTCATTTCTAGTCAAAATCACTTCAAGTCCAAACTTTATGATATAGAATAAAAAATGTGCAATCATATATAAAACTCTTTTAGCTTAAGGTTATTTAATAAAAACAACAACTAAAATCATTTATATTATACAATCATCTACAAACTTTCATTTTTAACAATGAAAATGATGTCTCATCTATATTATCCAAATGTTGGTTACTAATATCATTATTTAAATAAATAAATAATATCATATCTCAAATTGAATATCATTAAAAAGAAAGCATATTTTTGTACTAAAAATTTCACTCAGAAATTGGATGGAATGAATTAAATTAATTCAACTCCAACCAAACAATTATATATAAACATAAGTGCCTTTTGAAAAGTCATAACTTTTCATGTATGGAAGTTTACAAAACAGACATGGTTATTTGGATTTCAAATCATCGAACAAACATGTGTTTTTGGCTTAAGGCACCAACTGAAACATTATTTCCTTGCATTGTTTAAAATTTCACTAACTTCTTTCTTTCTCTTTTTCATGATTGTAAAAATATATGCATGTCATATATATTATATTATATATTTATGTACCAATCAGAATCATGCATCTCAAAAAGTCATGCATACAATGATCTAGCATTTGATTTTTTGCAACTTATAACACTTTGTCTTAATGTGACCTAACTTCTTGCAGGAGCCACATGTTTTATCTCGATTCCTTGACTTTGATTCTTTCTTGCTTCTTGCAACCAAAACCGAGGCTTGCTCATTTGACTTGCTATCCAAATCAAACTCATTGTCAAGTCTATCTTTGCTCAACAAGTTTCCTTTTGCTTCCTCGAACGAGAGTTTATCTCTACTATAAATCAAGGTCTCCTTGAAAGACTTATACGAAAGGGGCAAAGAGCTCAATAATAGCATAATCTGATCTTCATCATCTATATTAACCTCGAAGCTTTTAAGATCATTCAAGAGAGTAACAAATTGACTAATGTGACCCTTAAGGTACTCACCTTCGGCTATATGAAACGTGTAAAGGTGTTGTTTCAACACCAATCGATCTGCTAGAAACTTGGTCATGTATAGGGTTTCTAACTTACTCCACATATAAGGCTGCTATCGTTTTCTCTCTAAACATCTCCTGCAACATATTGTTTGTGAGGCACAACTGAATTGTTGACAAAGTCTTCTTATCAAACTTATCCCATTCTAACTGATTCATATCTGCGGGCTTTTTCCCTGTAATGACCTTTTTCAGGCCATACTGAACCAAAATAACTATTATCCAGACTTGCCATAAATTAAAATCTGTGATGCCATCGAACTTCTCGATATTATATCTCATTGTCATCCCTGAACGAATTGATTGCGAAAAATGAACTAAGCTCTTATGCCAGTTTATTGTGGATCAATACGCAACAAAAAAGAGAAAAATAAAATTGGGTACACAAATATTTACATGGAAAAATCCCTTTGGAGATGATAAAAAAACCACAGGCAAAATAGGCTTTACTTAATGAGCAAATAAACGAAGAGTACAAGATTGAGATAACCAAAACAGAAAACCCTAAATCCCAAAAATAAAGTTCTCTGGCTAAAATAAGAAATTCCCTTAAACTCTTTCAAAAACTCTCTTAATCTTCTCTTAATCTTAATGTGATGATGATGTTAATTCTAGGGTTACTAAAGTCCTTATATAGGTTGAAATTAGTGTGAATATCTGACTAAAATATCTCTAAAATAATCTAAGTTTGACTGGAAAAGGTAGCAGAGTTTAACTGGGAAACGAAACCTGATTTATGTGGGAACATGTCGCCATGTCACAATGTCCTGAATCATCTCACCATGATGTCGTCCGGTGTCGTGACACTGTGTCGTTGTGACGTCGGAAACCTCCTCGTTATGATGTCATCGTCTGTTGGGCATGTTGCGTTTTTGAAGTCCTCGTGCCGCGATAGGGGTAACAGTAAGTGCCTAAAAAGTCCGAAAATGCCAGGCATACCCCACACCTATTATCTTATTCAACTCCTTTTCTTATTGAAATTTTTATTAAATAAAAAATTAAAATGACAAACCATGTGATCCAATCCCTGTAATGCAGGGACCTTTCAAGTATAATCACCGCACAAAAACTATTTTAGAATAAAGATAAATTTATAATTTAACTAATACATTATGCACTAAATTATTCCTCATGACATATATAGTGACAAAGAAACAATTTATTTTACAATATAGTATTACTTTTCACCCAAATATTATTTCATTTAAAAAAAAAAACTCTAAAATCTTCAACCCTGACGACCTTTCTTCTTTCTTAGAGATCAAAGAGGAGGGATACTTTGCTCGTTTCTAAAGAAATTCATTGGATCAACCTTGGTCTTTATTTGCACCAATCTTTTGAAGTTATTCTTGAAATATTTAAGACCCCAAACGCTAGCTTGTTCGTAACTTGTGTAACCAATAATGTTGTTAGTTCCAAGATCTAGATCCTTGTAATTATAATATGCTTCTCTCGGAGACTTCGAAGCATAACTGGCCATATAACTGTAGAGTCTTCGGAGCCAGTTTATGTACGTTCCCGCATCTGCTTCATTTGTCCATTGGACAATGTAAGTGGATCCGAACAAGATGCCTGCTCTATGTGGGTAAGGTAATTCATTTTCCCGGATTTCATCCATTCTGCCTCCGAAAGCCTCTATCATCGTTATAGCAAAGTCAGCTTCTTCCTCAAGAAACATGTTCATGAACCCTTCGATTCCAGTTTCAGACATCGGTTCCCTGACGAAGTCCGTTTTTTCTTTGAGGCTTGATACTGGAAGAGCATGTCTATTAAGCAAAATATCCACGGGTTGAATTGGAAGTCCTCCAAAGTAAAGAATAGATTGAACCCAACTCATTTGGGTACAATTCTCTTTGGCAAGTCCTAGCTCTGGAAACTCGTGTTGGATCAATGGAATCAACTCATCAACCCCACCAAGAAACATGCCCCTAAAACCAGCTTGAACTGTTTTCTTCCCTACTTGACTGGAATTCACCTTCATTACCCAAACAGTCGTAAATAAATCCTTGGGTAACTTGTGAGCAATGTATTGCCATCGATGGAAGATTTTGGTTGCATTTTGTTCCAAGTTCTTGTTAACTATAAACACAGTTACAACAGGTGGAACAGGGACTAACTTTACTTTCCAAGCAAGAACAACCCCAAAGGTATTCCCTCCACCTCCTCGGATAGCCCAAAACAAATCTTCACCCATGGATTTTCGACGAAGAACCCTTCCATTAGCATCAACCAATTTAGCATCAATTACATGATCAATAGCAAGACCATATTTACGGCCCAATACGCCAAATCCACCCCCACTTAAATGCCCACCAATGCCTATAGTGTGGCAAATACCAGCAGGAAAGCCGAGCGTCTGTGTCTTCGAAGCAATCCCATAATATAATTCACCTGTAGTTGCACCAGATTGAACCCAGGCAACTTCATTTTTTGTGTCAACATTAACATCTCGAAAGTTGACCAAATCAAGGATGACAAATGGAACTTGAGAAACATAAGAAACACCCTCAACATCATGACCACCACTTCGAATCCTAAGTTGGAAGCCATGGTTTTTGGAACAATAAATTGTTGATTGGACATGGGATGTTTTGCGTGGTGTAATAATGGCATAGGGTTTAGGGGTGGTTGGTGTAGAGAACCTAGCATTATGAATAGAAGCATTCAAAACCGATGAATAGGAGGGATTATTTTGGGTGTAAATAACTTTAGAAATGGTAGAAGAGTTTGATATACGAAGAGAAAGGCAACGAAGGAAATCTCCATAAGAATGAGCTAAAGTTGCCCCATTCAATGACAATGTCACAATAAGAAATGGCAGCACAGAAAGTTGAAGGAAGTTCATGTTCTTAAGCTGGTTGTGAGTATGGAAATGTGTTACACTTACTTATAACCATGTTTGAGAAGTTTTATATTCATTATTCCATTTACTTTGTCAAAGTCCACTCCTAGGGAAAACAAAATGCTCTAAACAATACCAATTTTCTTAACACCGTGTTTAGCATGGAAGTTTAATTTTAAAAGGCAGATAATTGAATTTCAAGTTTGACCTTTTGTATAAACAAATTAAGTTTGACCTCTTTTCTAGAAGGGCATTAAGAAAATCGAGAGTTTTTGTGGATAAAAAATCATAAATTAGGGACTTATTTAATCAAAATGTAATAATTTAAGGGTTTGTCCAAGTATATTAGGGTAGTTGGAATGTGTAGCATGCAAGTATATAAAATCTATTAAAATTTCATAATTGCATGTTTCTTTAGTTTGGATTTCACCAAATCGTTTTGAGTTTTATTATAAATAATGAGGAAATCTTTGGTTAGATGGAAGGTCGCACTCCACCAATTTTAGATGATGATAATTAAAGATATGATAATAACGTAACATATAATAATTAATATTTTTATAAATAAGGTTGAAATATTTTTTTTATACAATATCTTTTAATATGCATATGCTTCAACAAAGAATTTAAAATATTAGACATAATTTTTGAATTTTCTTTTTGATGAATTATGATAATCAACGCGACTGGCATGACTTAAACCCAAGCCACATTTGGAGCATTGAATACCCTTAACCATCGGACCATTTAAAAATATATATTAAAATTAAATAAAAGTAATTTTTTAATTTTATGTTTTTTTGTTTGTTTTATAGTGTAAATAGGTGTATTAAATGAAACAAAATTATTACGAATCTCGATAAATCATTCTTGAATTTTCTCATAAATGTTGAAGTTATTTATTATTTGTATTCAATTCTAATATATATTTTTAAACTCCAATAACCTAATTTTTATTAGAATATTTATCTTTTAAATTTTCTTTCTTGGTTTTAATAGTACCCTTATTTTTAGGGTTATTGGATATTATTATCATTATTTTCGTCAAAATTGGGGGGCGCCACAGCTACTTAATTAGGTTTTAATAATAATAGAAGTTAAGGAGATGGGCGCACCCGAAGAGACCATGGCCATTGTTATTTTTATTAAAGGGTTTGTTGAGTTTGAGAATTATCTTTGTGTTTAGGCATCTTTAGGATTAATATATATTTGTATATATTTAATAAATTAATAAATTGTAATATTAAGCAATTACCTTTAATGAAAAAAAATATTATTAAGTAACTTGTATAGACCTGGCCTGGTCTGAAGGTCTGCCCAAAAAGTGAGAGAGTTTATGTAAAAATATAGACTCAAAAATTAGGTTTGGGCAAAATAATAAGGCCCATTTAGAAAATAAGTCGGGACCCAAGTAATACTTTTTTTGCCTGAGCCCAGCCCGGCCCGACTATGCAAAAAAAAAGATAAAACGGTTGTTTTTTTACTATTTTACTGTTTTGTTGCTATTTTATTGTTTTTTTTTTACTATTCTATTGCTATTTTCTTATTTTTTTTTACTATTTTACTACCATTTCACTATTATATTGTTACTATTTTATTGTTATTGTATAACTCTTATTTTATTGTTAATTTGTTACATTTTAGAGTCATTTACTTGTTAAATTGCAACTATATTAGTGTTATTTAAGTATACATATTCTTTTTAAATTTATTTTCAATGTGTTGGGAAACATTTATCTTGATTTTTTTGTATTTTGGATGTATTATATATATTTTTAAAAATTTAATACGAGCAAGTCGGGTCGGGCTTAGACAAAATTTTAGTCCTAGTTTTTGAGCCCGTGCCTAACAAACAGGCCTAAAATTTTGATTGGACCCGACCCGATCCATGAACACCTCTATACTTATAATATTAAAATAAATAAAAAAATGTTTCTTCATCAAATAAAAAAGTATAACGCATATAATGTAACTCATGTACTCTTTTAGTTTAATGCGTCTTTTTTGAGTAAACTACATCATTAGTCACTAAATTATGGTTAAGTTTTCATTTTGGTCGTTTAATTAAAAAAGTTATAATTTGGTCACTAAATTATTTGAAAGTTTTCATTTAAGTCACTAAACTATTCAAAAGTTTTTATTTAAGTCACTATTTTTTTAAAAAAAGTTTTGCTAGTGAGCTTTAAACGACAATTTGACAATTAGTACAGTGGATCAGTACACATCAATGAGTAGAAGAACATACTTTAGATCTAAGTTGATCTGACAATCAGTGTCAGAGATCAAAGACAAAAGTTGTTTGAATTTTGGTTCGTAGATTCGTGATATCCAAAATTGTTTCATGAAAAAAAATGCACTGTAGAAGAGAAGGGGAAAGAGAGCTTTCAATTGGTATAGGTAGTGCAAACGGAGAAAGCCATATAATATTGATTTAAACAATTTAGAGACTTAAATGAAAACTTTTGAATAATTTAGTGACCAAAATAAAAATTTACCTATAGTTTAGTGACTAATGGTGTAATTTACCCTTATTTTTTTTATTAATATGATGAAATGTTATTAGTATAATGTTTAAAGTGTAAAATAATTATAATTATTTTATTTAAAGACATAGGGGGTTAGGTAAGAGAATTAATACCCCCTTTTTTTCAATTGGTTAAATTGATATGTTAGTCCTTCCTCAAAAATTATAATTTAATTTAAGTTTTTTTAATATAAAATTTATGCTTTAGCCCCTCTCAATTTTTTTAGTTTTATTTTGTGCCCCTAACACAAAAGTTTGGCTTCGCAATTTAACATTTGTATTTTTAATATGATTATTTAAAAATGGGTAAATTACACCATTAGTCACCAAATTATGAATAAGTCTTCGTTTTGGTCACTTGACTAAAAAAAGTTACAATTTGGTAGCTAAAGTTTTCGAAATTGTTTTTTGGTCATCCAATTGTTAAGAGTACTTTTTTAGTTGGTAATAACAATTTTAGTTCTTAGTTTTTATATTTTCTTTCAATTTGGCCCTATTTTTATATATAAATTATAAAAAAATCTCAAAATTATTTAAAAAATAGAAAATTCTATATAAAAACTCTAGAAAGTAAAATCTTGAAAATGTTGTTGTTGAATAACTAATATTTATGGGGAATAAAGAAAATTATCATTCAAATATCAAATTAAAAATAAAACAAAAACAAAAAAAATGTTAGATCATTAAAAGTTTCTTCAATGTTTCTCAAAACCAAATTAGTAATATCTTCAAGTCAAGTTCTATGCCCTTGCAGAACATCTAGAACTGATATTATAGAAGGTTGTGAAATTGGTTTTGATGCCCTTTTTTTAGCAAAAATATACAAAATATACCACAAAAATTTCTTTTTCAGACTCAATTCAAATTTTTAATCTTTTAAATTATTTTTTAAAACCCAAATTGTAAAAATTATATATATATATATATATATTGAACTTTTTTTCTTTTCTTATAACGAAAAAGCTATGTCAAAAAACCGAAGAGGTAAAAATAGAGAACCAATAATTTTGGGTAATGTTTTTTGTTTTTATAATGTTTTTTAAAGAATAGGTATTGGATATTCCTATACAAATAATACATAGAGAAAATTCGGAGGATTTAAAAATAAATCTCCCTTATTTTATCTATTTTTAAATTTTTTATCTACAAAAGTTTTACTATGTCAATTAGAAAAAGTGTTACTTAATAATCGAGTGATAAGAAAGAAAATAATTTTAAAAATTTTAGTGATAAAATTGTAATAATTTTAATTAAATGACCAAAACGAAAACTTACACATGATTTAATGACTAATTATGTAATTTACCAAAATGAATTGAAGTTGCAGTCAATATACTCTACTTAATAATTTAGTGGGTGGTTGTGAACTTAACCATTGGAATATATGACTTGTATTAATTATTAATTAATTAATAAATTAGTCCTTTCTATTTGATGGAAACGTGAAACAAACCCCCTTTAGAAAGTAAGCACGACAAAGACAATTACATAAAATTCAGATAAAAATAGTCAAAGGAAAATTACGATGGTTGATTGGGGTTGATTCTTTGAGTCAACGGTTTTATTTATTTTTGAAAGAATTTAAATTGATATTTGCAGGTAAATTGTCACTGGTGAACAACAATGAATAACACATGATATATTTGCATAGTTCTTTTTTTTTTGTTTGTCTGCGAGGTATTGTCTAGAAAAATAATTCATTATCTTAACACCTCATACAATAAACGATTATCAGCTCTAACACTCGCTAGATTATAATCTCGTTTTTGTACTTAATATCTATATCACTCTCGTCTACGTAGGACAAAAAACAAGTAGCACACTTGAGTTTTCACTTAATGCACTCATAGAAAACGTTCTTCAATGAACAAGAATAAGTGCTCTCAATTCATTACATCATCTATACAAGTCTCCTCAATATGTAAGGAATTGAGATTAGTTGACTTAATAGATCAATTACAACCAGTCTTCTCTTTAAAACAACAAGATAATTAGCTCTAAGAATATTTTCAATCAGTGCAGGATAAGTCTTGAATTTTTAGGATATAATTCCAAGTTCAATCGATCCAATTTCTTCAAAATAGAGAAATCAATTTCCTTAATCCAATCCAAGCTCGATGAGTCCAAACAGTGCAAAAAAAGAAAAAAAAAAAAAAAACCAAAAGGCTTTCTAATGAACATCAACGTCCACAACTTCTTTTGGGTAAGAAAACTAATCCCTTCTTTTTAGATTCCTTTAAAATTGTTTCTGGATTAATTGCCTTTGTTGGCACACTTGAAGGCAAGAATCCTATCTTTACTCATGGCTTGACTTCTAATTGTACTTAAATTGTGCTTGTCAAAAGTATGGTATCTTTATATGCTAGTGCAAACTTTCCATCAACCTTGCTCTTGTTGTTTAAAATATTGGTCCATTTTTTAGCTCTATTAAGAAGTCTTGCTCCAAATATCTATCTCCTTCAAGAATACCAATATCAATCTTAAAATTGTAATCCCACTCTGAAGCTTCAATTGCATTTTAAGATTACAAACAATTATCGAGTTCCTCCTTGAATCTCTGCTCCAAAGTTGTTATCCCCTTGCCCTTTAATAATACAAAAACACCACTTTCCAATTACTAGCTCCACTTCCTCTGGATTGAGATGTAAGCTTCAACTTCCTTGTTCTTTCTTCATTCCAACTTGAGGTTACATTTGGCGGTGTATCAATGGCTCTGTGAATATAGTGTAGCATCCGCTTGATTTGTTCTAACGTACAAATTGAGTTTGAACATTCCTTCAGAAAAAATACCACCATATTCCTTGCCTTCCATGTTCCACATAGAATGCACATGAAAATTGAGGAAAAATATATTGCTTCCTTGTACTCCATATCATTCTCATTGAAAAATCCACTCCCTAATTGAGTTCAACAAGACATGTTGGATTCAATCAAAGAGATAACTTCCAAACTAGATAGCCAGCACAAAGTCACAATGGACAAAGAGGTGTAATTTTCTCTAATTTGTGAACATGATATTTAAGATGTTTCTTTCTGTTGTGACTATATGAATGTAGGTTATATTTGATGAGGTGCACTATGTGAATGATGTTGAAGATGAGGTGCACATTTGTTTTCTTATTGTAAGAATATTTTTAATATTGTAACTTTTAACATTATTGTAAGAATATTTTGAATTATACTTCAGTTATCAATTTATATCATATATATTTCGTTGAATTTGAATTATCATTTAGATTTACTGTTTTTTGTTGGATTTCATGTTACAGGAAGGGTTGTATATGGATGTTACAAATCTGCCAAAGTTAGTGGCATTTTTTCATAAACGCCGCTAAAAAACGGTACTTATAGCAGCGTTTGTGTTAAAAGCGCCGCTAAAGGTCATGCTCTTTAACGGCGTTTGTGATAAAAGCACCGCTAAAGGTCATGTCTTTAGCGGCATTTGTGATAAAAGCGCTGCTAAAGGTCATGTTCTTTAGCGGAGTTTGTGATAAAAGCAGCGTAAAGATCATAACCTTTAGTGGCGTTTGTGGGTAAAGCGCCGCTAAATGTCATGTTCTATAGCGGCACTTTTTTCACATAAACGCCGCAAAATTTAGCGGCGTTTGCAAATAGTTTTAGCGGCGCTTCTATAAGCCTAAAAAAATGCCGCTAAAAGCCTATTTTGCTGCAGTGCCACCATGTTGACATATGAATTATTCAAGTTCATTATGTCTATTATTATGTATGATTTATCAATTTATTATGTCTCTCTTGCACTTCCTAAGCCTATCTCTCTTAGATACCTCGAAAGCCATTAATCCTCCTCTAAGGAGTCTGTAGGCCCCCTCAGAGTCTTTTATCAGTTCCATTGGCATCATAAAAGTTTAGGGAAATATTAAAAAAAACAAGGATAAATCCCAAAATTATACATAAACTATGGTTTAATGTACAATTTTATACATAAAATCTTGATTTGGTTCAATTTTTGTAAATTATTAATACAATTATTGATATAACATCATTTTATATTTATATATTGCATACATAAATAATTATATTTATCCAATATAAAAATAAATTGATGTATTTCTTTTTTAAAATTTATATGATTAAATCAAAATTATGATTTCAAGTATACATTTGAATTGCAATTAGAGTTTCACGTGTATAATTACATCAAATTAAAGTTCACGTATACAATTGCACATTAAATCAAAGTTCATGTATAATTTTGAGATTTATCCCAAAAAAACACATAACATTTTTTAAAACTACTTGCGAAATAAAAAAATTTGTAGTGCCAGTATACCAAATAATAACTCTTATTTTATTACCCTCCATTTTTATAACCGAGATAAACTAAACCCAAATTAACAGAGTTACCTAATAGACTCAAACCTAATCACTTCCACAATCACTAGTTGAAGACATACAATCAAACTGAAGAACATCAAGTAAAAACAGGATGAAAGAGAACTCCAAATATCATCATGAGACAATGAGCAAACCTATTTTCATCACCACAAACAGAAATACAAGACTAGTTTTGATTGGAGAAATTAAAAACTTTCATAACTTTTGTCTTAACTTGAATAAATTTTAATTGATTAATTTTTATAATGTCCATTAAGAATGATGATATTCCTAACCCACCAATAGCCCATTGAAACATAAGCAAGCTTTGCCCTTCTTGTTAGCAAATTGAAGAAGCCCAAACCAGAGTGGACCATCCCTTTGTGTCTTTTCTTGCAGTGTTCATTTTCATTAGTTTGAACTCTAGTTTTAAAGTTATAAGTGAAACATTGTCGTATGACTTCATCTAGATCATATATATATATATACAACATTTAAAACAAATTTTATATGTATTAGATGTACTAAATCATTTGTTGAAAATTTAATCAAATATTTTCAAAGTATTTTTAAAGACTTACAAAACATTCAAAAAATATATATGTTTAAAATGTTTTTTTAATTTATCTAAATGTTTTTGGGTTAATATAAAAACGTTCTACGATGTTTAAAATGTTTTAAAGGGATTTTGGCATGCAAGTCTTGAGACATACAATTACGTGTCTTGAGACATGAAAACTTCAAAACAAAACTCTGCTTCAGGATCTATTTGTCTTGAGACATTGTATGGTATGTCTAGAGACAATTGCATATTGTCTCGAGACAACGCCTGCCAATGGCTATATAACGAATATTTTTCAACCTTGTCCCAAGAAATCTTGCTAGATCTCGAGACATGATGTGCAGGGATAGTTTCTAAGCTCGATATTAATGCTTCCAATGGCTAGATTTCATCCCTAACGATCATAAACGTCCACAAACTTGTTCATTGGTATAACACTTCAAGACTCGAGAGAGATATTCAAGTATCAAGATCAAGAGAAAAGTATTCAAATATTTATTTATTTTCATTTCTTTTGTAAATATTCTCTAGCAACTTATTGTTAGATCTTTTATCACTTTCATTCCATTTCTTGGAGAGCTTAATTTTGTAAATAAATACTCTGTAGAAGTCTCTTTGTTTTCTTTCATTCAAATCACCAATTGTAAATTGGGATGGTTTTAGTTGAGCCATAAAAACTAAGAACGGTTCTAGTTTAGCCATAAAAGCTAGGGGGAAAGATTTTATCTAAACCTTGTGAAAAAGATAGGGATTGTGAAGGTTTTACTTTTTCCTTGAAAGGTAACGATTCAAGTATAGTGAATTGAAATTTTTTTGGTTAAGATATACCAAAATAGTGAAAGTAGGTAATTGGGTTCGAACCGTTATAAATTGAATTGTCCAAACTTTTCTTCTCTTTCCTTATCGTTTAGAAAAGTGTGCAAAATTACCAATTCACCCCATTTTAGTATTTTCTTGATATTTTCAGGACTAACAAATATATTTCAATAATAATAATATGGATGATAAATGTTGGGACCTTAGCTATCCTTATATCTGAAGTTTCTCATGTCTGAACAGATTATTGCATGGCATGTTTTGCATCCCTTGTTCAAACGGGATAGACCTTTAGACAACACTCTGAACATGCCTTTAGGATAATTAAGTGCAGTATGAAGTTGTCATTTTATACTTTGATCTTCATGGTGTGTTACACTGTTAGCAAATGATCCTCAAACCATGTTTTATTATATCTTGATTGTTGTTGATCGAAATTGAGAATGGTAGAAGGAGGATGGATTAATAATTCCATGTCAAAGTGTTATCCTTATCCTTATACTTGGAGACTAAGTTGGTTGCTTTACATAAATATGAATGAATTTTATGAGAAAATTATTGAAGATAATTCAATAGATAACTTTAGCTTTTAACTAAGAGTTTTATCGTACCGAAAGTTACTTTGACAAGTTGTCATTCTTGGCCTATAAATAGGTTGCATTGCCGCACATGTTAGTGTGCTAGTGGGAGTGCTTTAGGCTGGCTATTTGTGTATCTTATACTTGGTATTTTTGCACTATTGTGTTAGGCTTTTGTTGGAGAGTAAACCTTGTTGTAAATGAGGTTGTTTTGGTGAGTGATTTGTAATAGTTGGGATTGCAATTACTTCTTTGTTTAAAAGTAGATTGAGCTTTAGCTAATAGATGATTCGGACGATTGCTAAATAAAATTATTCACTGAGAAAGACTTTGCAAAATAGGATTGGTGAATCCAAAATGCATTAACAAATATTGTGTGTTGATTTCTCTCATTGTCTTACTCTCCGTTTATAAATTGTTGTTAAACTGCCTTATTTATACGTATGTTCGAACATCTATCCAGAGAGCAAATCGACTTGTGCTCTTTCAATAACTATTTAGGTAAACTACACCCAGTGTCATTAGACTATTAGTAAGTTTACATTTTGTTCACTGAACTTCAAAAAATTACAAAATGGTATTTGAATTGTTAAAATCGACATTGTATGACATTTTTTTATTCACAATTAACTTTGATTTAAAATTTTCATTTAAACTAGACTATTCGATACTTAAATTTAAGTTGTCCAAATGTTATTTTCATAATTAATTAAATAAAACAGTCCTTAAGTAATTATATATCCAACATGTGAATTAAACACGTCAGATTAATTATGTATTTTCTAAATCTGGGTAGCCGATTTTGAGCTTAGATAGATTCATGCTTAAATAATTTCGGATTAGAGGTTTAAAATCTTCCAATAAAGTATTATCTGAAATTGGATTATTTTGAGCTCGAATTATTTTAAATTTAGATCAATTTTTTGGTTAGATTAAAATTGGGTTTCGATCTATTTAAATTTAATAAATTAAATGCAAAGCATTAAAAAACGGATTGAGTTAGGCGATTAGATTAATTGGATTGGGAATCAGTTGATACATTGATCCAAAGCAAGGTAAAGTATCAATTGATCATCAAACTAGCTAAACCAAGCTAATCTGGTCGAATTGGATTTTATAATTTATAATTTTTATAAATTTATAATAATTTAATTAATTAATACGTATGAATTGATCGAACCAAAAATCGATAGCTTAATTGGTTCAACTACCAATCCAGCTTAAAAATTATTGATAAAATCATGATTGTTTGAACTGAATCAGACCAAAAACCGACTAAGGTACCAGTTCGAAAAAATCATGTTAACTTAAAAACCAGTCGAAGAGGAAAAAAACTCAATTAAACAGTGCGATTGAACCGATTGAATATAAATCTTTAAAATATTTTTATAAATTTTTCTAATTATTTATTTAATAAACTTAACGGACCAATCAAATAAATAAATCGATGATCTAACTAATTTAATTTAACCATAATTATGGTGAAAAATATAATCCGATCCCTAATCATCATTAATTCATCATAACCAAACCAAAGCCGTAGCATAAAAACCCCGCGCAATCTCCACCACGCGCTTTTCTTTTTCTTGTCTCTCACTTCCTTTCCAAGAAAACCTCTTTACAATAATTAAAAGCTGTTTCTCTTCTCACCAACTCACCAAACTCGGGCAAACTCAGTCGTTCTCAATTCTCGTTGACAGACAGCCAACTCTTCTTCATCTGCTTCTTCTTTTTTTTGGTCTCTCAAGACGTGAGATCTACTCCTTCCGCTTCAACTCACTCCGCGTCAACCCAGTCAACTTTCTCTTCTTCACTCACATTGTAAATATTCGTTGTCCCCCCCCCCCCTTTCTTCCTCAAAATTTCCATCTCATATTTCAACTCATTCGACTAAGGACTCACTGCTATTTGTGCAAGTAATTTCTTTAAGGAGTCGAGATCGGTTAGCTTGTGGTCTTCCAACTCTGTTCCGATTTCACGTTTCAACCTACTCCAAGATCGGTTGAAATCGCGATCCATGAACTCGGTTTTTAGACTCAGTCCGAGTTCTGGGTAGATTGAGGATCGAGTCGAGTTGTGGTTGACTCTATGTAGAGTTATCCCTTCAGAATTAGGGTTTTCGGAAGATTTTTTTTTTTTTCAAAGTATGGCAGCTGTGCGAAGGTGGAGTGAGGGCATGGCCTCAGATAATGTTAAGGGTTTGGTTTTAGCGCTTTCTTCCAGTTTATTTATTGGAGCAAGTTTCATTGTTAAGAAAAAAGGCTTGAAGAAAGCTGGTGCTTCTGGTATCAGGGCAGGTACTTCAACTTATCAAAGTTTTACTAATATTTTCTCTTATTTTTGTTATCATTAGAATTGGGGGATTTTGTTTTATTTTAAAATATAATTTTCAGTCTTTCTGGATTACTGCAGGGTGTTGTGACGCATTGAATAGTAGTCGACTCAATTTAGGAAAGTCAATTTGAGTGAACTGTAACTGTTGGAAATCAATTTGCCTTGGGAATTTAATTAACAAGCACGGTCATTAAATCGATTTGAGCCTTTGGAAATCTAGTATGAGAACTGTTTGGGGAAAATGATCTGCTTGTTCAGATGATTGTTTGTTTTGTTGCTATGGAATAAAAAAAAAAAAAATTCTGTTCATGTTATGACTGTTATCGCCCAAATTGTTATGTTGCATTGCTGTTAGCACCTTGTTTTTTTCGTTACCTCAGTTACCTAAAGAACTCTTTGAAATGCACTGCTATCATTTAGTGTTTTATCAAAATTTGACACGGGTATTGCTCTAGTGCGTAACACGGTGCCAATGATTGTTTTATTGGTTTTACTTTTTGCACAGGCAGTGGAGGTTATTCTTACTTGTTGGAGCCACTTTGGTGGGTAGGCATGATAGCAAGTAAGTTTTATGGATTTTGCATTGATCATTAACTCAATATTTTATGGTTATATGATTCTGTAGAAACAACATTGCACTTATTGAAAAGATCATCTTTTTGTGTTTTGTTGGAATCTACATAGTTCTTTTAGTTTTGTTGCATGCATACATGTTAATGTTTAGGGGCTGATCAAATTGTGCAATCTTGTTAAATTTACTGAATTGTCTGAGTTGCTTATGGTTCATGATTCTGGAAGGAAAAGTGGTTAAATTCTAATTCAAACTTGGCTATGCAACAGTGGTTGTTGGGGAAATTGCTAATTTTGCAGCTTATGCATTTGCACCTGCTATACTGGTTACTCCTCTTGGTGCCCTCAGTATAATTATCAGGTATGGAAATATATCACTCAAATTTCTGGTTTGGCCTTTTAGTGTTAATTGCTAGTTGTCATTTCTCTTGCAGTGCGGCCCTAGCACATATAATTTTACGGGAAAAATTACATACTTTTGGGATTCTTGGTTGTGTTTTATGTGTCGTGGGATCTACAGCAATCGTTTTGCATGCTCCCCCAGAACGTCAGATTGAATCTGTAACGGAAGTTTGGGATCTTGCTACAGAGCCAGGTTCCATTAAGTTTGCTTTCAGCTCTGAACATTGTTTTATGCTCAAAATTGTTGAACTGCTAAGAAAGAAAATGATTGTAGTTTTCCTTGGATCTTCTTGCAGGGTTCCTATTTTACGCATTATTGGTCTTAACAGCTGTCTTTATACTTATATTCCACTTTGTTCCACAATATGGACAGTCACACATTATGGTTTACATTGGAGTTTGCTCTCTTGTGGGTTCCATTTCGGTATGCATCCCTGTCAGGCTGTTGGTAGCTTAGTTTTGTTTACCTTCTTATGTTTTTGCAGATTGTAATTTATCAAAGTGTTCTTTGACAGGTCATGAGTGTTAAAGCACTTGGTATAGCCTTGAAGTTAACTTTTTCAGGAATGAATCAGCTTGTATATCCACAAACATGGGCCTTTACTTTAGTTGTGGTTACTTGTGTGGTTACTCAAATGAATTATTTAAACAAGGTAATGTTTACTTGTTGTTCCCCCCCCCCCCCCTTCCTCCTTTTTGTTTCCCTCTTTATTTTGATGTCCTTCAAGTGACGCTTTAAAGAAAGGGAACTAGAAAGCAATGTGGGGAATGTGAAGAGAAATTACATTGAAATTTATCATTTTACTTCAAATTCTATTTCCTCTCTAGTTTTGAACAATTTATAGAAACTATGCTTTTCATACTCTTATACTTGATTTTGTGTTGATCATGTGTGCTGAATTAAAACTTCTGTTTCACACTCATACTTTCTTTTTTGCCTTCAAAATTGCAGGCACTTGATACTTTCAACACAGCTGTTGTTTCTCCCATATACTATGTTATGTTCACGACACTGACAATTTTGGCGAGTGTAATCATGTTTAAGGTAATTTCCAGTCGTTTATGGTATCAGAATGGTTGAAAACTCCATTTATGCATATTCTAAAACATATCTTCCTTGATGCCTCTCTATTGTCTTTCAACTCAAGCCCTTTTCCAACTTTATCATCTTATTGATCTGTCTACAACATGCAATGAATTACTTAATCCTATATATACTCGTACATGTAGAAGCATGAATAGTTTATCATTCAAGAATTTATAACTGACAATCCCATGTTTCAGTTCTCTTGTTCAATTGAGTATAGTTTTAATCCATGGTTGTCTGCCATAACCTGAAATTGAGCTTCTAGCTTGCTACTTCCACCATGTGGTGCTTCCCCTAACTTCTCTATTTCAAAAGTGAAGTTTTGACTGACTTAACAAAATGCTTACTAGTTAGCATTTTTATTATTGAAAGTAACTAATTCAAATTTAAATATATGTTATTATCAGGATTGGGACAGGCAAAACCCTACGCAGATTATAACAGAGATGTGTGGATTTGTGACCATCCTTTCAGGAACTTTTCTTCTTCACAAAACCAAGGATATGGTTGATGGTATGTTCTCATGAACCTTCTCAATCATGCATTGCGATTAATGACCTATTAGCACATGGAGCATATTCTTTCAATTTGTTGTTGGCATTTTAAACATTTGATGAATCATCTTAAATCAGGTACAAGTTTGACATCTATGTCAATGCGACAATTAAAGCACGAAGAAGAGGATGGCTTTGACGAAAGCATCCCTCTTAAGCGGCAGGATTCTTTGAGAATTCCTTGATTGAAACAAAACTTTAGGTCATCCTACAAATCTCAGTAGAGCTTATGGGGAGAAGCCTTATTGATGTCAATGTGTATTTTACGGCCAAACTTATTCGATCACACTCATATTTTGGAGGGAGTTATCCGAGGTGAGATTATCTATGGCTCTTTTTCCCTATAGCTTCAAGATACAGACTATAGACTTCAGCTTTTGCCTCGTATAAACTATCCATAGTTCATACTGGAAAAATATATAGCCCAAAGTATCTTTTGCCTTGTATAAACTATATCCATAGTTCTCTCAACATGTGAAGTGTGAAAAAGAGAAAAAACAAAGAGGAATCAAATACATGCATATCTTTTGCAATTTTGATTTGGTAGATCCACTACGGTCCTTTCATTTATATACAATGAATCAGTTAGTGAAGTTATATGCCCCCTTAAAAACTCAAATCTATATATATTATAGAATATGGTCAGTACCAAACAACAGCAAATCTAATACAAGGTTACATTGAGTGATATATAAATGTGTATTTCAAAGGGAATGGCATGAATTGAGCATGGAAAGTCATGTTGTCTTTCATTTGGCTATTTGCTTTAGGAGAGCAGACACTGAAGCACAATGAGTGGATTCATAGTTGCATTTCTCACAGCAAGATTGGAGCAGCTCAATTACTTTTTGGCACCTACAATGCACAAACATGGATCATTTCATAACAAGTGGAAACATGTAATGGAAAACGAATATGTAGTAGTCCAACATCAAGCATAAACAAAATCTCTGACCCGAACTTGAAAATTTGAATCGGAATTTGATTCAATTCGATTTGATCTTAAAACACTAATTGAACTCGGAAATGATCCTGAACTCAAGTATAAAACTCGAAATGACACAATGGCCCGTATATAAATTTGAACTGAACTCAAAATCACTCGAACTTGAAATGAAATTTGACTTGAATTCGAAATTACCCGGAAAAAATTAAAACTTGAAATTACCAGGATAGTTTTCTTATTCACAGATAGGACCCAAGTTAAGCATCCATTTTTGAAAACAATTGCAGCATCAAAGGATGGATCAAATGGTACATGAATTTAATTTCTAAGCTAATCCGTAGTATGTAAAAATAAATAATATCCATGATCCATCCATTTTTCAATGGAATTAATCAAAGATGATTTCAAGGTTCCTTTGATCAAAGTTCTAATTTAGAAAACTGTGAAGATACTGCAAATCCAATCATACCCATAAATCAATCAATTTGCTGAATCACTTGGGAAAATCACAGAATAAAAATGTTACCTTTTAGGGAGGAAGTTGTTCTTTGAAAGACAAGTTTGAATATCGCAAGCTTCTTTCTTGCAAGGCTCTTTGCTTGGCTGTGCCATCTCTTTTGTTTTTAAGAAAAAATGTAGTCTCAGCTTTTTTGCTCTTTGTTTCTGGTTTTTCACCTAAGCTCGAGAATCTTGTAACGAAGAAGCGGCAGCTAAATCGGCTTCGAGTTTAACCCTTAAAAAAAAACCCATTTTCATGGATGTCGTTTAAAGCCCACACGTGGCCCAATCAAGTTCAAGACTTTTGTCCTTTCAAGGCAAAAGCTTTATAAGTCTATCAAAGCTAAAGCCTTTGTCTCGTCTTTCAAACGTCGTCACACTGGAAGCCCTTCCTTCTCTCTTTGATTATTGATTAAAAAAAGAACACAGATGGACGATATTAAACCATTAATTGAAGCTTTGAGGACTAAATTAAAGCAAGCTTTGATTCTATGGGCAGAGGGTTTCAGAGAAGCTTGTTGTCTTCACAGAGTTATCGTTCTTTGTCGCAGGTTTCTAATTCTTTCTTATTTTTTGGTTAATTAATCACTTTATTTTGCTTTTTTGATGTAAACAAAATCTGGGTTTTTTTTTTTTTTCCAGGTCGAAGAAGCTTATGATTAGAACGGGACAGTGTTTTCTTTTAAATGGCTTCATATTCTTAGGAAGGTAAAGCTGAGAATTTTATTTTTTAATTTTCATAATTGATGATTAGCTAATGATTTATGTGTAATTTGGGTTAATTTTGTTGTATTTTTCAGTTTGTTTGTCCTAAATTCAGTAGTTATCCCAACACTACAATGGATATTGCCTGATCATTACTCACAAACCAGTTGTGAAGCAATGTCTGAATTCCATGGTGTCTTCAAATTTTATTCCTTCTTACGTGGCTTCCTCATACAACTATTCTATGTAAGTGTTTACCATATATACAATCCTAGAAACAGTTCCAATTTGATGGCAGTCATATATATATAGCATTCATATGAATTTGAGATGCTAATGTTTGGTTTAATGGAATTGTGTTGATTTGTGTATATGATGCAAATCCTGCAAATTTCCCCTATCGATGCGGTTTAAGAAGTAGTTTATAATCATTATGTGCTTTTAGTAAAGTTTGATTGTCATACCGTAGCTATTCGAGTACTTAGCCGAGGAAGTTGATCGAAAGAAACGAATCCCAAAACGTCCTATAATCGTGACCGTACCCTGCAACAATACCATAAAACTAGTCATTGCTGCTTTCTCCCAGACCAACTTCGTGACTGCTGTTATCATCTCATTATCCCCGCCATTTGTTCGGGAACTGCGTGCTCTATGTTTCATCGATATAACTAACAGTACTCTTTATCACAAACCGTATCATGTCTTGCGGTTTTTGTCTTGTTATGAACACTTACTTGAACTGATTATTATTACATATTTGATTTTTTATCTGCAGGTATTTTGGTTCTATCCCTTATATGTATTCAG
Organism: Gossypium turneri; assembly: GCA_008044935.1. NCBI lineage: Eukaryota > Viridiplantae > Streptophyta > Magnoliopsida > Malvales > Malvaceae > Gossypium > Gossypium turneri. Next base: position 50,707,326 of record CP032574.1, on the reverse strand, counting down.
CTTTATTCTGAGCAATCTATGGTACGTTCTTGTCCGTTCTGCTTTTATATTCTCTGATGCAACATTTTGAACCGGATTAGTACTATTTGTTGAACATAAACCTATTTTGTATAAACATCCAGGTACAATGACATTGCTACACATGGTTTTGCTGCAATGGGGAGATCCGGGCCTTCTACGGTGGAATCCTTGAAACAAAACGATACGGTGACCTCAGACAGCAAAGTGCATGCAGCTAGGCCTGCTGGCCTCGGAGGGTACTGATGACCGTGGGCGCTTTTTCTTAAACAAACAATTAAACTTTGTATAGGTGTGTTAAGTCCGGTTTTCATTGTATGTTTTCCTACAGGATCATGATTGGAATAGGGGAGCAGGTGTATTCGTTGCTTCTTTTGACTTTCTTTTTCTTCGAGGTAAAATTATTGCCTATCTCGTATAGTGTTTTTTTTTTAACTTGTTTTTCCATGTATGAAGTTATCTATATATATTTTGAGATGATGACTTGCATCTTTTACGATATATGTAGGTTTATGCCACGGGATTTATACCTTACATTGGGAAGGCACTCAATTTCGTACTTCTTTCTTGGATGTACGCGTATTACTGTTTCGAGTACGTGGTAAAACAAGTATTTTCCGTCTCAAATCTTTTTGCTCTTAGTCTAAGCTAAGATAATGGTGAAATAACTTCTAATCTTTGTAGGTACAAATGGAACTTTACTGAATGGGGCCTGGAGAAAAGATTGGATTTTTTTGAAACTAATTGGGCATTTTTTGCTGGTTTTGGTAATTGATTTCTCTTCGAGTTTGCTTGTTATGGAAGTGAAAAGAACCCAAGAAACTTTGTGTTTTTAAAATCACGTTTGAGATCACTGATGTTCTAATGGGATTTTCAGGAAGTCCTTGTGTTCTAGCGATTTTCTTTTTCTCACCTCTCGTGGGATATGGGTTTATGGCTGTACTCTTCCCTCTGGTTCATCTCGGCCCCTTCTCTTGCCCTTTTGGTGATTATTGAATTTTGCTTTCCCGATCATTGGATTGTCTTTAACGTGCATGTCTTGCAGTTTGTTCTTACTGCAACAGGCACAGAAGCCGAGCAGGTTATTTCCACTCAAAGAAGAAGATTTACCGGTGCACAATTGGGAAAGGTTCCAGTATTTTACGCAGCTGACACTTTATTGTAAGCTAACCATATTATTCATTCCCACTTCCTCCTCAACATGGTTGGTCTTAAAATCGATAACTTTTGTGTTCATTTCTTCTCTAGGATGCGGGTCTTGTCCCTCTTCCCATCGGAATCCCGAGAACAAACACAAGACAACAAAACACTATAACAGATTCTGGCCATGCTCTCGTACCTTCTTGACCTGTAAGTCCATTTCCACAAGCTCGACCGAAAAAAAGAAGTTTCCGAACTTTTTTATCTCATTTCTTTTGTATCTTTGTGTTGTGTACATAAAAATTTGCAGAAATGAAGTGTAAAAACATTATACTTATCATTGATTTCTGCCCCTTTTATGAGATTACCAAAAATGTGGGTTTTATATAAACTTTTAAAGTTAATCTTACTTGGAATCGGGTGTGAGACGGTTATCATATCTCTATATTCATATGTAGGACACAGAATGTTAGACACGATTACTTCAAGAAAAATTGAAGAGTCTGAGCTACATGATTTACGTGACATGATTTGAATGAAATGAATGAAATTGTGTATGTTGATTTGAAGCAATTAGCTTCCAGTTCAGATTATTATTAAATTATTTGAAAGTTTTCATTATATCATCGGGATGTTAAAATCATTGTTGTATGATCTTTTCTGATCATACCGTTTACATCAATTGAAAGCTCTCCTTCCATTTGTCTTCTATAGTTCATTTTCTTTAAGAAGCACATTTAAGCGTCATGAATTTGCAAAGTAAACTCCAAGCAATTTTTTTCCTTTTAATCTTCGACATTAATCGTCTAATTGACCTGCATGTAAGGTATGCTCTTCTAATCATAGATGGGTATTGATCTATAATATCGATCATCAAATTATCGCTTGGAGCTTGTTAGTCAGATTTAAAAATATATATATAATAACTTGGTGACTTAAATAAAATATTTCGAATGGTTAAACAATTTAATGAAAACTTTTGAATAATCTAATGATGTTTTTTTAATTTTTTTAAATTAAATTATCGAAACATAAATTTATTAATAATTTAATTATGTTAAGTCGTACATAATTTTAATTTGGATTATTTTATTCCAATATGGTACACACAACTTTGTCATTCCATGCCTGAAAAAAGAAAGAGGCAGACACAGCCCCCCGCCACCAAAAGGAAAAAATTTCCTCATTTAGAAGGTTATAATCGTACTCATATAATAATAAAGGCATAATGGCACTTTTTGATGTTTAATTATTTTCACTTTGGTACCGATTTTTCTTTTTTAATTATTTTGACATGCATCTTTAAATTTTAGTTAAATTCGTTTTTTTAACGAAAAAGTCTATTTTATTGTTAAAATTTGAACGTAATTGACGTGATAGTTTGTGTGGCTTCTACTTGTACTTCATAGTTGACGTGAATAAAAAGTGAAGAGTTTTACTAATTTGTTAACTTTTTCATCTAAAAAAATAATTTCACAAAAGTTTGAAGGTTAAAAATGAAAACGATCCAAAAAGAAATTAAAACTAAAATGACAAAAGAGATAAATGTTGAGGACTCGTTCAATTCGAACTCAATTTTCTTTAAACCCAAAGCTAATCTAAAACTAGAACGACTTGAATATGAAATGCATTGAACAAATAGCGGAAGTTGAAATGATTTGGGCTTGTAATGATCCGATCTAAAAAACCCTAAACCTCAAACTTGTACGATTTAAACTTATAGTAAATCGAACCCAAATTCATTCAAACTTCAGGGTCCATTTATGAAATTTCCCAAACTGAGAGAGAAAGATTTACAATTTAAAAAAATTTTGGTTACTTTCCAAATATCATACGTACAAACAGAGGATGTAATAACATTGTTTAAACACAAATAAATATAAATATCTTACTATACAAACAACTCTCTCATTTTCCCAATTAAGTCCCTTTGGACTACTATCAACCTCCTCAACATCAAATTCCAGCTATAAAGATTCATAAATCCAAAATAAAAAGGTCGAATTACGACTTTAACCTCTTTGGTATGCTCAAATTCGGGATTCGATTCATGGATTTTAATTTAACATAATTTGATTCTTTCTCTTTTATAAGATCATTAATTAGTTTAAACAATTAACATTGTTAAGTATTTCAATTAAAATATTGATCTAGACTTTTCTTAAAAGCACCTATTCGAACTCATCACCTTGACATGGAAGTATGTTTTTAAGAAAAAATAATCACTTAAACTAACGAATGACATTATAAAAAAGTTTATATATGATCCAAGTATCTGAATTCTTCTTAAATTTGAAATTTAACCCCTCTATTTTTCAAATTTCAAAATTTCACTGGTATGCCTTCTTTTAAAAAAAAAAAAAAAATACCATTGGTAACCATGTAGCAAGAAAAAAAAAAAGACGTTATAATGAACCAGTATTTAAATTAGACTTGTAATTATGAGTTTAAAAAGTAGAGGAACTACATTCCTTGAAATAAAAACATAAGGACCTAGAGCATATTTTAGCCTTATGAAAATAGGGACTAAATATATGAACTAAATTTCAAAATTGAATAGGGTAGAAGAATGAAAACCATAAATTAACCAAATCAAAACAAAGAAAACTAAGAAGGGTATAGTAGCTAATTAGAACCTTAATTTCTCCCCATATTTATAAAATTAAATGTATTTTCTTGAAGGGAAAAAAAATTCAAAAGCATCTCAACTATGGGAATTAAAGTTTTTGCCTACTAACCACATCATTGAGAATTATTTGGGTCTTCATCTCCACTATTTGTACCTTGTTGTTGATGATGTCCCATGGGATTATTTTGGTCGGAATTAATGTTCGGACCGCCTCTAGAATAGGCGTTAAGAGCGGCCAACATTCCTAAATTAGATTCCGATAACCCTAACCCGAGGTGTTGGGACGGTTGATGTTGTTGTTGCAATAACATGGAACCTAATTGCAGAGGGCTGGCTCTACCACCTTGGGACTCTAGGTCCCCTTGAAGGTTAAATCTTGGTACAAAATGTAAGGGTGCTTGCAATGTGTTGCCACTCGCCGTTCCGAACGGCCACATCTGGGGTTCGGATGAACCGGCTCCAGATGCGGCTGTTTGAATTGAGGGACCAGTAGTAGTAACCGGAAGCATCCAAAACGTACTTCCAGTTGTACTGCTGGGAGCTGGTGCCACTGCCCACATGGCAGTGGCAGGTAAGATATTTGATGGCTTATGCAATTGAGGTAAGCCAGTTTTAAAAGCCTTAATGGAGGATCCATCACCGCCACTGTCACCATCTCCGCTTCCACCGCCGCCACCGGTTTCACCTTGTTGTTGGTTATCATCCTTGAACAAGTCCTCCCTAAAACGCTTCCTCATATAGTTCTCACTTGATTTCCCACCACCACCGCTACCACCGCCACCTGCAGGTAAAGTTTCAGCTATTTGATCTGCCCTTAACAGCTGTTGCTGTTGATGGTGGAAACCGAACAAAGCGCTATGAGCAAACCCTTCTTCATATGGGTGATGATGAGAAGCCAAAGCTAAAGCACCATGGAACGAGTGAGGAGCAGATTTCGACGGTGGAGCTGAAAGCGTAGACCCACTACTTCTCAACGAAACGTTAAGAGTCGAAAAATTGGCCGGTATAGTACCAGTTCCGGTGGCTGCAATGATCGCCGGTTCAGCCTGCTGTAAAAGCCATTCAATCGTTTCACCATCAGATTTATGACTCAATTCTCTAGTCAACTGAAAAACCCTAGCTGCACAAGCTGCAGGCATTCGTATACGCCGTCCCCGACCATCCACCTTCGTGTGACGGTCTTTAGTGGACCGTTTCGCCGGTGGCTTCGACGACGGTGGCAAGTTGGGTTGATTCTTCTTTGTAGAATCATCGATGTTAAGGGAAGCACTAGATCTGGTAGCAATAGCTAGTGAAGCATCAACCGGCTGAGCAGGGTTAGTCTTAGTAGTGGAAGAGGAGGAAGAAGAAGAAGAAGAAAGAGGCGGCGTTGCAGTGGTTATAACGGTGGCTGTTGAAGAAGTAGTAGGATGAAGAAGACGGCGGTGAAGGTGAGATATGGAGGTTATATTAAAAGGGCTATTGTTGTTGTTGCTAGTAGAAGAAGGAGCTGAAGATGTGGTGGTGGTGCCATCAAAAGAGACCAAATTGGTATTATTGTTGGTTTGCTTATTGTTCTGAGAATATGTAAGTTCCATTATGCTGGGGTTTTCTGAGAAAAAATAAAAATAAAGGGGTTGGATTTTTATTTTAATAGTGGAAGTGTTTTGGGGTTTCAAAGCTGATCCATCATCAATTTTTTGGTTTCTCGAGAGAGATGTTTTTCTTTAGGACTAAAAAGAGTTTTGATTGTGGGGCTTGTTTTGTTTTGTGATTGACTGTTGTCTTTGAGCTCTTTGTGTGTGTGTGTGAGAGAGAGAGGGTGGCTTTAGATAAAAGCAGATGTGTGGGGGGGCAGAAAGTTATAGCAAAAGTCTACTCATGGGGTCCTATAAAGGAATGTTAAAATAAGCCCTTTGATGATGAATTTACATAATGTGAAATTCCTATTTTATCCTTTCATTTCATTCAAGCTTTATTTTGTGAATAACATTATGTAAAAATTGATAGTGGATTTTTTTTATCTATTTGGATAAAATTCGAATCTTTGACTCATTAATATTTGGTTTTTACTTATACAACTATTGCTTGAACATTATTAATCTCAAACTATAAAATAGATGAAGACACTTATTGTTATGCTAAAAAAATCAAGTTTTACGAGTTAGAATTTTGAAAATGACATCATTAGGAGGGACAGTCGCGAATTTCAAAAGAACCATTCTCTATGTACCGTAAAAACGGGCATAAAAGATACCTTAGTTCCCCCAAAAAAATTGAGTTTTAAACCCTAAAGACTTTAATTCAAAATGACCCAAATCTAAAATAATTCTATTAAATAATTTAAAATAACTTGAATCAAGAAAAAAACTACAATTCAATCTGATAATCCTGAAACCATCAAAGCCTTGTTTGATAATTGATTAGCAGATTCAAGTATTACAGTGCTTAGAAGGATACGAAGACTTTTGAAAGTTGAACGTCAATGGTCGTTGAGGTATATATCTAAAGAAGATAACACAATTGCGAATCACTTGGCGAAATTGGGTCTCACTTGGAAATCAAGTCTACAAATCATCGATGTCATCCCTAATGACGTCTCAGATATGTTTCAACAAGACAAAGCAAGGGGTGCTTTTTATTTTTTAACATGATATAGTAGTTCGTTTTCTTCAGAAAAAAAAAGAAAATAACTTAAATTAGAATTGATCTAAACTTTAGATAATATGATTCCAAAATTTAATTTTAAGTCCCTCAAAGCTAATCCAACTCATAGGTCTATGAAGTCCTCTCTTCTTCAACAAGTCTTATCAAACTTGAGAGAAAATGTGTTAATGGTGAATTAACAGAGTTTATAGGTTGATTTCACAATTTTGTATAAATTTTTTAATATAGATATATAATAAAATTAATTTAATAAATACAAAACTATTACAGAATATGCAATCAGCAAGCTGGGAAGCATCTTAAGACAACTCATAGCCTTAAACCCAACCCACAATTCTTTTAATTAATTAAGTAAACAAATGGCTACCCCTTCTTTTGATAACCTGGCGACTTATATTTTGTAGAAAAAGACGACATAATATATATTATAAAGAACAGAAAGAGAAAATGTTTATCGTCTCAGGTGTAGTCTGGGTTCGAGTTTTGTTAGTCACGATGATTGTTTGAACTTTACCTTATTATTATAAGAAGAGAAAGAGAATAACAGAATTTAAATATCAGATAAAAATCTTAATCGATATTCATTTAAATTTCTAAAAATAAATTCATTTTCTTGATTTCAAACTATATTCATTTACTTCATAAGCAAGATATGAAATTATATATTATCAATGCATCAGATAAAAATTTCATAAAATTTCCTAAGATTTTAAACGCAAAAAACTAAATCGATAATTTACCGGGCCACGGCCACTGCCTACCCCTTGCATCTTCGTATTCATATGATCACATATTCTTGTAACAAAAACATAATAAATTTGGACTTTCCTTTTCTAAAGTTATATTCTCTTGATTATTTAAATTTAAACTATATATATATATATATAAAACCTTTTGTCTTTGCTAAAGTACAATTTTGTCCTCTCATCTTTTGCCAAAATTTTAAAATCCCCTTTGGAAGTGGGGGTGCCCAAATCAAATCATTCTACCTTTCCTTATTATTATATTTAAACAAAATAAAAAATAAAAATAAAAATATATGGTTAAAGTATGCGATAAGTTTTATTTTTTTTGAAAATTTAGAATTTAATTCTTATATTTTTATTTTTATGAAGATTTAAAAATTTAAATTCAACTATTAATACTAATAATTTTTTGTTACATAATTATAGAGTGAGTTTTTTTTTACATTTTAAAATGTCACATAAACGAATTTTAAAAAAAATATTAATAGTTGAATTTAAATTTTAAAATCTAAAAATAAAAATATAGGGGCTGAATTTTAAAATTTTAAAAGTACATAAACTTACGACATATTTTACCCATAAAATATTATTTATTATTATAATTCACAAACACTAATCAGCCAGCCAAAACCCACCTGGACCCACTTTCTTTGCTTTATGAAAGAAATGAAAGGAAAATAAATTCTTAAAATTAACAGATAATCATCTAATCTAATTCATTAATAAATTCAATTAATAACAAACACAAATTCCACCCATATCTTCAAAACTATTTAAATCAACAAATATTATTAAAGTAGTAACACGAGTTCAAACTGCGTTACATATTTAGAATTACCCATAGTTTCTCTTTTTAATTTGTAAAAAGGAGGATAATATATTTTAACATACTCAAATTTACGTTTCTTTATATTAACAATAATATTCATACCAATAGATTATTAATAATTAAAAATGAAAATAAAGATTAAATCAAGAATAGTGGGTGCCAGAGTGGCTAGGTTAAGCCAGTGGTCACCTTCATCATTCTCTCTTTCTTTGTTTTTGTTTGATTCTTTCTTTTTTCTCTTTTACCTTTTTGTTTTAAAATATTATTATTTAAAAAATAATATTAAAATATTGTTGATAAAGACCTCTCTTTTACTCTCCCTTCCATTCCAACTAACAAATTTAATATTTAAATTATTTCCACATTCCAAAATCAAGTTGTGTCAGTCACAGTATTTGTCAGGACAAATTATTATTCACCCACATTTTGACTCCACTATTTACCATGATTAAGTAATACTTTGAAGGATCCAATTAAATGATTCGTGGGTACTGCAGATATCTGGGCTTCTGTCTTGAATGTTGAATTGCGAGTTACATTGGATCGGAGATTTGAACAGATAGTTTTGAGGTTATTGTTGTATCCAACACATTTTTTGGGAAGAGAACAAGATCGCTGATGCCTTAGTTAAGATGGTTCGTGATAGAAGACCGTTTTTGTTTAATCTTATTTGTATCACCCAAAAAGAAAAGGACTCAATTAAAACATCTTAAAAGTTTTGGTTTAATCTAGAATTTGAATCATAACATGAGGGCCTTTGGTTAAATTAACCATTATATAAAAATACATTTACCATCAAAATCAAATGATATTTAAGACACTTAATGCTCTTTTCCCTTCTTTCTTTCTGTTCCCAGTAACTTTCCACTTTTGACTTTTTACTGACTTTACAGTAAATTTAGTTCCCTCATCTTAGATGAAGTGTAAAACTTAAAATTGGAAGCAAATAAATAAGCTTTAGTTTCATTTTCTTTTTCTTTTTTTTTTACCCCCAAAAGTAGTAAAAAAGTTAAGTTTTACCAACAAAAAAAGAAGCATGCATCATGATTGTCACCATTGACAGAGCCTGTTTATGTACTTTCAGAAAACACATGTGGGAAACCTCTATAATTATAAACATGCAGGTGGCAACGACCAATTTGACCGCCTTCTTTTTAATGGACCCTAATTAATCAATTTCACAATTTTTTCATTTTTTTCAACAGTCTATTTTTCAATTTTCTATTAATTTTTTTGAATTTTGAATTCCAAATTCTTGTGATTTATTTTTCTGATTTTAAATTTCAACAATTTTTTTATCAAAGAAGTTATTTAATTTTAAAAATAAAAGATAATTGGGGTTTGAATTTTGATTTAATAAATTCATTCATTCATTTTTGAAAAATAGATTCAAAATATGGTAATTGAGCTTTAATAAAATGAGTAGGTTTGAGTACGTTTAAGTGCATATTATCTTTTAATTTAAGAGTTTAGGAGTATACATAGAGTTTAAGTGTTTTCAGCGGCACTTGTTGAATATTGATTAATGGAAGCTTGAACATATACCTCGCAAAGATAATTTCAAAGTAGATCGTATTGCTAAAATTGAATTAAATTAATGTAATCTTCCTGTTTGTTTTTATCACAAAAAGAAAAAAAAAGAGTTGAAAATTAAAAATTCTTATTTATAATTTTCATATCAATTAATGATACATTAGTAATTTTCGTTAAAATTTCATAGTGCTTCCTCAAAAAATGGTAAATTTATAGTTTGACTTTTTAAAATTCATAAATACATGGTAAAATTGTATTTATGACTTTCTAAAATGATGAAATTTTAATTTAATCATTTAAAAAATTATAAAAATTTAAACTATTAAAATGATAAAATTTAATTATACAATTTAATTCTAATGTCTCTGGAAAAAATAATTAATTTTACCCTGATAATCATACCAACTTCAGAAGCATTAGATAAGATAAAAAAAAAACACACACACACAATGTATTAAGGGTTGATATAAAATTATAAAATTTTAAAGACCAAAATCATAAATTTTATATAAAATTATTGAAATTAAATTATTAAATTAAAAAAAAACTCTAACATGCAATTTTATTATACAAAATAAAGGGGTCTAAAGTCCTTTCCCTCCCTTGAAGCAAATTAGTATAAATTCAATAAAAGAAAAATGGTACAATAATTTTTATAATTTTGAAAAATAAAGGATTTAGCAGCAAATAGACATGACATGGCATGTCACGTGCGCAATGTCAGTTCCTGGCACAGATTTGGTAAAAGTTTGGTTTGTTTGGCTATAAATATAATGAAATTTGAGTGTCGTGGAACGCTGAGGTGGGATGGGGAATTCAAATCCCTTAAGGTAAAAAGGGGGGGGATTTTGCTTATCATACACGGCGTTCCATAGTGAATTGACCGGGCGGACGCATTTAAGAAGCGCGTGAGATGACAGTAACCAATTATGAGGGGAACAAAGGGTCTGTCTTTGTCTGAATCGTCCTTTGCCGGTGGGACCCACATGTTTACCTTATCCGGAAAACGGAGAAAAAAAGAATTACACATTTCCACGTTGATTTGGAGGTGAAATCATTATTTCTATCATAAAATCTAGCTTATTTACTTCACGCGCCACTTCTACATTTCTTACCTTCTTCATTCACTCAAACTATTATTTTAATTGATAAGACACTTTTTAATGTTGAGAGGAGATAGAATTTTTTTTTTTTAAATGTTGTTGATTTAGAGGTGACGAATTACTTTACAAAATGTGTTGGGGTTTTCGTGGAAGTTTCGTAATTAATATTATGCATAATACTAACAATTCTTTTATGAGCTTGTAGGTATTTATCTTCACTAATTGCAGCGTCATCCGTTCCGTGAATCGTCTCAAGGAAAAAATCTTTACATGGAGATAATACCTTTCATTGAAGATTTTTTGGCTCCCGAGCGAACATCACTTCAAAAACTTCTCACAAAGTATCTTATATGAGTAGTGGAAGCTGAGCGTATCAAAAGTGAGAAAGAGCGTGAGTATTTAAGGTGATTTCTCACAAGGTTGCATATTCTAGGCAATTACATATAGTGTGAGTTGACTGGCTATTTAAATGGAGAATGAACTAAATTGAATATGCTAAAACTTATGGGTTGAATTTGGGTCTGAGAAAAAAAAAACAAAAATAATCAAAAAATAATTTGAACTTGTTAACTAGTAAGGCAAACAAGGGAAGAAAATGAAGGAAGAATCAAAGAGAGGAGCATGAAGTTTTAGAAGAGATTATTATTTCTTGGAAAGAGTTTTTAGGAAAAGGGAGAAGGAATGTCCTGCGTGAGCTGTTTGCACAACCCTTTTATAATGGGGAACAGGCTTAGCTACGTGTCCTAAGATTGTTGACATGAAAGTCTAACTTGATACCTTTGGCATTGATGGTGATGTGATGTCTTAGGATGAGACATGTTAGGGTACTTAATAATTTTATAACCTTCGCGAGCTTGTTAGAGAAGTTCACGGTATAAGTTTAGATAGTTAATTTGATGTGTATGTTGATGTTTTATGTATTATCGGAGGATTTTTAATTTGGATACTAGGATGTTTGAGATTTGGATTCATGTTTGAAAAATTGAAAAAATATTCTAAGTTCGTAGGATTAATGGCGGGGTAAAACAATTCATGTTTGTATATTCAAATATATTTAAGGATGAAGTTGCTTGAAATGTGCTATAAATTACGGCCCGGTTAGGTTTCCAATAAAACTGTCATCACGATTACTTTTTGGTACACGTGTTGAACTCTAATTGGAGCAACTTTTATATATGGGAAATAATGTACGCATGAGCACGTTGTCACTTAATAAGTTTTGAAGTAGCTGAAGGGTTTTTGTTTGAACTTATAAATGGGGAGTAAGGGTTTGTGAATTAATCCATCGCTTGTTTCTGAGTTTTCTGAAATCTTGTTCATCTATGCTTCTGGTGCAATTTTCTTTGGTAGGTTTGAATTTCTTTCATTTCTTTTCATATCAGTGAAACATGGACCCTAGATTGTTTAGTGTTCCCACTGAAAGTGAGGAATTTGAATGTTTTGCATCAGTGGAAGAAATGTGGAAATTGCTCGAATGTAGTGGAATCACCTGCTTTGATAACTTTAGGTATAGATTCGAGGCTGTAAAGGGTAAACACCAATTGAGTGAGATGAATAATCAAAGAAGGGAAAACAACTGGTTTCTTTTGTCTTTATATGTGATAGAAACAAGATTCCATTTGCCTTTACACCCATTTTTTTGGTTGAAATTTTGAATTCGTATGGAATGATTCTTGATCAATCAATGGGTTGGTGGACGTTAAATGATTCTTGATCAATCAATGGGTTGGTGGACGTTAATGGCTTTTTCCCTAGATTATCAATTGCATGGAGAAGAACCCTTTGTAAATGTGATTAGGAGAATATACATAGTGTCTCCTGCGAGTGAGAGTAATCAAAGGGGGTTTGTGATGTTCACCACTTGAAGAGGAGGAAAAGCTATCGTGGATAGTACTACCACCAATTTTTGTTTGGCGAGGGATAAGTTTATTAAAATTGAGCAAACTTGTTGGGAGTTCCCTTTCCCTTTGGGTTGGGTTAAACCTTCAACTAACAAATGCACTTGGGACCCTCGATTTTTAAATGCAACAGAAGAGGCTCAATTGAAAAGGCTGCAGCAAGACAACTAATTAGATATTAACAAGTTCACAGCCTGAGAAATGTTTGGCAGTTCTACTTGATGGAGAAAAGTCCTAATGGTTGGGATGATGTGGACTTCAATTCTCTTGGCGAAACTCAACTCGATGGGGTAAAGCCATGTAATGAGGCTTGGCTATACAGGGATAATAATGTGACAGCAGAGATTCTTTTGGGATTGTGCAAAAAACCCAGAAGTTGGTTACCTGATTATGCTTTTGGTCCTGAATGTAAATGGGAATATCGAGTTTAGAAAGGAGAAAGCAGTGATGTTACTGCGAAGGTTCCAAGAGCTAAAAAAGGGCAGAAAATTGCAAAGGTGACTAAATCTTCGTCAGCCACTGAGACCGTTTAAGGGGTTAAAATTGTTGATGTTACTCAAGAACCCTCTGAAAAAAGCAAAGGACCCAATTTGGAAGTTCGCACAAAGAGAAAAGGGGATATTCATCCTCTTCCTTTCATTGGTGAAGTTGCCTCAAGCGGAGATAGGGTGGATATTGAATCTCCTGCAGGCTTTGATACACACTCTAGTGTTGGAGGTGTTATTTCGAACTTTCTAATTTGTTGTATTTACTTTTGCAAGTTTTTATATATTCTAGGCAAACCAACTATTATAATCAAGTGAAGCACTCGCATTAAAGATGAATAACCAAAGGAATCGAGGGCAAGGTTCATCCATTACGTGTTTCATCGGGCTATGATATTATTGATGGAGTTCGTTAAAATTTTAATTGGTCTTGTAGTAGTAGCTCTAGTGTGTATTACTTTTATTATCTTCTTGTTTGTTATAATTTGATAGAGATTTTTTTTTTTATCATGCAGAGGCTTTATGCGAAGGTGAAGGTTTGCACGCTGGAGATAATGAAAGTACTTCGTTAAGCCTGAGGTTCCTATTGCTCCCATTATAACCACTGCACTTGCCTCAACTCCGCCTACATCTGAGATGTCTGTTTTTTTCTATACTTCCACCATTTCTCTCTCAACTGCCCCTGCCTTCAGACTCAACCATCAAAAATTCGGTTAATCAAAGTCTAAGTGCTTTGAGGAGTAAACTAATAAATCAGAAGTCTCCTATTCCTTCCAAGGAACAGCAACAGAAGAAAAAAACGAAATATATTGTTGCTCAGAAGAAAGATTGTTATAATCGATGTGTTTAGAGTCCAATTTCTACTGGAATTACTACCTCCATGTCGGGCATCAAGTTAGACAGAGCTTCCCTTGCTTGCAATAGTATAACATAGAATTTCTAAAAATCACTCACAACGTATTCAATAATTCTGTATTACTAACGATTATACCAAGCTATACTTTACCTATCCCAGTGTGGGATGTGGTTCTTAAGGCCCACAATATACCTGACAATTCATCCACTCATGCTCCTTTCGCATCACCAACTTTCTTCTTTAACCCTTGAAGGATTTTCTTGTTGGCTGCCCTTGCTTGTCCATTAGTTTGTGACATTTTTACCAAAATTTGAGCCAATGATATCTGTAAACTAGAGTAGAAGTCCTTAAATTTTTCTTGCAATTGTGTACCATTGTCGGTAATAATGAGGTTTGGGATGCCATAGCGATATATAACAGATTTCTAAATGAAGTTTTCTATCTGCTTTTATGTGATTGTTACTAGTGCTTTAGCTTCTATCCACTTAGTAAAGTACTCAATAACAACTATAAACTTTTTCTGAGCTATTGCCATTCGGAATGACCCCAAAATATCAATTCTCCAAGTTGAAAAGGGCCATGGACTAGTAACTGATTGAAGTGGTTTCGATGGTTATTGTGGACTTGATGTCAGAATCTTTGACATGGTTCACTCCTGAGAACCAATTTTGCGACATCCTTTTGAATAGTTGACTAATAGTATACTTAACATAAAACATTATGTGCCAATGTATGTGAACCTGGATTATGTCCGTGCTAGATATGATGTTCTAAGTGTAGTATATTCATTTTGTATACGTGTACTTTTCGAACAAATTCGTTTAATAAAAATAATCATTTATTATATTAATACCCTTTGTATATTGTTCTCAATATTTTTGCACGCAAAACAAAATGGAAGCAAATATTGACTCACTGGTTATTTAACGTTTAACTAAAACTAAGTGGTATTACATGGTTGGATCGTAATATGGAAAGACAGCTTGTATTAGTAGATGAACCTAAATATGTATTTAGTCTAATCAGAAATGAGCAGATCAATTAAAAGACTAATATGTTGTTTATTTAGGCTAATTGGGGAAATACTTTGTTTTGAATATCAGAGCGAATGACTTCTAAAAGATAAAGATATATGTGTGACTAATTGGACTAACAATACAATAGACAAGACCAAAGTAGAATAGATCCTAAATTTGTTTGTGGATTGATTCACTTGTAATGTTCATAGTGTGCCATACCTTAATCTTGAGTGGATGATGGATTATGTATGCGTGACTCATATACTTCGATGTAAGTAAAAATCTAAGTTCAAATAGATAATGAATCGAAAGCTATTACGTTAAGTATACGACTTTTACAATATATAGCATCATTCACAATAATAAAATTCATAACTCAAGGAATCAAATTTTGATACAACTAAATTAAACAAAAAAAATTATTCGTTCTAAACTTAGAAACATAAAATCATTTTCCAATGTCTTTAGATTTTGTTAGATTATACCGTTCTTGTCAAAGTTAGTGACTCACTTTCTCTTGCTCTCACAACATGTTCTGAAGAGGAGAACCCATCGTGCAATATGTACACACACACACACATATATATATGGTCATAAATACCCTTGCAGCTAACATGGTTGGGTTATAGAGCGAGCAAAGCACATGGTTGAAGTTGCAAATCGTCAACGTAGCAAGATCCTTCCATTAAACAACTAATAATTTTATTCAACCCTTTTTCCTTTAGTAGAAATTATAAACGTTGTCTGTCGATACTATAACTTACACATATATAATTTAATAAAAAAAAAAGTTCGAAAATTGAAACGCAGAGTCCTTGTTTTGGTGTGTAGTAGTACCTCGCCTGCTCTTTAAGATAACAATAAGAATAGTATAAATTGATGGCTTCGAAACTAACCATCTTTCGAGCAAGCTGGTGAGCCATTTCTCGTTCTCTCTCAGATTCACTCTCGATCTATCGAATGAAAAAAAGAGCTCAGCGCAACACACTACCAAATTGAGGCTAGCTGTTTGACCAAGTAAAAAAAGCACTTTAAGGTATTAAACGTCGAGTTTTTTAGTTCACGCAATGACCCAAACAAGGAAACATTTACAGTATATGCAAGGATGTCGTAAGATATTTAGCCTTTTTCTCGCTAAAATATACCATTTTTTAGAAGAAGAATGTCTGATTTTTCTTTGTTTCCTCTGCGTTTTCTTTTTCTCTTTCTTGCTTTTCCCTTGCTACCTTAACTCTTAGGGCTCCATCGCTCTTTTGTTTGGAGTTGTATAATTTGATCTATCTTTCAATTAGGGGTGAGCTTTTGATCGAATCTAGAGTGAAAAAATTTTTAAGTTAACTAAGTTCACGAGTCCTATTTATCATCCTAACTTAATTTGATTTTATTTTCGAATCGAGTCGAGTGAAATGAAATTTGAGTGGAGTCAAATCGAGTGAAATTGTTCGAGTTAAATTTAAAAAATTAAACACGCCAAATAAAAATATTGTTACATTATGACTAATTTCATGTTAGAGCATATAAATTTGAAACCATATATATTTGAAAATTTTTTCTAAGCAAAATAATAAAAAATAAGATACTTGAGTATGATAAATTTGAATAATTAATTAGGTCCAAAAATTATTATTTTAGAAAATTTTTAAAATTTTACAATTATTTAATAATCCAATTATTTAATATTTACAATTATTTCTAAACTTAGATAAATTGTTGGAAATTAATATTTACAATTATTTCTAAACTTAGATAAATTGTTGGAAATTAATATTTACAATTATTTAATATTTTTCAAATATTTGATAATCCAAAATAAAAACAATCCGATAATTTTTTTCTATAAAAAAGTTGTGAAAATTGATAAAGAGATAAAAGCTACTTATCACTTAAAAGAGATTTCAATTTATTTTATTTGTTTTAATATTATATTATACTATAAAATTTTTATGTTCAAAATTTAAGTTTTGTTTAAAATAAGGTGAAATATTTAAAATTTAATGATAAAATGTAAAATATAATTTTTTTATAATTTAAAATCTATATTTATCAAACAATCTAATTATAACTTAATTTTTCAACATTTATATTTTTTAGTTTACCAAAAAAATACCTTAAATAATTATGATGAATAAATATTATAAATTATATAAAATATCTATGATATTATTTAAACCCCTGACAAAGTTATTTCACTGGTTAATCAGATACCAACTCTATTACGAAAGGACTAATATACTCTTTTTATTAAATGATTACTATTATTATTTTGATGGTGTATTTGTCTTTTCATTATTTTTGTATAATCTTAAAATAAAATATCTAAAATTAACATATCCAAGAAATGAAGACATGTTTAATAGATTTATAAATGAGTTTATTTTTTTATCATTACACCGATAATCATTATTGAGTAATTTTTTTCAAAAAAATTCATATAAAATGTTTTCTCCCACCCGCATCGTGTATCTATACTATTATTTAAACCCTGATTGAGTTGGTATCATGGATTAATCAAATACCAACTCAGTTGGAAAAAGACTAAATATATCCTTTCTATTAAATGGTTACCATTGTTATTTTGATGACATTTTTTTTCATACTTTTATATAATTTTTAAATAAAATAACTAAAATTAACATATCTAAGGATTTAACACATGGTTAATAAATTTATAAATTGATTTACACAATTTTTTTTCATTTTAATTTCATACATATTGCATATGTATTGTTGTTATTATTATTAGTTTCAAACCATACCTTTTATATTTATTATATATTATTTTTAAGCACATATTTATATTTTAAATATATAATTTTTACACATATACGTATGTGATAAATTTCTAACATGGCACAAAGCAAACGCAACCAAATGCATGATTTAAAAACAAATACTAGAATCAAAATTGTAACACCCCTTTACCCGTATTCGACACCGAAATAGGGTACGAGGTATTACCGGAGTTTACTAATTAATTTTCAGACATTTCATTTTTATCTAACATTCATATTTATAACCAATCAAAATCAAAACATTAATGAGCTAACGTTAACCATATTAACTTATACACGCCATAATAACTAGAATCAAATCATCCCAAATTACCGATAGAACCAATGATAATATGATATATCTCCAACAAGCTTCCGATAATCACTTCAAAACATCTAATAACTATACATATTACCAATAATAATTCAGTTCCAATATAAAACACACATATATATAATATTCATTACCAAATAGCATTCACTTCAATTGAAATTAAACAAAATATAGTTCATACGAACTTACCAGGCTAAATTGCAGAAATACCAAAATTTAAGAACATTTTAGAAATTTTCTATTTTTCTCGAATTTCCACCCAATCTTGATCGAAATTAAAATTTTATTCAATTTACTACTTTAAATAATAAAACACTTCATTTTATACAATTTGGTCACTTTTTGACATTTTTACAAATTTACCCTTAAATTTTCACTTTTGTTCAATTTAGTCCCTGAAACATATAAATTGGTCATTTTTAATAAAAACTCATACTAGTTGAATAATCATATATTTTCCTCCTCCTCCTCTCCATTCCACATCCTTAATATATATAACATAATTATATGTAACATTATCTATAATTTCACATTTATTTATATTCATTTAAAGCTGTCCACTTGAGTCATAGTCACTAAATTATTTATATCTTGAGCTACAGAACTCCAAATTGAGATCCGTTAATTTTCTCTGAAACTAGACTCACATATCTTCTTACCATATAATTTTAAGAATTTTTAGTTTAGCCAATAAGTACAGTTTATTCTTTAAAGTCATCCCTGTTCTGCTGTCTGACAGTTTCGACCCTTCTTCACTAAAAATTAATTATCTCATCGTACGGGATTCGGATGATGTTATCGTTTATTTCTATTAAAAATAGACTCAGTAAGGATTTAAAAATATAAATTTAAGCATCTAATTATTTTTCTCCAATTTTTGATGATTTTCGAAAGTCAGTACAGGGGAACCCAAAATCATTCTGACCTTATCTCACAAAACCTATTATATCTCATAATTTACAATTCCATTGCTTACACCGTTTCTTTTATGAGAAACTAGACTAAATAATATTTAATTTAATATTTTGTTCATCCTTAATTCAATTTATACGATTTTTGGTAGATTTTCAAAATCAGACTACTGCTGCTATTTCAAAACTATTTTAGTGTAAAATGTTGATAACTAAATTTATAACACTTTCCTTTCCTTTCTCTTCAATATTTTCCATCACTTTCTCTTATTTCCCTTTACTAACATAACAAGAATATAGAACTTTATATAATGAAACTTTACCTTAACATTAATTTCCTACTTTTTCAATAATATCAAACTCAAAAGTATATAAAAAGCTTGATGTTCTTACCTTATGCCATTGATTTCAATCTTTAACTTAATTTTCTCCCTCCTCCAGCTTCAATTTCTTGAATCTAACTGGATATTCTAGCTCCCCATAGTCTCCTTGTTATCTTTCTCTCTTGATGGATATGGAAATTCTTTTGTTTTCTAAGTGAAAATGATGGATTTTTGGTGAAAGGACCAAATTGTATCTTTCTTCCCCTCTTCTTCTCACGTTAATGCATGCAAAAATGGTGGGAATGGATGGATGCTTTTTATCCTTCTTTCCATATATATATATATATATATATATATATATATATATATACTAAATAAATTAATAATAATAAAATAATATCATTAAAAAAATCAAATTAAAATATTAATAAACTAATATTTATTTATTTATTAATCTAAAATATCTCCAACATCATCATTATCTTCTAGATTTCTCTCTCTTCTAATTGACCATTTTGCCCTTAATGATCTTTCAAAATTCCATCATTGAGTCATCACTTAATTTGGTAAAATTGTGATTTAGTCCCTCAAACTTCCTCACCTTTTTCAATTCGGTCCTAATCCATCCATTTTTCTTAGTTTCTAGATTATTCCACCCTTAAAATATTTACACTATTGGTCCTTCAACTTTTTCATATTTACACTTTAACCCCTCAAGTTTTGAGTATTTACTCTTGGGCAATAAAACTTTTCCCACTTTTGCAATTTAATCCTTTCTTGGATTAATATGTCATAAATATACTTTCCAATGTTGACATAACTTAATTACCCTTTTTATCACTTTATTTCCTTATTTTACCATATCAGTATTTTCATGCAACCTTCCTATCATAATGCAACCATGTCATAATTTTAAAATAAATTTTTCCTTGTCGGATTTGTAGTCCCGAAACCACTGTTCCATCTAGCCCCAAAATCGGGCTGTTACAAAAATGACAAGTTATATATAAAAAATGCGATAAATTGATACATAATAATAACAAAATAAAGATTAAAAATTATAATATAATATGAAAAATAATTTACGATCTACATTTTCAATTATTTATTGCATGGGATTATTCCATACTATTTAAGGGGTAAGCCCAATAATATATTTGTGGTTATATTTTTTTTACATATATAAATTTAGTTTTGAGAATATATTTTTGTGACTTACAAGAAATTAATAATAATAATAATAATAATAATAATAATAATAATAATAATACCGCTCATTTTTGCGTGATTTTTTCCGAAAAATATTTTCACCTAAAATCTTCTTTTCTTATAACTTTACAATCGTTTTACCATCCTTATCGACATTTATTAGAATAACTGAGTTTAATCATTGATGCAATACTCATTAATAAATAGATTCTAGTTACGACTGAACACTAATTTTATTTTATTTCAAGAAAAATAACTTGCAATTTAGAAAAGAAAAAGCAACAATTCAACAACAACAAAACCAAGAAAGACATTAAATTTTCCAGGCATTAAGCTCAACACCCAGCATTAAAACATGAAAAAAATCAAACCCTCAAAGATTACAAATGATGGTAACAAAGATCATATACGATCAAACGTTAACATCAACCCAAATGCAAATGAACCTTAACCGCCAGCAAAAACACACAGATGAGCCCAAAATACAGCAACGAATGGATGAAAATGGAAGCACCACTGGTCTTAAAGTTGCCGAATTCGACGCACCTATGGTGACCCGGAACCTGAAACAGCAGCCCTGGCGTTAGCAGCACGAAAAGGACCAGCGCCACGAAAACGGGACCCCAATCCGACATCGTTGCTTAAGGTATGGTCGTCGCTGATGATATATATTATATAGCTTGGGCCGAGAGGTTTTGCGAAGGCAAACTGAATAGAGTTTTTGAATTAATGAATGGAGTCTCGAGAATGGGGTTTTTTTATATGCAAATGGAAAAGTAGATAAAGTGAAAGAGAGTGTGGGGCGGCGTTTTGGAGATGAAGTCATTTGGATTCACTGACACTGTCACCGGAATAACTTCACTCTCCTACTAATTATATCCCACAATTATTTATTCGATTTAGTTCTGGATTTTTTCAGATTTGTGAGTTGAGTCACTTACAATATAGATTAAATCAGTATATACATGTAGTGAGATTGAATTGTTAATAGTAGGATTTGAATCTGAGTTCTTAAAGATCGAGAAATTCCCCCTTAACCAATTTATTTTGAGTTGTCATTTTGGAGTATTTTAGTTGTATCGATTCGGGTTTATATCACTTTCGGCTTTGAACATTCTAAAGTTGAACAAATTTAAGTTATTGACTTTTTTATGATTAAATCAAATTGAATCGAATTATATCAAAATTTACATATTTAATCTTATTATTAAATAAATCGGATCACAATCAAATTTTTGTATATGAAATGATGCGAAAGAAACGTAAATTTCAATCTTCATAAAAATAATATATTTATATATTCATATTGTATTTATATGATTTGGTGATATCATTAGGCAAATGCAGCCTGCATGTGTAGAGAATATGTGATGTTGAAGCAAATTAAGTATTAGCACATTAATTAAGAAAAGTGTATACTTAAGTTAGTGATAAAATAAAATTAAAATATTTAAAAATTCTAATTATTAAAATCGAGTTTTATCAGTTTAATCTAATTGTTTGTTAATATTGAACTATTTTCTCTAAGGTTTCACTATATCATCAAAAAATTAGTAGGATTAAAAGTTAAAATAAAATTTTAAATTTTAAATAATATAATAGCTGTCGAAACCGTTTTTTGAAGACAAAAATTTTAGTTGTCGACTTTAAAAATAAAATTGGAGTCGCCACCGATCCTTTATTAAGGTGTGATCGGCCCACCTCAAAAATGATTTTGGCCTACGAGTTTTAAGAAAATGAGTTCGGGAGTCAGTTACGCACGAGGAAGGGTTAGCACCCTCGTAACGCCCAAAATCGGTACCAAATCGATTATTTAATGTCTTAGTGTCGAAGGTTAAAAAAATTTAAAAATCAACTCAAATGATGGAATTTGAAAAAGGATAATCAATTGTTTAAGTCATGTAAAGAAATCGAGTCCCAATACGTTAGGGTACAATTCCTCATAATCCCCAAACTTTGAATATCACTTTATTTTATGTGAAAATCTTCATTTTGAGAAAGTAACATGCCACACCCAATACGTTAGGACACAACAAGTTAAGTTCCCAAAAATGATTTTTATACTCATGCATTTTGAATAAAGAATATCCTTAGTTATTTGAGATTAACAAAGAAAATCAGAACCCAACACGTTAGGGCTCAATTTCCCTCGAAAATACCAAACTTCGAATAATGCTTTTATTCAAAAAACCTTCGAATCAAGAAAATAACTTTGATGTATGGTTAAAACAAAAATATATTTTCAAAAAGGGTATATCAAAAGTTAATATATAATATGAAGCAAAACTTTAATTTAGAACGTATATATTTACAAAATAAAAAATGTATAAGTATGTATGTATTGGAAAATCGTGTAAATACTTATATGTATATTAAAACACTTATATATATATATATATATATATATATATATATATATATATATATATAATATGTGTATAAATGACAGAGTATATATAGAATAAAAATATTTATAATGACTCAAAAATATAAAAAAATCGTATATATATAAATAATATACAAATGTGTATTTTGGATTGTAAAGTATAGGAAAACATGTATGGATTTTAAAATGGGTATGTGTATATATATATATATATATATATATATATATATATATATATATATATACATTTGTAAAATAAAGAAAAAAAATATACACAAAAAAATATGAATATATACATATTTACAAAAAATAATAAAAAAAATTGAAATTAAGATATAAAAGTATATACATATAAAAGTGTTTGTATGTACAAAAATATATGTATGTATTAAAAGCTTTTTTTTTAAAAATGTATTATTTTAAAACATGCGTGTATATATATAGTAGGAAAAATAATAATAATAATAAAGTCATAATATAACATAATTATAAAAAAATGAAATAGAATAGTTAATAAAAGGGTTAAATTGAACTAAAAAAGAAAAAAAAAAGGCTAAATTCGAAGTAAATTTGAAAACAGGACCTCATTGAATGCGCGCGCAAGGGTGGAGGACCAAAAAGGAAATAATCCGCCTCCCTAAAATGCTGTGCAGTAATAGGGATTGATTTGAAGCATAAATAAAACATGTGGCCAAAATTAAAAGAAATAAAAAGTTGATTTGAACATGCTCCTAAAAAATCAAGGGACTAAATGCGAAAATTAACCATTTGTCCAGAACGCGCGGATCCTCCCCTCCGGGTCGGGTCACCGCGCGGGTCTGGTCTCTCAAAACGACGCCGTTTCCTGCTTCCTATTTAACTCTCAAAAAAAAATTATTTTACTTCTTTCTCCAAAAAATAAACAGTCTCTCAAAAAATCCCACCTTCTCTCCGGCCACCAGCAAGGTAAGATTTCTCCCTCTTTTTCTTTTCACTTTCTTTTTGTTTTGCAACATAGAACAAATAAAAAAAAGAAATAAAACAGAAATCCCCTTTAAAAAATTGAAACGCAGTACCTTCAAAAAATCTTTTTGATTCTTTGATTTAGTCTTTCTCTTTTTCAATACCTCTAATAACTAGCAGATATTCCCCCCCCATTTCAGTATACAAATTTGGCTTTATATAGCCCGATAAAATGCTTTATTTTTACAATATTTTCTTCTTGGAATCTTAGTCCGTGTTTGCAGGTATCGTGGGGAGTAGTCGGTTCCGAAACGTGCGCCGATTAGAGTCTTGCTGGTGACGCTGGAGACTGCTGGGGGCGTTGAGCAGAATGCGACTAATGGCTACTGCTTTTGAATACTTGCGCTAGGTCATTCTGAAATCGGGCTAGAGTAAAGCCTAGGCTTTGGGCCTGCATCTGGATAGTTAGGTTTAGGCCATGAAAATGGGCCTTCAAATATTGGACTGGTTTTTATATTTATTTTATTTGGATTTTAATCGGGCCCGGGCAAATTGGGCTTATTACAGCTGCCCCTCTTTGCTCATTGTCGTATAACGAGAATGAAGCAAAGACTAAAGAAGGCCAATTTTGCCAGGTCGTGTTGGGATTTGGTGCACTTCTTCTTCAACTAGCCATATTCCAACCTACTGCATCTTCCGAGGTATAGGAACTGGTGCTCCAATCAACTCCACTGTAATGTCGGGGAGATAGGATTCATGCGTTGTAGCCTTTCAAAAGAACAAAATTTGCTATCTTTAATCTGCCCCACTGCAACTTCAGGGAGATAAGTCCTATAGCTTCAACTTGTTCTGCTACAATTTAAAGATAAATCTGATGCGATCTGCTCTACTGTAACTTCAGAGAGATAAGATCTGTGGTTTTAATCCGTTCCATTGCAATTTCAGGGAGATAGGATTATTTTCTTCTGTCTACTCCACTGTAACTTCAGGGAGATAAGACCAGATGCTTCAATCTATTCCACTGCTGCCCAGGGAGATAGAATTACTGGCTTCAATGTACTCCACTGTAGCCTCAGGGAGGTAAACTCCGCCATCTTCGATTTGCTCCACTACTGCTTAGGGAGATAAGATCTGTAATCTTCAATTTGTTCAACTGCAATGTCGGGGAAACCAGATCCGCCGTCGTAGCTTCAATCTGTTCCACCGCACCGTCAGGGAAATAAGATACGCCACTGTGGCTTTAATCTTTTTAATTGCAATATCAGGGAAACCAGATCCGCCGTCGTAGCTTCAATCTGTTCCACTGCACTGCTAAGGAAGTAAGATCCGCCGTTGTGGCTTCAATCTTTTTAATTGCAATATCAGGGAAACCAGATCCGCCGTCGTAGCTTCAATCTATTCCACTGCACTGCTAAAGAAGTAAGATCTGCCGTTGTGGCTTCAATCTTTTTAATTTCAATATCAGGGAAACCAGATCCGCCGTCGTAGCTTCAAACTGTTCCACTGCACTGCTACACCGTTGTGGCTTCAATCTTTTTAATTGCAATATCAGGGAAACCAGATCTGCCGTCGTAGCTTCAATCTGTTCCACTGCACTGCTAAGGAAGTAAGATCCGCCGTTGTGGCTTCAATTTTTAATTGCAATATCAGGGAAACCAGATCCGCCGTCGTAGCTTCAATCTGTTCCACTGCACTGCTAAGGAAGTAAGATCCGCCGTTATGGCTTTAATCTTTTTAATTGCAATGTCAGGGAAACCAGATCTGCCGTCGTAGCTTCAATCTGTTCCACTGCACTGCTAAGGAAGTAAGATCCGCCGTTGTGGCTTCAATCTTTTTAATTGCAATATCAGGGAAACCAGATCCGCCGTCGTAGCTTCAATCTGTTCCATTGCACTGCTATGGCTTCACTGGTTTGTTCTCTGGAGAACATCACCTGTATAATTCAATTTATGAACCTAATTATGCCTAGTGATTAGGATGACATGATCAGAATGAATCAAATGCTCCTAACTAGACGTGTATGAATGACATTTGAATGAATGCAGAATGTCATGTTTTGAGAATGATCCTTCTTTATCACTTGGGTTATCATTACTCAAAGTTAAAGTTTCATCGCTAATAGCGTCTTCTTGCTCGGCTGGCGTCTCTAAAGAGACACTTGACCAGATTGCCCCCACTGTAAACCTCCAAGTTTGATCTATTGGGGCGTAAAATTTGTACCATCTTTCTCCCGTTGTAACCCAAGAGTAAAAAGATTTGGCCTTTACTCAATCCTCTGTTATCACAATTCAAGGATACAGGATGTGAAACTCTTTGGTCTCTTATACCATTCCCAGGGTGTCCTACCAAATGCTCATGCACAAATAAAGAATTTTCTTCTCCAAGAACAACTTCTTCTTATTATTCGGTGATCATTGCTTGCTTGTTTATCTAAGCTTTGTCACCAACACGACATATTGCCATTTTG
Source organism: Gossypium turneri (assembly GCA_008044935.1). NCBI lineage: Eukaryota > Viridiplantae > Streptophyta > Magnoliopsida > Malvales > Malvaceae > Gossypium > Gossypium turneri. The sequence continues at coordinate 50,681,081 of CP032574.1, read as the reverse complement.
TTCAATCGATGTTTTAGACAACAAAATTCAGAGGGATAGTCTTAATTTAGACTCTTCCTTATTAGATTTCCAACCTTTGAACTTGGTGCGTTCTAAACAATAGTCCTGTTTAAGGTTCCTATATTATTTAGAAACTTCTAGAGTAATATGCAAAACTTCCCTTCTGAAAGTTTTATTAGTCTATTAATCATTACTCTAATGCAACACACTTGCAAAGAGAACAAAATGATGGATAAAATTGAATTGGTTCTGAGCATAACTCGAAATGAATAAATTATCAGAGATAATAAAGACGGATAACAAAGACATTGATTTAGGAATGCGTATCTTAGAAATGAATAAAGTATTCCAAGAATAACAAAAATAGTATAAGGATTAGGTGCCCCAGATATCACAGTTTGAACTTTACTGTACAGACTTTCTGAAGACTATTCTAAGTTTAACATGTGTTTAGGAGCACTTTGTCGATGCCCCAAGATGTCACCTACCCTTTCCTATTGATTCAGGTATAGCAAGACCACTGCATGCCCCGTTTTGATCAGTATTTGAGCTACTCTGATAATCTCATGCCTCATTCTGATCAATATTTGAGCCGCCCTTTTCGGGTTTTCAACTCAAATCCCCTTTGGTCTAAGGCGCCCTTTGCGGATTTTCACCTTAGCCTCTCCATTTTATTTTCATTTTTCATTTTTATCTTTTCATTTTTTCACATCACTTCTTTTTCTTTTTTTTTTTTCTTTTTTGGACTCAAACTGCCCTTTACGAGTTTTTACCTTGGTCCTCTCATTCTTTAAGCGGAGTATTTCCTAACTGAATCTGAGCTTACAGGACTTTGTAGGTTTATCATCCCTCTCGCTTAAAATCAAAGCTCCTTTGGGAAAAAAACCTTCTCTATAATCATAAGGTTCCTCCCAATTTGGCATCCGTTTCCCTCTAAAATATTTTTCGTAGAGGGAGGATTTTCAACATTGGTCACCATCGTGGAATTTTCTAGATGAACCTTTTGTTATAGGCTCGCATCATTTTCGGTACATCTAACCGCGATGAATAGCTTTTAGTCTTCTTCCTTTTATCAAGTTCAATTGATCACATTGTGATTGGATTTGTTCTGCTTCATCCAACTTGCTCAGCCAATACCCAGAAAGAAAGAATTTCAACTTCAATAAAAAAAACTGTGATGAACTAAAGAGAGAGGCACTACTTCGGTAGAGTTTTCACTGTATCATTCATGATAATAATCTTGAACATACTATAAATTTCTAATATCATGCTGTTGTTCAGATTGTAATGACAGTGCTTAACCTGGGCATATCCTGGTATGACCATGCGTAGACATCTTTGAATTGTTGAAGTAACTCAACAATGTCTTGCTTAGTCTTTGAAGTCATATCAATTCCAATCTTCACCAAACTCACAACTTTTAATGATCCTTTGTGAGGTAGGATCTGTCTATCCTCTTATTCTACCATCCTCAATAAGTCTGGAGATAAGCTACAATCCATGTTATCTTCAAAGTTGTGAGATCCTTCTAAACACATGTCTCACTCAAAAGGAGATTCTGAGTCTGTAGCAGCGTCACTCATGTCATTGATATTTGGGGACCTATAGTGGGTACCAAAGAATATACAAAAGAATATATGAATAATATGAATGAATGAATGAATGGTTTGGCAGAAAAATCCAAAAAAAAAATCGTAAAGAATGAACGAACATTTACTCAAAGATGATTGCAATAATGTATTTCATTAAAATAATAATGTTCAGACGTGAGCCTATTTCATAAAGGAATTCTTATTGCTTCTAGGCTAAAAACAACAAGTGTGTTCTGAACATTACTCTAAGTAAGCCCTAGATGCTACAGAGATTTCTTTTACAATCTGATTATTTAGACGCTCCCAAGTTTATAAGGGTGGATACCTAACAAGGTCCCTTTTCAATTGTGTCTTCATATACGGCATTAATATGCACGTTTTCCAACTCTTCTTCATATGTCGTATTCATCCCATTATCAATGTGATTGGGTAGTGAATTTTCTGCACTCGATGAGTCACCAAACTTGACAGCACTCATGTTGATGAGTCTCTCAACTAGCTTCTTTAAGGCAGTGCAATTCTCTATTGAATGTCCTGTAATTCCCGTATGGTAGTCACATTGTGCGTTCGCATCATACCATTCGGGATACGGAGGTTATAGACGCTTCACATGAAAAGGGGAAACAACGTGTTCATCAAACAAGCCTTGATATAACTCTCTATACGACATCGGTATGGGTGTGAACTGAAGCCTTCCTGTATTTGTCCTCATGCAAGGTTCTTGCTTTAAATGGGCCTGATGGCTGGTGGTCTTCGTCTTTGGCTGCCCCACAGTGGTTGGTTTTGAGTAGCCCTTATTGTACCTACTTGCATTATCCACCTTATTCCCCTTATTCCTTGGGGTTTTTACAGTATCTGGGTGCTCTACTCTTGCCTGTTTTGTTTCTACTGGGTCATTAAGGGCAACAGGACTGGTTAGATTGCCTCTTAGATTAGAACCTGGGCCTGTCGAGTGATTCATCAGTGTCGATGTACCAGTTTGATATTGCTGAGGCCTGATAGTAAAAAGTGCCCCTCGTGGATATGCATCTGGCTGGATCTGGACGCTTTTTGGGGTAAATTTTGGGGGATAGGCAGGGTCTTCATTATTATCCCTAAAGTGAACTGCTGGATTTTTCCCTTTTTCTAACCTCATATCCAATAACTGAGTTAACTGGCTCATCAGATTTCTTTGGATTTCTAGCATCTGATCCTTCATATCTTGTTGAAATTTGGCCAATTGCTCTAGCATCTGTATTTGCATCAGCTCTAATCTCTCCATCCTTTGGTCCATTCCTTTAGTTTCTGTTCGGGTACCGCAGGAATGTTGGTTTTTTAGCTGAAATAATTTTACTCAATTAGGGTCTTTTAATGGTCTTTAATGCACGTGATGTTGTGTAATGCAAATGCATGAAGTGAATGCAAAAAGAGACGTTGATTCTTGGTTCAATTCTATTAGAACAACTTTACTAGAAAACAAGTCTCTTTACATAAAGTAGATATATATACGATTTTGCCCTTATTGGCGGAGTCATTTGATCCTCTTCTTCATTCAAGCATTAAGATAAATCTCACGGACTCTTCAAAAGGGATGTCTCTTCTATCTCCTTTTTACTTGATCCGGGCCGTGACTCATTACTCTTTTATCGTCGTGATGCTCGTTGGCTTCCCTTTAAAAAAAAGTTCAGCAGCTCTCGGATAATCTTCGTCAGCTTGAGTCTTCGGGCAACGGAGCAATGGTTGTGTAGTCCTCCATTAAACTATTATCTTTCCCTTGTTGTGTTTTCTCGGAACATATTCGGGCAACCGTATTATTTTCCACTTTATCAAGAAACCCATTTCCTTATGACAAGCTTTCTAATCTAGTAATCGAACTCAAATCAACATCTCTTTTCTAAGATGTAAATGCAATGCAATCATGATGTCATGCAATCAAAACAAAATAAACCCAAGTCAGTATCACACCAAAAAGATATAATCCAATACATACATGAAATAGCAAGAACATTTATTCAGTAATCCACTAGGGTTTGGTATAGCTCTACCTAGGGCAAGTTTCTAAAGCTCACTATATGAGTCTTAGTTTCTAGAGTAAGGGTACCCGAACCAGCAGATTCCTCGATCCTCACCCATTATAGGCTCATGTGGATCGAGTTCAGTTCAGGGGGATACATTTCCCTATGGCTGGACGGAGATGAAAATCTCACGAAGACATAAGTACGGATGTATCCCGGAAGCGGTCCACTACCCTGCACGGAGGTGAAAACCTCACGAAGGACTAGTTTCTCGCTCCCACTTAAGGGGGTAATCAAGCGATTATGTAATGCAATATGCAGATGCAAAGTTGCCAAAATACCATGATAAAACATCAATGAGTGCGAAGGGAACTCATGAATTTTTTAAAAAACTTTTGATTTTCGACACAAAGACAAATATAATCAGTTTATGGCACGACTCTCTAAATTCCCCAGTGGAGTCGCCAAGCTGTCGAAACCGTTTTTTTGAAGACAAAAATTTTAGTTGTCGACTTTAAAAATAAAATTGGAGTCGCCACCGATCCTTTATTAAGGTGTGATCGGCCCACCTTAAAAATGATTTTGGCCTACGAGTTTTAAGAAAATGAGGTCGGGAGTCAGTTACGCACGAGGAAGGGTTAGCGCCCTCGTAACGCCCAAAATCGGTACCAAATCGATCATTTAATGTCTTAGTGTTGAAGGTTAAAAAAATTTAAAAATCAACTCAAATGATGGAATTTGAAAAAGGATAATCAATTGTTTAAGTCATGTAAAGAAATCGAGTCCCAATACGTTAGGGTACAATTCCTCATAATCCCCAAACTTTGAATATCACTTTATTTTATGTGAAAATCTTCATTTTGAGAAAGTAACATGCCACACCCAATACGTTAGGACACAACAAGTTAAGTTCCCAAAAATGATTTTTATACTCATGCATTTTGAATAAAGAATATCCTTGATTATTTGAGATTAACAAAGAAAATCAGAACCCAATACGTTAGGGCTCAATTTCCCTCGAAAATACCAAACTTCGAATAATGCTTTTATTCAAAAAAACCTTCGAATCAAGAAAATAACTTTGATGTATGGTTAAAACCAAAATATATTTTCAAAAAGGGTATATCAAAAGTTAATATATAATATGAAGCAAAACTTTAATTTAGAACGTATATATTTACAAAATAAAAAATGTATAAGTATGTATGTATTGGAAAATCGTGTAAATACTTATATGTATATTAAAACACTTACATATATATATATATATATATATATATATATATATATATATAAAATATGTGTATAAATGACAGAGTATATATAGAATAAAAATATTTATAATGACTCAAAATATAAAAAAAAATCGTATATATATAAATAATATACAAATGTGTATTTTGGATTGTAAAGTATAGGAAAACATGTATGGATTTTAAAATGGGTATATATATATAGATACACATTTATAAAATAAAGAAAAAAATAATAAACATAAAAAAATATGAATATATACATATTTACAAAAAATAATTAAAAAAAATTTTGAAATTAAGATATAAAAGTATATACATATAAAAGTGTTTGTATGTACAAAAATATATGTATGTATTAAAAGCTTTTTTTTTTAAATGTATTATTTTAAAACATGCGTGTATATATGTAGTAGGAAAAATAATAATAATAATAAAGTCATAATATAACATAATTATAAAAAATAATGAAATAGAATAGTTAATAAAAGGGTTAAATTGAACTAAAAAAGAAAAAAAAAGGCTAAATTCGAAGTAAATTTGAAAACAGGACCTCATTGAAAGCGCGCGCAAGGGTGGAGGACCAAAAAGGAAATAATCCGCCTCCCTAAAACGCTGCGCAGTAATAGGGATTGATTTGAAGCACAAATAAAACATGTGGCCAAAATTAAAAGAAATAAAAAGTTGATTTGAACATGCTCCTAAAAAATCAAGGGACTAAATTCGAAAATTAACCATTTGTCCATAACGCGCGGATCCTCCCCTCCGGGTCGGGTCACCGCGCGGGTCTGGTCTCTCAAAACGACGCCGTTTCCTGCTTCCTATTTAACTCTCAAAAAAAAAAATTATTTTACCTCTTTCTCCAAAAAATAAACAGTCTCTCAAAAAATCCCACCTTCTCTCCGGCCACCAGCAAGGTAAGATTTCTCCCTCTTTTTCTTTTCACTTTCTTTTTTGTTTTGCAACATAGAACAAAAAAAAAAAAAAATAAAATAAAACAGAAATCCCCTTTAAAAAATTGAAACGCAGTACCTTCAAAAAATCTTTTTGATTCTTTGATTTAGTCTTTCTCTTTTTCAATACCTCTAATAACTAGCAGATATTCCCCCCCCCCCCCCCATTTCAGTATACAAATTTGGCTTTATATAGCCCGATAAAATGCTTTATTTTTACAATATTTTCTTCTTGGAATCTTAGTCCGTGTTTGCAGGTATCGTGGGGAGTAGTCGGTTCCGAAACGTGCGCCGATTAGAGTCTTGCTGGTGACGCTGGAGACTGCTGGGGGCGTTGAGCAGAATGCGGCTAATGGCTACTGCTTCTGAATACTTGCGCTGGGTCATACTGAAATCGGGCTAGAGTAAAGCCTAGGCTTTGGGCCTGCATCTGGATAGTTAGGTTTAGGCCATGAAAATGGGCCTTCAAATATTGGACTGGTTTTTATATTTATTTTATTTGGATTTTAATCTGGCCCGGGCAAATTGGGCTTATTACAATAGCATATTTTATATTTTTAAGTAAATATAAATAAAATAATTTTGTAATTAATGAATAATTTAGGTCATGTGAATCGGAATCGGAAGATACCTTATCTAACATCCGAGTTTCAATGAATGCTGTATGTTCTCTGAAAATTCCACGACTCAAAAGCTGCTTCAAATTCTTTTAACAAATAATAATAATAACGCTGCTAGAAATTTGAAGGTTTAATTATGTTTTTAGTCCATCTTATTCTATGCTAAAATTTCAAACTTAATCTCAAAGGTAATAATTTAAGTTAGTGAATTTGTAAAATTCTTGACAGGTGAGTTAAGGTAGATGACATAAGGCATTTGAGGCCGAATCTCCATTGAGACTGTTAGAGTTGTGTGACTCGAATCTCGTTTGATCCAGTTTGAAAAGTTCGATGTGCAACTCACTTATTAAAGAAATAAAACAAGGAGGCAAAATTGGGGACCTTGCCACACAAGTTGAGTCCATATAGGTTTATGGATCGTTTAATCCTTAAAAATTGCACATAGTCAAAAACCTCTTGTATTATTGTTTTTCAACATTAGTAAATTTCTCTTCCTCTATCCATGATTTGTTCCCGATAAGAATTTTCCACGTAAAATCTACGTATTTTTTTTTCTCATTGTTTTATAATCATTCCTAGTACCATTATCGACGTATAATATAATAGAGACTTTTCAAGATGGATAGACGATAAAATCTGTTTTAGATGAAAAAGAAATCAATAATGAAGATCGTGGGTGATAAATACAACTTTTGAAGGTGATGGAATTGATAAATGGATAACTAGTAAATTTTAATTTATACGTAAAGTATTGTGAATATATAGTGAATTAGATGATACCATTTACTGAAAATTTTAATATTAAAATGATTAATTACATATATTTGTTTTAAAAGTCTTTAATGAGAAGTCTTGCGATTCATTCAATGCTTATGCCTTAGCTTAAAAGGTTATGGATTGTTTACGTGGTAGAGTGGGGAGTGTTATTGTGATACTTGGACAAAAGGATAAAAGTTAGTTTAATGGTAAAATTATATTTGAGTCCCTCTTAAAATTTAAAATTCAATTATACCCTCTCTAAAAATAAAAATTTATAGTCTAATCCATTGAAAATTGTAAAATTTTACATTAATACAATGATGAAATTACAGTTTTAACCCTCTCAAAAATTTATAATTCAAACTCGGCCCTGCAAAATAAAAAAAGACTAGCTTTTCCCCTACATAGAGCAATAAGATTTAATGTAATTGTTTGTAATTATACACGTAATTAATCCAATTCTCACCCTCCCCTAGACTTTTAAGGTGTAGTTGGGTGCTCCAATTACATCCAATTCAATGAGACCCACAAATTATAATAGTTACCCAAACCTACCACAAATGTGTAATTATAAGCAAATACACTTAAATCTATTCCTAAATGTCTTTTCAAACGTGTCTTTAATAAATTTAACAGTTACCATTTTGTTAATATTGAAAATTGAAAAGTAAATTATTTAAAAATAACAGATTAAAGTACATAGACTAAATTTGCACCTTATGCTTAATGAAAGGATTAATAACATAATTTAATTCTTAACAAAAACGCTTGAAATATACTTTTTTACGAATAAATCAGATTTAGTTGAACTCAAATTCGAATGGTACTATATCATTAATCTACTTATTTAAACCCCATTCAATCATCAATTTAAATAGAGATTTCGTGATTGGGCCATTGGCTTGACCGAAGATAAAATATAAAATAATCAAACTGGTCATTGTTGAGTCATTAATATATAAAAAATATAGGCGATAGATAAATTTAAACTTAAAACTCTAAAATTCGAAATCTCAATCTTGGTAAAGTATCAAAATCTCATTCATTTATTTTTTAACCCTAAATTGGTTAAGCAGGGTGGTCTTAGGTTTACTTCGTTGTTTCTCATTATCATATGAACAAGTAAAAAAACATCACCATTAAACTCTAAATAAAGCATCTACCAAAATGGCCACTGATATTCATCACAATTCACAGTATGTTCGAATTCCCAAAGAACATATATATTCTTAAAAGGTGGATTATATTATTAAGCAACAAGAGAGCATTACAAACAGTGGTAGAAATCATAGTGAGGAAAGGTTCATTCCTATATGTATTTGTAGACGTTTATGAAGCTTTAAGACTGCCTCACTCGAACTCTATGGAAGTCCTCACCGTCCTCTTTGGAATAAAGAGTGATCATAGCATTAATCCTCGTTCGAACGAAACGGCTCCACTCAGTGCCGGTGATGCAGTACATGTTGTCACCTTCACTCCGGCATTGAAAATGCCACCGTTGGAACCCGTCTGTCACCGTTAAAATGCTTGTACCACCAGGAAGTGCATGGCCACGATAAAGAAACCTCCACCTTGCTTCATGGTGTGTTAAGAGATTAACTTCCCCGATCACCGACATTTCTTCGACTCTACAAATTGATCAATAGTTGATACAACTTTTAACATTGTAATCTGATTGCTCTTATATATAATAGTGGCAAGTGCTCGGCTTATGGACCGCCGTTGGCTCTTTTTCAACACCACATTGCCTTTGAGGGGGAATAATAAAGACAAAAGAACTACGTAAGCAAATGTCAAAGTGATCCACTAACCAAGTTTGAGACTCATGCTTACCGAAATTCAATAAAATTTTTAAACTTTGCTTTTTTTATTCTAATGTATATGATATTGATGAATATCATGAGCAGACACAAATATGTGAATAATTTTATTTGTATCAAACAATTTGTTCTTACCCCTTCCCTAGTTTTTAGACTAATTCTAATTTCCCAAATATTAAACTAGCAAAACTAATTGAAAGAAGTAAGAATTTTGGAATTATTGGAAAAATCATTACTTTCACATTGTATACATTTTTTAAGGAATGATGATATTTTTAGTTATACCAAAAAAAATAATTAACCTAGCTGAGAATGGGTACCTATGAGTAAGGTCGGGGCAAAGTAGAGGGGCTGGCATGGATTTCGGTCCCCTAAAATGAAAAATTTTTCATTTAGATTTCTTTATACTTTATAAAATTTTAAATTAGTAACTATAAAATTATACTTTAATTTTTTAAAAATAATAAAAGTTTAATTTAATTCTTTAAAAATTATAAATATATAGGCTACTAAAATGGTGTTTAAAAATTTTGACACTATGACGTCGGAGTTGTAATCATCCAAAAAGTAAATGGACACGAAATACCGTAAAGTATTGACTAGAAAAGCAAAAAGCAAAACAGAAATTGCAATGCCATTCAAACTCAGAGGTTACTTTAATTGATTTTACTTGATCCAGCCAATCCAAGATCTAGTAATATTGTCATTATATTTTATGTCACTAAGCTATGTGGTGGGACCTGCATTGATACCAGGTCAGTTTTATGTCACCAAACTATGTGTCAGGTCAGTTTTATGTCACCTATTTAAATTTTTTATAATTTATAAAATTTTTAAATTAGTAAATAATAAAAAATGAATTTAATTCTTAAAAATTTATAAATATATAAACTAATGTTTGTATCATCCAAAAAGTAAATACGTGGGAGTTGAGTTGTATCATCCAAAAGCAAATGCGTGGGAGTTTTAGAAGTCCGCGTTGCATGATGTCATTATATGTCAACAAGCTATATGTAGGACCTGCATTACACCTAAAAAGAATCTGTTTGTCCAAATTTATTCTAGATAAATTTGAGACTATAAAAAATAGAAATTTTAAAAAGATTATTAATAATTATTTAAAAATTTCAAAAATTATAAAATTAAATTAAAAATAAAAATATTTATAATTCCTAAAAAGTATAAAATTAATAAAAATACACCTCTAGAATAAACTTGAACTAATAGTTGTCCTGATTCATTCTAGATGAATACAAAACTGTAGAAAAATTAAAAATGATAAAAAAATATACATTAATAATTGTAAAAAAATAAAAAATTCATAAAAATTATACACTCATGTCACTATTATATAAAATAAAAATTATATTATATTTTTATATCAATATTGCACATTTGAAATTGGGTACTTAAAAATAATTTTAGATTTTTATTATATTTGCATATTTGAATTTTTTATGTCAAAATTTTTTTATTTTTTTAGAATTTTAATTTTTTAGAATTTTTTAAAATTATTAATTTTTTAAATAATTTTTAATATTTTTTTTAATAGTTTTGAACTCATTAAAAATGAACCTAGACAAATGATTGTCTAAATTTAAATAAACATGGATAACCAGGTGTAATTTTTATTAATTATTTTCATATTTTATATATAAAAAATTGTTGGTGTGGCATGTCACATGTCATCTCTTGGTGGATGTCGTTAGCCATGCCAACACCGTTAACAATCAAATCTATTAACTAATGATTTTTATTAACGGAAGGACTTAGTTGATTTTTTTGTCATTAAAATTTCAATATAGAGTAAACTTTTTTAATAATTCAATTGATTTTTTTCATAGGTCTTTTTGACCCTTAAATATTTATTTAATATATATAATCGAAATTATAAATATTTTTATAATCAGTCTATTACCCAAATAAGTAACGTGGATTTAAAAAATATATATATTTAAATTATCTGTCAATGTTTGTTTCGAATTCATTATAGATAATATTTTTAAAATTTGATACGACAATATTCAAATCGAATATCCGAATTCACAATCCAAATTATTATCCCTAAAATCAAACATGATGTAATGACCGAACAAAGCACCTACATGAAATGCAGTCTTTTATTTGGATTGGATTCAAATTCAGTAGTAATTAAAATCAACTGGTTTAGGCCCAATTAATCATCAATTAGTCTGGAGATTTCATGATTGGGCCGTTTGCAAAGTGGTTAATTCAAGGCCAAGACAGCAAAACTGTACTGACAAATACCACGTTATGGAGAAGTTGGTTGGTTTATTGGAGTTTACTGCAGATGATCTTGGCTTTGTTTGTTGTCCCTTTTGGGTGGTTCAATGATTTAGTCGAAAAAGAAAGCAAGCATTACAAACCGTGGTAAAAACCACAGTGAGGACATAGCCAAAACATGACGGGCCAATGCACCACGGAAAACCCCAACAAAAGCAAATTACACGCAAATAGACACCAGATTAACTGTTCTGTTCGAGTTTGTCAGCGTCTCCATTGGTTGCTTTGGGAATATAAGCCATATCTCAACTCTGGGTGAGTTTGGATGGGCGATTGGGTGCGGTGCGGTGCGGTGCGTTTAGCTTACTTTTTATCTCACGCTACAGTATTGCTACAGTATCTAATCTCACCGCCACCGCTGTTTTTACACTAAACGCAGGTAAACGCACCGCCCATCCAAACCCACCCTCTGTCTGAACCGAACTAGCACCACTCTTCGGCCACCATGGAGTTGAATTAAACATCACTAATACTTGAGACATATACAAAGCAGAAATATATATTTGGTCATTCCTAAATGAATTTGTGGACGTTTGTGAAGCTTTAAGACCTCACTCGGATTCTATGGAAATCCTCACCGTCTTGTTTGGAATAAAGAGTGATCATAGCATTAATCCTTGTTTGCACAAAACGGCTCCACTCGGAGCCGTTGATGCAGTACATGTTGTCACCTTCACTCCGGCATTGAAAATGCCACCATTGGAACCCATCTGTCACCGTTAAAATGCTTATACCACCGGGAAGTGCATGGCCACGATAAAGAAACCTCCACCTTGCTTGATGGTGCGTTACGAGATTAACTTCCCCGATCACCGTCATTTCTTCGGATCCACAAATGGATGGATAGATAATACAACTTTTCTCAGACTTTAGCCCTAGAAATAATGTAACCCAATTGCACTTATATAAGCAAGTTCTCATCATCATTTCTCTTACTTCACTTTTTATTTATTTATTTCATATTCGTTTTACCGTCTATGTTCAGAAATTATTTGTATCTTTCTTAAGAATATCGTTTTAGAAATTCAAATCACTTATATATAGACAAGTTCTCGGCATCATTTCTCAGATTTCACATTTTTTTTATTTCATATCCGTTTTACTGCCTATATTCGGGATTTATGGGTACCTCTCTCAAGAATATCGTTTTAAAAATTCAAATCCATATTTACTCTTTAAAAATAAAATACACCCAACATCCATCAATAACTTCACATTGTCTTTGTTTATTGAGGATGTTTGTTTAGTGGGGCGTTGGCTCTATTTCAACACTACTTTATTCTAGGTGAAAGTACTTCTATTATACTATTAAATTCATCAATTTGATTTTTATACTATATTTAAAAGAATCACATAAAAATTATTTTTTTATTAGTTTAACTCCAAAGAAGAGTTCAATAAATTTCATAAATAAATACTCTTCAATAAATTTCATAAATTTAATTTATTATTAAATTAATTTAAAATAAAATAAACTATTTCATACATTGTTATAGATATTTCATTTTATTAGGTTTTGCCTCCACAATCAAAACCTTGCCAAAAGTGGCACATCACCAAAATTAAGAATCAATGAACACATATTTAAGATATCTAGAACTCTCTGAGTCTACCTTCTCAAGGATAAGTGTTAAGCTTTCTTTTACATAATTCGTAAACCTTATTTAGTCTATTTCTATTCATCAACACCCTAGGTCAAGAGAAAACTACCCACACCTCTAAATACCTCACTCAACCTAGAGAGAGAATCTTTTTCTTCCAACTACAACTTCCTTCTTCATGCAGAAGAAGATAAAAGATACAACTTCCTTCTTCATGCTTACTCAAGAACCAAACCTAGCTCACCATAACCCCTTACTTATATAGCTCCTCACACGCCACCATATGAATCGTCCTCTCTATTTTCCTCCATTTCCCATCAACATACATTGAATAATAAGATTACCTTATACTATAAGCATATAACTATCCAGCTAATAACTATAAAAATATATATAAAAAACGAAAGCCAGTATATTATCACAAAGAAGTATTCCGATCAATGTAAATAGTTCCGATACAAAATTGATTACATTCCAAAACACAGATAGATAGGGATTTTGGGACAGCGAAGTGAGAGCCGGATCATCTTAATAGACAATCAAATCCTAAAAGGGCACGTCTTTTAATGAAAAATAAATACCCTGAACTGTATTGGCGAAAAAAGCAAAAAGGGGGAAACAAAAATTGGAATGACATTCATTTTCTAATTTCTCTTGGACATGTGATCTTGTGGTTTTTTGTGCACACAGTCTTGGATCTTGTCCTCTAGGTTTTTGTGCAACCAGTCTGGAACCATTGGTTCTCTTTGTTTCTTTGTGCATAGATTTTGTTTACTTTGACCCATCATTGTGTCCCAAGGCCAAAGGCGGGAACACCATTGTTATGGAACTCAAAAATAAGTTTTGACATTCAATATGGAGATACGCTCACCATCGATAATGTTTGATACTAGGGAAATCAACTCCATTTTCATTATCATTTTCTTTCAAGCTTTCTGTTGATATATGCTCACCATTGATATCTTTCAAGTTTCAAATATAGGGAGAAAAACAACTTCCATCCTAATCTCAACATGGCGCATGTACTTCTTGCTTACGTACATGAATCAGTTTTTAATAGTAAAAATTGATGAAATTTTTAATAGAGTGACAGAAATTTTCTTCTTCTTCTTCTTTTTTTTTTTGTATTTATGTTCATTTTATAGTCCATATTCGGGATTCGGGGTTACCTCTCCTAACTATGTCATCTCCAAAGATTAAATATGTATCTCCCATTGAGAATACAATATACATTTACCATTACACCCAACACTAACTTACCCTTTTTTAATAAGATGGACAAAATACAATTTGATTTCTAATAATACAGCTTTCATAACACTTTTATCCAATAAAGTCATATAAAATCATTACATACCTTCTCAAACAGGGAAAACAAAAGAAAATTATGCATGGAAACCTAGCTTTTTTCTCTTTTACTTTTGTTTTCTTGCGCACGTGGGGGGATCCCCCAGATTTCTTTTTCCTAGAATGCACGTATGTTTGGTCCTCAAATCCTTGTCTTTACTAAAAAAGCAGATGGTAAACAAACAATCACGTACATAAAATAAAGCATGGGTTAAGAGACAATGACTGACAGGGTTAAGAGACAATGACTGACAACGAGAGCGAATTACTGAGTGACCCGCCGAATAGACTTAATGGGGTTAGGTCCACCAAAAAGGAACGGCGGATACAAGAAGATTTTTCTGATGAGAGGGTGCGATGTCTGAGGATACACAAGAGAGTGGTAGTTTGTCCTTTAAAGACAAGCTCTTGAATGCATGGGGCAGTAATAGAAACAAATATATATACTCCTCTGGAAGAGGATGGCGTTGAATTACATGAGAGTGATGTATCCATCCGAGGTTGTCCAAGGAGTACCATCCATTAAATTTTCGGAACATGTGTACTTCTGAGGGTGAAGTATCAACAAGACTTATGATATTTGGAAACATGTGTACTGGAAGGACATGGATTATCTTTGACCATTTTAAGCTGACTTTATTTACAAAATCTATTTGTAACATGAATCATCACTCATTTGTTGTTTAGATACAATCTAAAAGCTGTACAATCCAGAATTATCAATAAACTGACATGCACTTTTAACTATTCTAAATTGTTGTCCTAATTGATGTTCAAACATAACATGTAAGGGATAAAATAGATGTCCAGACAAATTTCTCCACAATCTCCAAAATTATGATTGAGGGTCTGCTACATAGAGTAGAAGATGAGCTCTCCCCAGTATTTGCTTTGGCTACTGTAGGGATGGACATATAAAGGAGAACTGTCCCATGTTGATTGATTATGTTTTTATTTTTTATTTTTATATTTTCAATCAAATTTAGCTAATAAATTTTTTGTTCATCTTTTTAAGTGAAAGGGTTACAAAGAAAAGCAAAATTGTATAAAAAAACTAAATTATACAATGTGTAAATATTGAGGGTTACATTTTTTTTAAATCAAGACTAAATTAACACAATATATAAATGATGAGTGTTAAAGTTGTCATTATGCCAATTTTAAAAGTTGCCACCGTTAGCTTGCTAGTGACCAAAAAAGAAAAAAATTGAATAGTTTAGTAACCATTTTGTAATTTTTCTTAATTTGTTGATTAAAAATAAAATTTACTAATAATTAAGTGACTATTTTATAACTTTTCATAGTTCAGTAATAGAAAAAATATTTACTAATAATTAAGTGACTATAACATAATTTATTTTTTTGATTAAAATTTGTTTCAACTTGAAAAAAATCAGTTTCAAAGCAATACTAATAAACAAAACTTTAACCTCTTTCTCCCATGGAGGACAACGATATTGAGAGCAACAATGGAGCTGGTCATGAGGGTTAAAGCCAATACTTTACCCAAGGTTTCTAGAAAACAAATAGTCATTATGAATTTTGTATAAGTATTATGTAAAAATAATAAATTGACAAAGTTACTAATTTGTTGGTTTAAGCCCATTTAATCATCAATTAGTCTAGAGATTTCATGATTGGGCTATTGGTTTGGAAGAGGATATAAGAAGCCAGTGAAAGATGGAGCAAATTATACAACTATATGCACAAAAGCAAAAGAGCCCTATGGTACAAAGAGAATGAAAGAGTAGTGCTAAATCTTTTACATGCTGGAAGGTGCTTAATTTAAATACTTTAGCAATACTCTTTCGTTCACCAAATTTCAGATAGGGATGAATTGGTGAGACCAATTCCAGTATTTTCGTTACATCTATTTGGCCGGAGCTAAGTTTATTCTATGTGAAAATTAGACCAAAGTTTAGGATAGAATGCATGTTACAAGGCTCAATGATGATGCTTTTCTTTTGCATTGATTAACGTAAATTTGGAAAATGTTTACATATGATAATGAATTATATTTTAGTTCTCAAAAAAAGTTGATAGTTATGTTTATTGAGTTGTTAGGCTAAATTGAAATGAATTTAAAATATGTAAAATCCTATTTTGAATATGTATTTCAGTGTTCTTATCTTTTAAATATACACTTCGTTGTTGTTTTATTCTGAAAATATGCACTGTGATGTTGTCTTGTTCTAAATACACTCTTTAGTGTTGCCTTATTCTAAAAATAAACACTTCGGTGTTGTCCTGTTCTGAATACGCACTTCGGTGCTATTTTAAAAATACACACTTTAATCTGTCCTGTTCTGAAAATACGCATTTCAGCGTTGCCTTGTTCTGAATATGCACTTTGGTGTTGTCCTGTTCTGAAAATACACACTTTGATGTTGTCTTGTTCTGAATATGCACTTTAGTGTTGTCTTGTTATGAAAATACACACTTCGGTGTTGTCCTACGCATTTTGGTGTTGTCTTGTTTTGAAAATATGCATTTCGGTATTGTCCTGTTCTGAAAATACACCACTTCAATGTTGTCTTTCTCTAAATACACATTTCGGTGTTTTCCTGTTCTGAAAATACACACTTGGCAAAGTTGATTTATCAGCTCAAACATTACCTAATTACATCAAGTACATTAACAACTTAGTTCAAATCAAACTAAGTAACAAAACAAACACTTGAAGTAACAAAATGAATCTTCAAGGCAGATGGATTCAAGGTTGCTAATAAAGAAAATTGGGTTTGCAAACTGACAAAGTCACTTTATGGATTGAAACAATCTTCGAGGCAGTGGTACAAGCGATTTGATCAGTTCATGAAAGGGAAAAGGTACACAAGAAGTAAATTTGATCATTGCTTGTATTTTCAGAAGCTACAAGAAGGATGTTTCGTATACTTGCTCTTATATGTTGATGATATGTTGATAGTATCTAAGAGTAAAGATGAAATTGAGAGATTGAAGACTCAACTCAACCTTGAGTTTGAGATGAAAGATCTAGGTGAAGCTAAAAAGATTCTTGGCATGGAAATATGTAGGGATAGAGCTCATGGCAGAGTTAGTTTGTCTCAAAAGCAATATTTGAAGAAGGTACTACAAAAGTTTGGTATAAACGAGCAGACAAAAGCTGTAAGTACCCCGTTGGCTTCTCATTTCAAGCTTTTTGCACAACTATCTCCTTCGACGAATACGGAACAAGAATGCATGTTACAAGTTCCGTATTCTAATGCAGTAGGTAGCTTGATGTATGCAATGGTGTGTACAAGACCCGACATTTCACAGGCAGTTAGTATAGTGAGCAGGTATATGCATAATCCTGGAAAAGGACATTGGCAACCTGTGAAATGGATTCTACGGTATATTCAAAAGACCACGGATATTGGATTACTGTTCAAACAGGATACTACACTTGGTAAATGTGTTGTTGGGTATGTTGATTCTGATTATGCCGATGATTTAGACAAACAAAGATCAACCACTGGTTATGTGTTTACATTTACTGGAGGACCAATAAGTTGGAAGTCTACACTATAGTCTACAGTTGCGTTGTCAACTAAAGCTGAATACATGGCTGTAACAGAGGCTGTAAAGGAAGCTATTTGGTTACAAGGTATGGTTAAAACCTTGGGATTGGTTCAGGAGCATATTAACGTATATTGTGATAGTCAAAGTGCTATTCATTTAGCAAAGAATCAAGTCTATCATGCACGTACAAAGCATATCGACGTATGTTTCCATTTTGTGCGGGAAATTATTGATGAGGGGAAAATTAACTTTCAAAAAATTAAGACTGCAGATAATCCCGCAGAGATGATGACCAAGGTGGTAACAACAATCAAGTTCGAACACTGTTTGAACTTGATCAATATTCTACATGTTTAACAGTTGAAGAAGGCACTATCAAGTGTTGTTGACAAAGGCAGAGAGAATTGTGTGAAGATAAGATTATTCGAATCAAATCTTCAAGGTGGAGATTATTGACAATCATCCATATTTATGGAAAGTCAAAGATATGGGTATCAAATAATGGAAAGTCAAAGATACGGGTATCAAATATTGGAAAGTCAAAGATATGGGTATCGAGATATTGGCATAAGAAATCTGAGATATTTGCAATATTTAGTCCCTAATTGTAAAGTGACTTTGCAAGTTGATCCCTGAACCTCAACTATAAATAGGCATAACCATCTCTCATTCTGTATCTCATATTTGCCATTCTCTACTTAAGGCATTGCTCTCTCTCTCTCTCTCTCTCTCTCTCTCTCTCTCTCTTTGTAAATTCTCACTTGTATTTTGGAGTGAAATATATTTGGTAGTGCCCGAGGACGTAGGCAAAATTTGCTGAACCTCGTTAAATTCTTGTGTTCTTTATTGTATTATTTTGCATGAATTGTGAGTGTGATTGTAGTGATTTATTGTGCTATTAAATTACGATTGAGGGATATTCTAGCTAGGAAAGACTTGGTACTTAAGCGATTCTTGTGATCCACCTCTCTTTCCCGGGAACTTAGTGTGATTTTTTTAGTACAATAATTTTACTCTTTTACATGCTTCCGCACAACATTCTCCTATCTGTATTTGTATACGTTTATGAAGCTTTAAGACTTCCTCACTCGAACTCTATGGAAGTCCTCACTATCCTCTTTGGAATAAAGAGTGATCATAGCATTAATCCTTCGAACGAAACGGCTCCACTCAGTGCCGGTGATGCAGTACATGTTGTCACCTTCACTCCGGCATTTAAAATGCTACCATTGGAACCCGTCTGTCACCGTTCAAATGCTTGTACCACCAGGAAGTGCATGGCCACGATAAAGAAACCACCACCTTGCTTCATGATGTGTTAAGAGATTAACTTCCCCAATCACTGACATTTCTTCGACTCTACAAATTGATCAATAGTAAATACAACTTTTAACATTGTAATCTGATTGCTCTTATATATAATACTGGCAAGTGCTCCGCTTATGGACCGCCGTTGGCTCTTTTTCAACATCACTTTGCCTTTGAGGGGAAAAAATAAAGAAGACAGAACAATGTAAGCAAATGTCACAGTGAACCATTAACCAAGTTTAATTTGAGATTCGTGCTTACCGAAAGTCAATAAAACTTTTTTATGATATTGATGAATATCATGAGCAGACACAAATATGTGAATAATTTTATTTGTATCAAACAATTTGTTCTTACCCCTTCCCTAGTTTTTAGACTAATTCTAATTTCCCAAATATTAAACTAGCAAAACTAATTGAAAGAAGTTAGAATAAATTTATTTTTCGAGTACTTGCATCGAGTAAGAATTTTGGAATTATTGGAAAAATCCATTACTTTCACATTGTATTCATTCTTTAAGGAATGATGATATTTTTAGTTATATACCAAAAAAATATTGAACCTAGCTGAGAATGGGTACCTATGAGTAGAGGCGGTGGCACGGATTCCAGTGAAAAAATTTTATTTAAATTTTATAAAATTTTAAATTAATAATTATAAAATTATACTTTAACGTCAGAATTATATCATCCAACACGTAAATGTTCACACCTTTGGAGAAATATCCTAAAGAATTGACTAGAAAAGCAAAAAGCAAACGGAAATTGTCAATGCCATTCAAATTCAGAGGTTACTTTAATTGATTTTTGCTTGATCCAGCCGAGACAAGATCTAGCAATATTGTGTTTCATTCACTCCCTTTGATCTTTTTCTTTTCGGATATTCCCTTTGTTGTTTTTTTTTTTTTTGTTTGAGTACAGTCTTTGACCTTTGGTCTCTTTTTTTTTTTTTGTGAATACAATTATTTTCGGATACCATGATCTAAGTATCGATACCTTCTTCTTGGTATCAATACTATGACGTAAATATTGATACCTTTTGCTTAGTGTCATTAGAATGTATGACGGTAGTAAAAGAAAAAAATTATTGTCACTAGTCATAGTGACGACACTAAAAAAATTATTATTTTTAAAAAGTCAAGTAGTAGAAACCAAGTCATTTTTGTACAAAAATTTTCACTTGAATTATTTTCGTAATTAATCAATTCTTTTGGATCACTTTTGAAAAAAAAAAACCTTTGGGGGAGTGATTGTTAATTAGTTGTTAAAATGTAACAACAGTTAGAAGTTAAAACATTTTACATATCAATAGATGCTTACATAATGATTATATAGCTCTTCAAACAGGGAAAACAAAAAAACGTAATGCATTAAGCCATGCATCGTACATGAAACCCAGTTGGAGCAAAAGCAATGCGTGGAAGCCTATCTTTTGTTTTATTGCACATTTCGTTTTCCGAGAATGCACGCATGGCTGGACCTCCAAAAAGCAGACGGTATACAATCACACTCTTCCTTGAAAAATGGAAAATAATTGACACCGAAAGCGAGTTACCCGCTGAGGCGCTGACCTGCCAAATAGCTCCACCAAAAGGTTACAGCGGTCAGAAATCAGAATTAGATTAGTTTAATTGCTTTCATTTCAACCCATTAACTTTGAATCTTTTTGTGGGTATCTAAGGGACAAGTCAAAGACAAACTCTTGAATCCATGGAGTAGCAGTCAAAGACAGTCGGCAGAGGTTTTGCCTCCGGAAAATTTGTAAACAAAATTTTTGACTTCATTCCTTTCGTGTAATCATATGAACAGTGATGTATTAAGCAAAAATTATCGAAATAGTGCCATCAACTATATTTTTTCAACGTATGCACCTTTTGAAGGAATAAAGCATGTCCAAAATTATTATTATTATTATTATTATTCGTTGTTTAATAATAAAATTAAGAGTAAATAAATGTTAAGGGATACCATGATATCATGTTTGTATTTTGATGTTAGAAAATATTTAAATTAGCCAGTTGAGTCTTAACTCGGTTGGTATTGATATTTTACCAGTATAGAAGGATGTGAGTTCGAACGTTCTAAAATGTGTTTATCCTATATCCGATTATCATTATTACAATCCTAACATAAATTAAATACTGTTATTAGTTAGATATTAGAATTTGTAAAAATTCAAATTTAAATTCATTAAAATTTCTTTTTTTTTTAAGGCTAAGAGTCAATAGAAAATGAAAAACAAATCAGTTGAGCTCTTGAAAAAGAACTGCACTCTATTGGGTCTTTAATGACAAAAAAATAAAAATAAAAATCAACTAAACTATTTTGTTAACAAAAACTATTAGTTGACCGATTTGATCATTAATAATGTTGATGTGGTCAACGACATCCACCAAGAGACGACACATGCACGGGGCAAGATGCTAACATGGCATGCCGTTTCAAAATTTTTTAAATATATAAAATAAAAATATTTAATAAAAATTACACCTAAAAAGAGTCTGTACAAATGGTAGTCAAAGTTTATTTGAACCTAGACAACAAAGTGTCTAAATTCATTCTAGATAAATTCGAGACTATAAAAAAAGAAATTATAAAAAAATTATTAATAATTATTTAAAAATTTTAAAAATTATAAAATTAAATTAAAAAATAAAAAATATTAATATTAATATTAATAATTCATAAAAAGTATAAAATTAATAAAAATGTACCTCTAGAATAAACTTGAACTAATGGTTGTCTTGATTCATTCTAGATGAGTGCAAAACTATAAAAAAGTTAAAAATTATAAAAATATACATTAATAATTGTAAAAAATAAAAAAATTCATAAAAATTATAAACTCATAAAAATATACATTAATAATTGTAAAAAATAAAAAAATTCATAAAAATATACATTAATAATTGTAAAAAATAAAAAAATTCATAAAAATTGTAAAAAATAAAAAAATTCATAAAAATTATAAAAATATACATTAATATTGTTGGCTGAGTGAAAGCCCCGGAATAACTGCTCCTAAAGCTACACCATTAGAGGTTTACCTTCCATGCTCTATAGGTAACTGGTGCAAGCTGCATATAGCTTGGTTCACAATTCATTTTGGTTGAATACATATATGTCTCTGCCTAAAATGTCTTTCAAATCAATTACTTTGGTATTTTTCTTTACCAATATAGAATATTGAAGTAAACTGGTGTGTGTATATATATTCTTCATAATCAGTTCACCTTATGTTCGAGGTAATAATAAACTTTAGGGTGCAAGCATAGGAGTGATGAAAGTGAGAGTATATATAATTAGATTTCATTGATAACTAAGCTTAAGGATTACAAAAGAAAAAGACATTTTTTTAAACAATGCAACAGCAGAGAGCAATGGTGCCTGGCTTGAAGAAAAGTGCACCAACCATGATAATATCATATACTTTCAGTCCTACACCCTAACACAAATAAGCTCTCTAGTCCCTCATTATCACCTTCATTCTGTGGAAGTTCTCACCGTCTTGTTGAGCATAAAGAGTGAGCCTAGCATTGATCCTTGGTCCAACAAAGCCGCTCCACTCTGTGCAGCGGATGCAGTGCATGCCTCCTTCAAACAGGCAGCATTCAAACCGCCACCATTGATTCTCGTCTTCCGTAACCGTTAAAACAATCGGAACACCAGGAAGTGTACGGCTACGATCATGAAACTTCCACCTTTGCACATGGCGTGCTCCGAGAACAACTTCGTTGATGATCACCTCCATCACTTCAGCTCTGCTAAATGAAACCCGCTTTTTTTTTTTTTTTTTTTTTGTTCCTCACAACTCAGAAGAAGAACGTAATGTAATGTGATTTATAGTCCTCATGCAATCCGTAATTTCGGGGATTGCTGACTCTGTTTCTTTCTTAATCACGTGCTTTGCTTGCTCTATAACTTGCAAGGACTGAATCATATTGAATTCCAAGGCCTAGTCATCGTTTGCAGGGTATACCCGCGTAAAAAGGGATAACATACCGTTGACTAGGTTTTCTTTATTACCATTTTGATTAATCCAAAGATATTGTCGTCCCATTTTGTTTAATCAATGTGCTTTGCTTGCTATATAACTTGGAAGAACTGAGTTATATTCAGCCTCCCTTTGGATCCAAGGGACTGGTGCCCCCTCCCTAAATTATAATTTATAAAATTTTAAAATTAATAATGCACTTTTATCTTCCTAAAAAAATAAAAATTTGATTTAATTCTTTAAAAATTATAAAGATATAGACTATTACAATGAAGAAATTATATTTTTTACTATCATAAAAATATATAATTTAATTTTGTCCAAAAAATTAATTTTTGACTTCGCCCTTAGTTTCACATGACTTACGGAAAATATCTTTTGTATTTTCCTGTGTTTGTTTCACAGAAAACTAGACCACAAGCTCGCCTCATTCAAAAAAATTAAATTATTTTAAAAAATAAAATTATAGGAACTAGTTTTAACAAATGAAAAACGTAGAAAAACTACGTTAAAAGAAATGGAGAAGGGAGAAGAAGAAGAAAATGGAAAATAAAAGAAAAAAAAAGGAAAGTTAAAAAAATTCATAAAAATTATAAACTCATGTCACTATTATATAAAATAAAAAATTATATTATATTAATATGTCAATATTGCACATTTGAAATTGGATACTTAAAAATAATTTTAGATTTTTATTCTTTTTTCATATTTGAATTTTTTATGTCAAAATTTTTAAATTTTTTTTATAATTTTAATTTTTTAGAATTTTTTTTAAAATTATTAATATTTGTTTATAATTTTTAATATTTTTTTTATAGTTTTGAACTCATTAAAAATGAACCTAGACAAATAGTTGTCTAAATTTAAATAAACATGAACAACCAGGTGTAATATTTATTAATTATTTTTATATTTTATATATTAAAAATTGTTGGTGTGGCATGTCACATGTCATCTCTTGGTGGATGTCGTTAGCCATGCCAACACCATTAACAATCAAATCTATTAGCTAATGATTTTTATTAACGGAAGGACTTAGTTGATTTTTTTTTGTCATTAAAATTTCAATATAGAGTAAACTTTTTTAATAATTCAATTGATTTTTTTTCATATTTTTATTAAAGGTATTTTTGACCCTTAAATATTTATTTAATATATATAATCGAAATTATAAATATCTTTATAATCAGTCTATTACCTAAATAAGTAACGTGGATTTAAAAAAAAAATTAAATTATCTGTGAATGTTTGTTTCGAATTCATTATAGATAATATTTTTAAAATTTGATGCGACAATATTCAAATCGAATATCCGAATTCACGACCCAAATTATTATCCGATGTAATGACCGAACAAAGCACCTACATGAAATGCAGTCTTTTATTTGGATTGGATTCAAATTCCAATAGTAATTAAAATCAACTGGTTTAGGCCCAATTAATCATCAATTAGTCTGGAGATTTCATGATTGGGCCGTTTGCAAAGTGGTTAATTGAAGGCCAAGACAGCAAAACTGTACTGACAAATACCACGTTATGGAGAAGTTGGTTGGTTTATTGGAGTTTACTGCAGATGATCTTGGCTTTGTTTGTTGTCCCTGTTGGGTGGTTCAATGATTTAGTCGAAAAAGAAAGCAAGCATTACAAACCGTGGTAAAAACCACAGTGAGGACATAGCCAAAACATGACAGGCCAATGCACCACGGAAAACCCCAACAAAAGCAAATTACACACAAATAGACACCAGATTAACTGTTCTGTTCGAGTTTGTCAGCGTTTCCATTGGTTGCTTTGGGAATATAAGCCATATCTCAACTCTGTCTGAACCGAACTAGCACCACTCTTCAGCCACCATGGAGTTGAATTAAACATCACTAATACTTAAGACATATACAGAGCAGAAATATATATTTGTTCACTCCTACATGAATTTGTAGACGTACGTTTGTGAAGCTTTAAGACCTCACTCGGATTCTATGGAAATCCTCACCGTCTTGTTTGGAATAAAGAGTGATCATAGCATTAATCCTTGTTTGAACAAAACGGCTCCACTCGGAGCCGTTGATGCAGTACATGTTGTCACCTTCACTCCGGCATTGAAAATGCCACCATTGGAACCCATCTGTCACCGTTAAAATGCTTGTACCACCGGGAAGTGCATGGCCACGATAAAGAAACCTCCACCTTGCTTGATGGTGCGTTACGAGATTAACTTCCCCGATCACCGTCATTTCTTCGGATCCACAAAAGGATCGATAGATAATACAACTTTTCTCAGACTTTAGCCCTAGAAATAATGTAACCCGATTGCACTTATATAGGCAAGTTCCCATTATCATTTCTCTTACTTCACATTTTTTTATTTATTTCATACCTGTTTTACCGTCTATGTTCATAAATTATTTGTATCTCTCTTAAGAATATCGTTTTAAAAATTCAAACCACTTATATATAGACAAGTTCTCGGCATCATTTCTCAAACTTCACTTCTCCTTTTTTTTTCATATCCGTTTTATTGTCTATATTCGGGATTTATGGTTACCTCTCTCAAGAATATCGTTTTAAAAATTCAAATCCATATTTACTCTTTGAAAATAAAATGTACCCTATCAATACAGCCAACATCCATCAATAACTTCACATTGTCTTTGTTTATTGAGGATGTTTGTTTAGTGGGGCGTTGGCTCTATTTCAACACTACTTTATTCTAGGTGAAAGTACTTCTATTATACTATTAAATTCATGAATTTGATTTTTATACTATATTTAAAAGAATCACATAAAAATTATTTTTTTATTAGTTTAACTCTAAAGAAGAAATAAAGTTTACTAAGGGTAGGTTTGGATGGGCGGAGCGTTTACCTGCGGTTAGTGTAAAAACAGCGGTGGCGGTGAGATTAGATACTGCAGCGATACTATAGCGTGAGACAAAAAGTATGCTAAACGCACCATACCATACCCAATCGCCCATCCAAACTCACCCTAAATTAGTTTTGAATTTACTATGATCCATGATAGTAAATCTATCAACCAATTTTATCGAACTTTTTTCCTATTGAAGCTTCCCAAAATTCAATAAAACTTTTGAAGACTTCAATAAATTTCATAAATTTAATTTATTATTAAATAAATTTAAAATAAAATAAACTATTTCATACATTGTTATAGACATCTCATTTTATTAGGTTTTGCCTCCACAACCTTAACCTCACCAAAAATGGTACATCACCAAAGTTAAGAATCAATGAGTACATATTTAGAATATTTAGAGCTCTCCGAGTCTACCTTCTTAAGGATAAGTGTTATGCTTTCTTTTACATAATTCGTAAACCTTATTTAGTCTATTTCTATTCATCAAGACCCTAGGTCAAGAGAAAACTACCCACACCTCTAAATACCTCACTCAACCCAGAGAGAGAATCTTTTTCTTCCAACTACAACTTCCTTCTTCATGCAGAAGAAGATATATAAAAGATGCAACTTCCTTCTTCATGCCTTACTCAAGAACCAAACCTAGCTCACCACAATCCCTTACTTATATAGCTCCTCACACGCCACCATATGAATCGTCCTCTCTATTTTCCTCCATTTCCCATCAACATACATTGAATAATAAGATTACCTTATACTATAAGCATATAACTATCCAGCTAATAACTATAAAAATATATATAAAAAACGAAAGCCAATATATTATCACAAAGAAGTATTCCGATCAATGTAAATAGTTCCGATACAAAATTGATTTTGGGACAGTAAAGTGAGAACCGGATCATCCTAATAGACAATCAAATCCTAAAAGGGCACGTTTTTTGATGAAAAAGAAATACCCTGAACTGTATTGGCGAAAACAGCAAAAAGGGGAGCAAAAATTGGAATGACATTCATTTTCTAATTTCTCTTGGACATGTGATCTCGTGGTTTTTTGTGCATGCAGTCTTGGATCTTGTCCTCTAGGTTTTTGTGCAACCAGTCTGGAACCGTTGGTTCTCTTTGTTTCTTTGTGCATAGATTTTGTTTACTTTAACCAATCATTGTGTCCCAAGGCCAAAGGCGGGAACACCATTGTTATGGAACTCAAAAATAAGTTTTGACATTCAATGGAGATACGCTCACCATCGATAATGTTTGATACTAGGGAAATCAACTCCATTTTCATTATCATTTTCTTTCAAGCTTTCTGTTGATATATGCTCACCATTGATATCTTTCAAGTTTCAAAGTATAGGGAGAAAAACAACTTCCATCCTAATCTCAGCATGCTGCGTGTATCTCATGCTTACGTACATAAATTAGTTTTTAACAATAAAAATTGATGAAATTTTTAATGGAGTGACCGAAATTTTCTTTTTTTTCTGTATTTTTTATGTTTATTTTACGGTCCATATTCAAGATTCGGGGCCACCCCTCCTAACAATGTCATCTTCAAAGATTAAATATGTATCTCCCATTGAGAATACAATACACATTTATCATTACACTCAACACTAACTTTCTTTTTTTTAATAAGATGGACAAAATATAATTTAATTTCTAATAATACAACTTTCATAACACTTTTATCCAATAAATTCATATATAATCATTACATACCTTCTCAAACAGGGAAAACAAAAGAAAATAATGCATGGAAACCTAGCTTTTTTCTCTTTTACTTTTGTTTTCTTGCGCACGTGGGGTGATCCCCCAGATTTCTTTTTCCTAGAATGCACGTATGTTTGGTCCTCAAATCCTTGTCTTTACTAAAAAAGCAGATGGTAAACAAACAATCACATAAAATAAAGCATGAGTTAAGAGACAATGACTGACAGGTTTGAGAGACAATGACTGAGTGACCCGCCGAATAGACTTAATGGGGTTAGGTCCACCAAAAAGGAACGGCGGATACAAGAAGATTTTTCTGATGAGAGGGTGCGATGTCTGAGGATACACAAGAGAGTGGTAGTTTGTCCTTTAAAGACAAGCTCTTGAATGCATGGGGCAGTAATAGAAACAAATATAGATACTCCTCTGGAAGAGGATGGCGTTGAATTACATGAGAGTGATGTATCCATCCGAGGTTGTCCATCCATTAAATTTTCGGAACATGTGTACTTCGGAGGGTGAAGTATCAACAAGACTTATGATATTTGGAAACATGTGTACTGGAAGGACATGGATTATCTTTCACCATTTTAAGCTGACTTTATTTACAAAATCTATTTGCAACATGAATCATCACTCATTTGTTGTTTAGATACAATCAAAAAGCTGTACAATCCAGAATTATCAATAAACTGACATACACTTTTAACTATTCTAAATTGTTGTCCTAATTGATGTTCAAACATAGCATGTAAGGGATAAAATAGATGTCCAGACAAATTTCTCCACAATCTCCAAAATTATGATTGAGGGTCTGCTACATAGAGTAGAAGATGAGCTCTCCCCAGTATTTGCTTTGGCTACTGTAGGGATGGACATATAAAGGAGAACTGTCCCATGTTGATTGATTATGTTTTTATTTTTTATTTTATATTTTCAATCAAATTTAGCTAATAAATTTTTTGTTCATCTTTTTAAGTGAAAGGGTTACAAAGAAAAGCAAAATTGTATAAAAAAAACTAAATTATACAATGTGTAAATATTGAGGGTTACATTTTTTTAAATCAAGACTAAATTAACACAATATATAAATGGTGAGTGTTAAAAGTTGTCATTATGCCAATTTTAAAAGTTGCCACCGTATGCTTGCTAGTGACCAAAAAAGAAAAAAATTGAATAGTTTAGTAACCATTTTGTAATTTTTCTTAATTTGTTGATTAAAAATAAAATTTACTAATAATTAAGTGACTATTTTATAACTTTTCATAGTTCAGTAATAGAAAACATATTTACTAATAGTTAAGTGACTATAACATAATTTTTTTTGATTAAAAATTGTTTTAACTTGAAAAAAAGCAATACTAGTAAACAAAACTTTAACCTCTTTCGCCCATGGAGGACAACGATATTGAGAGCAACAATGGAGCTGGTCATGAGGATTAAAGCCAATACTTTACCCAAGGTTTCTAGAAAACAAATAGTCATTATGAATTTTGTATAAGTATTATGTAAAAATAATAAATTGACAAAGTTACTAATCTGTTGGTTTAAGCCCATTTAATCATCAATTAGTCTAGAGATTTCATGATTGGGCTATTGGCTTGGAAGAAGATATAAGAAGCCAGTGAAAGATGGAGCAAATTATACAACTATATGCACAAAAGCAAAAGAGCCCTATGGTACAAAGAGAATGAAAGAGTAGTGCTAAATCTTTTACATGCTGGAAGGTGCTTAATTTAAATACTTTAGCAATACTCTTTCGTTCACCAAATTTCAGATAGGGATGAATTGGTGAGACCAATTCCAGTATTTTCGTTACATCTATTTGGCCGGAGCTAAGTTTACTCTATGTGAAAATTAGACCAAAGTTTAGGATAGAATGCATGTTACAAGGCTCAATGATGATGCTTTTCTTTTGCATTGATTAATGTCAATTTGGAAAATGTTTACATATGATAATGAATTATATTTTAGTTCTCAAAAAAAGTTGATAGTTATGTTTATTGAGTTGTTAGGCTAAATTGAAATGAATTCAAAATATGTAAAATCCTGTTTTGAATATGTATTTCAGTGTTCTTATTTTTTAAATATACACTTCGTTGTTGTTTTATTCTGAAAATATGCACTTTGATGTTGTCTTGTTCTAAATACACTCTTTAGTGTTGCCTTATTCTAAAAATAAACACTTCGGTGTTGTCCTGTTCTGAATAAGCACTTCGGTGCTATTTTAAAAATACACACTTTAATCTGTCCTGTTCTGAAAATACGCATTTCAGCGTTGCCTTGTTCTGAATATGCACTTTGGTGTTGTCCTGTTCTGAAAATACACACTTTGATGTTGTCTTGTTCTGAATATGCACTTCAGTGCTGTCTTGTTATGAAAATACACACTTCGGTGTTGTCCTACGCATTTCGGTGTTGTCTTGTTTTGAAAATATGCATTTCGGTATTGTCCTGTTCTGAAAATACACATTTTGGTGTTTTCCTGTTCTGAAAATACACACTTGGCAAAGTTGATTTATCAGCTCAAACATTACCTAATTACATCAAGTACATTAACAACTTAGTTCAAATCAAACTAAGTAACAAAACAAACACTTGAAGTAACAAATGAATCAGCAGCATGAGCTTTAGCTGCAACTGCAAGGCTGGGCAGCTTGGTCTGCTCCTTGTGCTGCATGGAAGCCAGCTTCAACAGTTTCTCTTGTTAATCGTGAGACATGTCAACAGTATGGAATTCATAAACTTATTCAAACACCCAACATATGAAAGCGTGGTTTTTAGCTTTTTGGCCCAAAGTATTGCTTAAAAAGTTGGTTTGCTTTTATGTCCTTGCCTACAAAACAACACCAAAACTCGTGAATATATATTATATATTGAAGTTGGGGGGGGGGCAATTGATGTTTCACCTTTTTTAACAAACAATAACACTGCGCATTTCTCCGAGAAAGTGATGGGAAAAAAACCTGTATGGATGTTTATGTCCTTTAATTCAATCTGGGAAGCAGAATGGATAACATGTATGGATGTTTATGTTCCACCATCAGTTTCCCGAAGCGATGCCACTCTATTCTTTATTTATTACTCGATAAGTGAACCTGCATTGCATGTATTGCATGTTGGCTGAGTGAAAGCCCTGGAATAGCTGCTCCTAAAGCTACACCTTTAGAGGTTACTCTTACACCAAAATTACCTTCCATGCTCTATAGGTAACTGGTGCAAGCTGCATATAGCTTGGTTCACAATTCATTTTGGTTGAATACATATATGTCTCTGCCTAAAATGTCTTTCAAATCAATTACTTTGGCATTTTTCTTTACCAATATAGAATATTCAAGTAAAATGGTGTATATATATATTCTTCATAATCAGTTCACCTTATGTTCGAGGTAATAATAAACTTTAGGGTGCAAGCATAGGAGTGATGAAAGTGAGAGTATATATAATTAGATTTCATTGATAACTAAGCTTAAGGATTACAAAAGAAAAAGACATTTTTTTTTTAAACAATGCAACAGCAGAGAGCAATGGTGCCTGGCTTGAAGAAAGGTGCACCAACCATGATAATATCATATACTTTCATTCCTACCCTTACACAAATAAGCTCTCTAGTCCCTCATTATCACCTTCATTCTGTGGAAGTTCTCACCGTCTTGTTGAGCATAAAGAGTGAGCCTAGCATTGATCCTTGGTCCAACAAAGCCGCTCCACTCTGTGCAGCGGATGCAGTGCATGCCTCCTTCAATCAGGCAGCATTCAAACCGCCACCATTGATTCTCGTCTTCCGTAACCGTTAAAACAATCGGAACACCCGAAAGTGTACGGCTACGATCATGAAACTTCCGCCTTTGCACATGGCGTGCTTCGAGAACAACTTCGTTGATGATCACCTCCATCACTTCAGCTCTGCTAAATGAAACCCCCCCCCTTTTTTTTTTTTGTTCCTCAAAACTCAGAAGAAGAACGTAATGTAATGTGATTTATATCCTCATGCAATCCGTATTTTCCGCGATTACTGACTCTGTTTCTCTTTGAATCACGTGCTTTGCTTGCTCTATAACTTGCAAGGACTGAATTATATTGAATTCCAAGGCCTAATCATCGCTTGCAGGCTATACTCCTGAAAAAAGGGATGACATACCATTGACTAGGTTTTCTTTATTACCATTTTGATTAATCCAAAGGCATTTTGGTTAATCATGTGCTTTGCTTGCTATATAACTTGGAAGGACTGAGTTATATTCAGCCTCCCTTTGGATCTAAGGGACTGGTGCCCCCTCCCTAAATTATAATTTATAAAATTTTAAAATTAATAATGCACTTTGATCTTTTTTAAAAATATAAATCAATTATAAATAGACTATTAAAATGAAGAAATTATATTTTTACTATCATAAAAATATATAATTTAATTTTGTCCAAAAAACTAATTTTTGACTTCGCCCCTAGTTTCACATGACTTACGGAAAATATCTTTTGTATTTTCCTGTGTTTGTTTCATAGAAAACTAGTCCATATGCTCGCCTCACTCGAAAAAAATAAATTGTTTTAAAAAATAAAATTATAGGAACTAGTTTTAACAAATGGAAAACATAAAAAAATTACATTAAAAGAAATGGAGAAGGGAGAAAAATAGAGAGAGAAGCAAAAGAGAGTGAAAAATAAAGGGGAAAAAAAGGAAAGTTAAAAAAAAATAAAAGGAAAAAAATTAAATTGCTTAAAATGAAAAAATATGGGGACCAATTGTATAAATTAACCTAAATTTTTTTTTGAAATGATGATTTAACGTGCCACGTTAGCTTATCGTTGCACCATTAACGACTATTAATAGTTCAGTAACTAAAATGTTACAACGCGATAACATAAGTGACTAAAACGTAACATTTCAAACATAAGTGACTAAAATGTAACTAAAATTAAACAAAAGTGACTATTTTGATAGTTTACCCTTTTCCTAATTAATAAAAGAAATAAAATTTTCAAATTTTGCATCCCATACTATCTTTGCCTTTTCCTTGATTTATTTTTCAAATTTTGTCGAACCAAAATATGAGAATTGTGTATCCCACTGAAGCCTACGAGAAGATAACTCTTGTGTTGAAATATTATAACTCTTGAGTTGAAATTAGAGGTGCTCATGGGTCGGGCCGGGCCCATAAAAAATTTTGGCCCGTGTCCTAGGCCCGGGCCTAGCCCTTTTTTTAATAAATACCAAAAATTTTTTAGAAAATTTTAAAAAGTCTTTTAAAAATATTAAAAAAGTATTTTGAAAATATTTTTAAAAATAAAAAATAAAATGTATTTATCATATCCAGCTCGGCCCAAAAAAGTGGTGCCCGAGGACCGGCCCGTTTTCTAAACGGGCCTCATTTTTTTTGCCGAATGCCATATTTCGAGCCTATATTTTTACCCAAACCCTCCCAAATTTCGGGCGGACCGTCGGGCCGAGCCGGGCCGCCCGGCCCATGAGCACCTCTAGTTGAAATATTATAATAGGTGGCATGAATGAAAACATGCAGCAGCAATATTCAACATGTGCAGGCGAACCGAGAGCTGATATGTGACCAGTTGGAACTATTCTTGGTACTGCTAGCTTGAGCTCGACGTATGATCAAAGATTACTTGAACATGTGGATCCAGAAATAGCTAGGCATGAGAAGACAGTCTCCCACTCAAAGGCTCGGTTTAAATAAAAGTAGAAAGCAACCATGATAGTATGATATACTTCATCCCTTCACCTTTACACAAATAAATTATCTAGTTCCTCCTCACTATCACTCTCATTCTGTGCCACCGGATAGTTACAATTGTACCTGAAATTATTTAGGTTTCATAACTTGTGTTATTTGAAATCGACAATCTTTTGAAACAAAAAACAATTGGGCTATAACCTTGTTGATTTTGTGGATAAGTGTTGGCTCATATTTGAAGCATAATCATTTGGAGAAGCAAATCATTACAGATTGGATTGACTAGAAGCAAACAAATCAAATTCCTTGAATTGAGAAGAATGGATTGAATGACTTGAAATACAACACCATCATTAAACATTACTAATCCTGAGAAAATGAAAAACAAACAAACAATGCACATTACAAATATTAAATTCATATATATACTATGAAGCTCCACGGGTAGCATTTCTTTAATTTGTAGACCCTTATGAAGCTCACCGCCTCACTCCGAGTCTGTGGGTGGCGTTATCCCCTTCTCCCGCATAAAGAGTGAGCACTGCTCCCCTATTTTGTCCAACAAAACTGCGCCACTCATTGCCATAGATGCGATACCTGCCTCCGTGAGGTCTGCAACGAAATCTGAACCGTTGAGACCCGACTGCAACCGTGAAAACATTTGGAAGTGGAGTTTAAACCGTGAAAACATGTCGATTGACAAATTTTATAAACATTGAATTTAAATTTATTGAATTTTGTAGATTTAGGATCAAATTGATAGGATCTGTAAATATTGGAGGACTAAATTTACTATTAGACCAATAAATAAAAAGCTCGTGTTAGTTTTCTGTCGGGTGAAAACGTTGGGCGATATATATACAAAAATCAAAACAGAGTTTGAAAAAATTGAATCACGAACTCCTGGGCCTAAATCGAACCAAACCTCAGCTTTGTAAATGCGTCATCTCCCCTGTTATTGCAGAGCTTTCTTCTGTCGTGCGACATATATATAAAAATCAAAACAGAGTTTGAAAACATGAATCTCGAACCCCTGTTTTTGAGGGCTTTTGGGGATTTTTAAGCTTCTAGCGATCTCGCGTTATTACAGATTATGATATGTTGGGAAGTTTATGAAAGCCAGATCAACAGACATGCGACAAAACTTTAAGGATGAGCATCGAGATTTTAGTTCTCGCAATAACCAAAACAAAACCTTTCGGAAAAAAAAAGAAGAACAAACAGAGCTTGTAATCGCGATCAATGTGCATTGTTTAACATGCATTTGTCTTTGTTGGCTCGAGTTAGAAGAGCTGAGTTTGGATTTAAATACCCATTCAGAGGACAAATCCTTCTACCAGAACTGCAAATCACATTACATTCTTGTTCTGAGTTTTGGGGAAACAAAACTTGTTTTAGTTTGAGCTGAAGATATGGAGCAGATCGACGCAGTTAATCTAGTAGCTAACCATGTTCAAAGGTGGAGGCTTCGTGATCGTAGCGGAACACTTCCTGCTGGTCGGTTTGTTTTAACTGTTACGGAAGACAAGAATCAATGGTGGCGGTTTGAATGCCGGAGTGAAGGAGACAGGCACTACATCACCGGCACCGAGTGGAGCCGCTTTGTTCAACCAAGGATCGATGCTAGGCTCACTCTTTATGCTCAACAAGACGGTGAGAACTTCCACAGAATGAAGGTGATAATGAGGAGCAACTAGAGAGCTTATTTATGTAAGGGTGTAGGACTGAAAGTATATGATCTTATCATGGTTGGTTTCTGCTTTTATTAGTGTAACTTTGTTTAAGCTAGGCAAACAGAAGAGCTCCGGCTCCAAGATTTGCCTTTGTTTTTATTTTTATTTATTTAATCTACTATTGTTATTTTTAAAAAAATTTTAAAAAAAGAAATAAATAAAATCAATCAAGAATTTGGAAAAAAAGAAAAGAAAGAGATATTAGTATATTTATTTTTATTATGTTAAAAAAAGTTTTAAAAATTTTGATTGAAAAAAAAAAATTGAAAAATTAAAAAAAATTGTCCACATGGTCTGAGGTGATCTACATGGCTTAGATACATGGGTGTGTCTCAAGCCGTGTGCATAATGAAATTAATTTTTTCAATTTTAATTTGGCCCACATGAGCACAAATAGTTACACAGGCTGGAGACACATCAATTACGATTATAGTCCTCATCAAATACACATCAATTACAATAATAGTCTTTATCAAAGTAGCCTAAAAAATATTATTAAGAATATTCTAATAAAGTTTAAGATAATTCAATAATATCTAATATAAGTTTTCAAGACATTCAATCCATTCTTCTCAATTCAAGGAATTCGATTTGCTTGATCCCAATCAATCTAATCTACAATGATTTACTTCTCCAAATAACCAATCTTCAAATACGAGCCAACACTCGTCCACTAGATCAACAAGGTTATAACCCAACTGTTTTTTGTTTTAAAATATTGTTGATTTCAAATAATACAAATTATGAAATCTAAACAATTTCAAGTATAATTGTAACTATCGGGTGGCACAGAATGAGGACAATAGTGAGGAGGAGCTAGATAGCTTATTTGTGTAGAGATGAAGGGATGAAGTATATCACATTATCATGGTTGCTTTCCGCTTTTATTTAAACCGAGCCTTTTAAGTAGAAGATCGTCTAAGCCATGCAATTGTATTCCATTTATTATTTTTATGTATTCTTTTAATAAAATTATGCAATTTGATATCTCTTGCTTCCCATTTCTTAATTTAATAATTATGTTTTACCGTTCAACACCATTTTTTAATAATATTTTTGTACAATAAGCAATGGATTTGTGAGAAAATAAGCAGGGTTGGTTTCGGGTTAAATCGATAGAATATGTAAATATTAAAGGGTTAAATTTATTATTAGACAAATAAATAAAACGCTCGTGCTAGTTATCTGTTGGGCGAAGGTCGGGCGATATATATACACGAATCAAAAGAGAGTTTGAGAACATAAATCGCGAACTCCCGGGCCTAAATCCAACCAAACCTCAGCTTTGTAAATCCGTCATCTCCGCTGTTATTGCAGAGCTTTTCTCTGTCGTGAGACATATATGTATAAATCAAAAAAACATGAATCTCGAACCCCTGTTTTTGAGGGCTTTGGGGATTTTTAAGCTTCTAGCGATCTCGCGTTATTACAGATTATGATATGTTGGGAAGTTTATGAAAGCTAGACCAGCAGACATGCCACAAAACTTTAAGGATGAGCATCGAGAGTTTAGTTCTCGCAATCACCAAAACAAAACCTTCTGGAAAACAAAGAAGAAAAAACAGAGCTTGTAATCGCGATCAATGTAAATTGTTTAACATGCATTTGTCTCTGTTGGCTCGAGTTAGAAGAGATGAGTTTTGCTTTAAATATCCATTCATAGGACAAATCCTTCTACCAGAACTGCAAATCACATTACATTCTTGTTCTGAGTTTTGGGGAAAAAAAACTTGTTTTAGTTTTAGCAGAGCTGAAGAAATGGAGCAGATCGACGCAGTTAATCTAGTAGCTAACCATGTGCACAGGTGGAGGCTTCGTGATCGTAGCGGTACACTTCCTGCTGGTCGAATTGTTTTAATGGTTACGGAAGATGAGAATCAATGGTGGCGGTTTGAATGCCGGAGTGAAGGAGACATGCACTACATCACCGGCACCGAGTGGAGCCGCTTCGTTCAACCAAGGATCGATGCTAGGCTCACTCTTTATGCTCAACAAGACGGTGAGAACTTCAACAGAATGAAGGTGATAATGAGGAGGAACTAGAGAGCTTATTTGAATGAAAATATATGATATTATCATGGTTGGTTTCTGCTTTTATTACTGCAACTTTGTTCAAGCCAGGCACCATTGCTTTCTGCTGTTGCATGGTTTATAAAAAATGTCGTTTTCTTTTCTAATGCTTAAGCTTAGTTTATAAAATCAAATGCAATCTCTAAAGTAACTCCCAAAGAACAGATTAAGTGTTAAACTCCCAATGCTCTATGCAAATCTTGAGTATGTAAGAATTTTTGGACTTGTTAACATAATCTTCACCAAAGTAGCCTAAAAAACATCATTAATAATATTCTAATAAAGTTTAAGATAAATTTAGAGATATCTAAGATAAGTCTCTAATTCATTCGATCCATTCTTCTCAATTTAAAGAATTCGATTTGTTTAACACCTCCAATGATTTGCTTTTCCAAATGATTAATCTTCAAGTATGAGTCAATTAAATTAATCAATGTTATAACTTACGAATCAAATTTTGATACAACTCAATTAAATTCGTTCTAAACTTG
The DNA here is from genome assembly GCA_008044935.1 of Gossypium turneri. Lineage (NCBI taxonomy): Eukaryota > Viridiplantae > Streptophyta > Magnoliopsida > Malvales > Malvaceae > Gossypium > Gossypium turneri. Next base: position 50,643,447 of record CP032574.1, on the reverse strand, counting down.
AAACATAAAATCAATTTCCAATATCTTTAGATTTTGTTAAATTATACTAATCTTCTCAAAGTTAGATGTTGAATTTTCTACTACTAATGCATTGAAATTTTTCTATTTTTTTCAACCTTTGTCGACAACCCTAAAGTTTTCATGCATGTCATATCATTTTATAGCGTGATTTGGCTTTCAAGTATTGAGCAGCTTTTTCACCCAACAGTGATCCTACATTTACAAAATTCAACAAATTTAACTTGGATGTTTTCAAAATTTGTCAATCAACATAATTAGTTTGTTTAATTGAAAGATATTGCGGCAGTGAGTGATGGTTTCCAGTTATAATCATGTGCTTTGCTCGCTCTTTAACTTGAAGGAATGAATATGGAATTTGACCAATAATTTTTAAATCTACATTGATAAGCCCTTAGGGTTAAATTCTGCCACTAGTCCCTGTACTACACATAAGGTTTAGTCCCTATGATTTCATTTGCTCATCTTTAGTCTCCTCACTTTATGCACTTTAAACTTTCAATCCTCGTCAAACAGTAACTATTAATTTCATTAATTTTTATCCTCATTAAATAAAAACTATTAATTTCAAAATCTTATGCAGCGAACATAATATTACATATATTATGTCATGTCAGTTTGTTATTTCTACATATTACTCACAAAAAAGTTAATCATAGATTTAAAGGCAGTAGTTTGCATCAAAATTGAAATTTCAAAATTCGAAAAATATAGAGATGAATAAATATCTAATTGGTGAACATTGACTAAATCGACCACCTTAGGCATATTTAAAAAAAAAAGCAAAAAAAATCTTTTGATTTTAGTACTAATTCTAATTTTCTTTTTAATCATAAGATGTATTGTATGCTATGGTCACAGGCTTTTAACTGCAGCCCGTAACACCTAGACATGATTGAGAACTGAACTGCATAACCAATTGCGTATGTGTTATGTTGTTGACCTTTTATGTATAGTAGTTATAACTACTCAGTTTGTTCTTGTAAAAATAGATTGTTCTCTTCATATTTTTTACCAAGATGGTTAAATTAATTTATCATAAATAATATGACGAGCTAGTAGAATAAAGACGCACAAACATCAATAAATAAAGGAGAAAAGTACTGGATAACAAAATTTCAAGCCGATCACAGGAACTTGAACACTTGAACTCTTCAAATAAATCTTAGCTAGATGAGTGGATTTTAGTGACGAAATAGCAAAAAAAAAACAAAAAAAAAAAAAAAACAGTTGGGTTATAACCTTGTTGATCTAGTGGACGAGCGTTGGCTCATATTTGAAGATTGGTCATTTGGAGAAGTAAATCATTATAGATTAGATCGACTGGGATGAAGCAAATCGAATTCTTTGAATTGAGAAGAATGGATTGAATGTCTTGAAAACTTATATTAGATATTATTGAATTATCTTAAACTTTATTAGAATATTCTTAATAATATTTTTTAGGCTACTTTGATAAAGACTATTATTGTAATTGATGTGTATTTGACGAGGACTATAATCGTAATTGATGTGTCTCCAGCCCGTGTGGGTCAAATTAAAATTGAAAAAATTAACTCCAGTATGCACACGGCTTGAGACACACCCATATATCCAGGTCGTGTGGATCACCTCAGACCATGTGGACAATTTTTTTTTAATTTTTAATTTTTTTATTTTTCAATTTTCTTTTCAATCAATTTTTTAAAAACTGTTTTTAAGGTAATAAAAATAAATATACTAATAATGTTTTTTTTTCAAATTCTTGATTGATTTTTTTATTTTTTTTAAATAACATAATAATAGATTAAATAAATAAAAATAAAAACAAAGGCAAATCTTGGAGCCGGAGCTCTTCTGTATGCCTGGCTTGAACAAAGTTACACTAATAAAAGCAGAAACCAACCATGATAAGATCATATACTTTCAGTTCTACACCCTTACATAAATAAGCTCTCTAGTTGCTCCTCATTATCACCTTCATTCTGTGGAAGTTCTCACCGTCTTGTTGAGCATAAAGAGTGAGCCTAGCATTTTCTCAGAAATAAAAAAGAAAATAAAGCAAAAATAAAAACTTAGTTAATATATATTAATATGAAGCTTTGTAGACGCTTATCAAGCTCTTCCCCTCCGGCCCCCCGTCACTTGTAGGTTGTGGAAGTCCTCACCCTCTTCTCTGACATAAAGAGTAACCACTGCTCCCACATTTGATTCAACAAAAGAGCTCCAGTTATCGCCATAGACGCGATACCTGCTTCCGTAACGTCTGCAATGAACTCTGAACTGTCGAGACCCGACGGCAACCGTGAAAACATGTGGAAGAGGAGTGTCAACGTCCCACCCTGCTGCATGCTGTGGTGCAAGAGTACCGGTCCCTATCTCCGCCATTTCTTCGGCTCCCCAAATAGATTGCACTTCCCAAATCAACTCTAAAATTGTGTGATTGAATAAGGAGTGGGGTTAATTTAATGTCGGTTCCGAAATGAAGAATTAAAGATGATACTTGATTTTTTGTTTTATTTAATTATCACTTATTTACTAATTTACTTTTATGTGATAATTTCAACAATACCAAGCCATCATATTCCACTATCAATATTTTTGGTCTAATTACCACATAAGGACTCATATTTTAAGGTTTCATAGCTATTTAATACCTTTAGCTACTAGAATTTAACTTTTACATTTTATGCGATTTAATCCTTTTTATCAAATTGAGCATGTAAACGGTAAAATTTCTTAACGAAATTTTTATTCGATACGACTATCATGCTGTAGGCAATAAAATAAAGATAAAATAAAATTTTCAACTTCATATTTGTGTTCCCGAAACCACTGTTCTGATTTAACTGAAAACGAGCTGTTACAATACTAATATGATTTCGACATGCAGAGCTTGGACACGAAGCCTCAGTAATTATAAATGTAGGGATTGGCTTATGTACAACACTTTCCTTCACGATAAATGGTATCCTCATGAAGACGGATGGGTAAAGCTAAATACGGATGGCGCACTCTCACCACAACAACATCCTACTGCTATTGGTGGTGCGTTTCGTGATTTGAGAGCAGGTTGGCTATTTGGTTTTGCCATGAGAGTTGGTGTATGTGACATTTCCCAAATTGAAGCACGAGCAATATATGAAGGATTCTCTCTAGCTTAGAAAAAAAGTTTTCGCAACTATTAATATTTTGAATTTTGTTTCACGCACCTAAAATTTCAAGTTTTCTAGCTAAACTTTTACAATCAAACTTAGCTTATCTTCTTAAGATTATTCTTGATCATTAACCATATTTTGTTTTAACTATTTAATGCAAGTTTTTTAAATATACATTTACTATATAATTGGATTTTTTTTTTTTATGTATAAATTCCAGACTTCATAATTATTCTTCCCCAAGGTTTTCAACACTATTGATTTTAATCATTTTTAATTTATAAATTATCAATATAAAATTGATTATTATTTTATAGCATAAAAATTTGAAAGTGACTCATGCAAATTATAGCATCCCACTATTCTTATTCAAATATTTTCGCCGTCATAACTCATAATCCTCGTCTTGAATTTAATATGAAACCAACAAAATTAGTTGTTTGACGGAAGGTTTTTGTGACAGTGACAACCACGTGCTTAATTTGCTTGCTCTAAATATTAATATTAAATTCGACCATGTAGTATTTTGGTTCTTGGGTTGCACGTCACTGTAATAACATATATGACCATATATATGTACATATTGCACGATCGCTTCTCCTCTTCTGGCCATGTTGTGAGAGCATGAGAAAGTGAGTCAGCTAACTTGGAGAAGAATGGTATAATCTAAGATATTGGAAAATGATTATACCATTATTCTTAAAATTTGGAGGTCAAGATACAATTATAAAAGTTTGGAGGGAATAAAGTTAAAAATTTTGGAGGCCCAAATACCCCTCGATTTATATATCTCTAATCAAGATAAAAGCATTGTAAGTCCATATACTATATCCCAGATTAAACTATGGTCTTATAATTGAAAAAATGAGCAAACTGGTCCTTGCACATTAGATGAATGAGCAAAATGACCTTCAGTTAAAATTATGCCATTAAATGCTTATTTTGTGTTTTACATACGTGGCATAATAACAAATTTAACCCTCAACCTTTACACCTTTTTTTTTTATTTAACCTCTACTATTTCATTTTGCAACAAATTGTCTCTCAACTTTTTATTTCTAATTTATCACTATTTCATATTATATTTTCATGTAAGTGAAAAATAAAAAAATTCAAAAAAAAAATTATAATCCCAAACATTATAAAAAAATAGAAATCCAAAAGAATTTCAATTTTTAAATTTTAAACATTTTAAAAAATTATATAAAAGGAGGTGTTTTTCTATTTACCAATAAAGAAAATTCAAGTAAAATGGTTTCACATTTCTTCTAGAAATCCTAACTATTCTTAGCATGATATTAGGGATCTCATTGCTATTACTCAAACAAGCATAAAACATATGCTTACATATTTAATTGTTGGAGACTCAAATGGTGGATATGCGAGCAGGATAATTTATATGTTGTTCTATATCTCCATGAATCCAGGAACTTTTGCTTGCATTGTATTATTATCGGAACTGATAACATTCGAGATTATATAGGATTATACACAAAAGATCCTTTTTTGGCTCTCTTTAGCTCTATATCTCTTATCTCTAGGAGGTCTTCCTCCACTAGCAGGTTTTTTCGGAAGACTCCATTTATTCTGGTGTGGATGGCAAGCAGGCCTATATTTCTTGGTTTCAATAACAGGATCATAAACTTGGTCAAGTAGCGAGTATATAGTGTGATCTTTGGTAGCGTTTTCACCAAACAGAGAAAACCTTTGCAATGACAAAATCTCTCACAACGTTTAGCTTGAGAGGTGCGATGCTCATTTTTCAAACCATTTTTCAATATGGGTTAAATTCGGCTTTGTAGAAGTCATGGATTTAGTCCATATGTTTTAATTTGACCAATTTTAGTTTCAGTGCCTTTCGAATTAGTCAATCAAACAATAGTACTTAAATTTGTTTGGTTAAATTCAATTAGTATGCGTGCAATTGTGTTATTTAGTACAGCATTCTCTATTTAGATTTAATTGATGGATTACAAAAGAAGACACCTTTTTAACAATGCAACAGAAAAGGATGAAGAAGAAGAACACTGCCTGCCCTGAACAAAGTTGTAAATTGTGCAGACAGTTAATACTTGTATATTTTTTGAAAGAAAACCAGAAAGGCAGAAACCATGATATACTTCATCCCTTAAGCAAATAAGCTCTCTCTCACCCGCACTCTGTTGAAGTTCTCATCGTCTTGTTTAGCATAAAGAGTGAGCCTAGCATGGACCCTTGGTCCAACAAAGTCGCTCCATGCACTGCCACTGATGCAGTGCATGCCTCCTTCAATCCGGCAGCATTCAAACCGCCACCATTGCTTCTCGTCTTCCGTAACCCTTAAAACAATCGGACCAGCAGGAAGTGTACCGCTACGATCACGAAACCTCCACCTTTGCACATGATTTGCTTGTAGATTAACTGTGTTGATCTCCTCCATTTCTTCAGCTCTGCTAAAACTAAACAAGTTATTGTTTCCCCAAAACTCAGAACAAGAGTGTAATGTGATTTGCAGTCCTTGAATGTATTGGATTACAATAAATAGAGCCCAAGTCAGCTCTTCTAAGTTGAGCCAACAAAGACAAATGCATGTTAAACAATGCACATTGATCGCGATTACAAGCTCTGTTTTTTTTTTTTCCCAGAAGGTTTTGTTTTGGTGATTGCGAGAACTGAAAACTGGATAAGTTTTAATGCATATCTGCTGGTCTGGCTTTCATAAACTTACACAGGATATCGGTATCATATGGAAGCGTGATTTCTAGTTTGTTGGCCCAAAAGATTGCGCATCCCACAGAGAAAACCTCTGTAAATAACACAAGATCGCTATTTTGCTAGTGAGATGCTCAAAATACCCCGAACCCATTGCTTATTATGATTATTTTAAAGATGTGGTCTGCTATACCCTCAAAAAAAAGGAACAGAGGTTCGAGATTCATGTTGTCAAATCTGTTTTGATTTGTATATATATATCGCACGACAGAGAAAACCTCTGCAATAACAGGGGAGATGACGAATTGAACTCTCCAATATTAATTGGCCTAATAACAAATTTAACTCTCCAATATTTACATATTCTATCAATTTGATCCTACATCTACAAAATTCAACAAATTTAACTTTAATGTTTTTAAAATTTGTCAATCAACACAATTCAAAAAATATAGAGACTGATAACTGATCTAATTGGTGAACACCACTTTAGGCATATTTAAAAAAAAAAAGCAAAAATCTTTTGATTTTAGTTCTAATTCTAAATTTAAAAAAAAAAAAAAAAGAAAACTCTCTCATGAGCAATGTCAATTTCATTGTTTGCACCCTTTGTAAAAGGTGATAAATTCGATTTGAACCAATATACATAAAATTTAAGTGCTATCCCAAAGTTTTAACTATTACTCCAAATAAATATAAGTGAACTTTGGTGACCAAATAGAAGAATGAAAATTGCTACCCAGGCTTATCCATCCAGGGAACTACATAGCATTTCTAGTTAACCTGTCTAATACAGAAATTTAATACAACTTAAAACAGAAATTCAACACAATAATTAATTAAACATCACCGATAATGACACATTTTTCTGTTTAGATTTCATTGATAAGCTTAAGGATTACAAAAGAAAATGACATTGTTTTAACCTTGCAACAGAATAGAGCAATGGTGCCTGGCTCGAGCAAAGTTGCACCTTGTCTTTTTATTTTATGAATTAAAAGCAGAAACCAACCATGATCCTTCATCTCATAGGCAGACTAGTGCCTCGGTATCACCCTCACTCTGTGGAAGTTCTCATTGGCTTGTTTAGCATAAAGAGTGAGCCTCGCATTGATCCTTGGTCTAACAAAGTCGCTCCATGCAGGGCAGCGGATGTAGTAGCTGTTGTCTCCTTCTTCACTCCGGCAGCATTCAAACTGCCACCTTTCATTCCCGTCTGTAACCGTTAAATCCATCCGGCGACCAGAAAGTGTACGGCTATGATCACGAAACTTCCACCTTTGTACATGGCGTGCTTCAAGATTAACTTCGTCCATGATCACCTCCATTTCTTCAACTCCACTAATACAACTCTTTTCTCAAAACTCAGAAGAATAACGTAATGTGATTGCATTGGCAACCCTTGAGCGTGTTTTTTATAGCTGAACCAACCAGCTCTACATAGTCGAGGCGACAATGAAAAATGCATGTTAAACAATGTACATTTATCGCGATTAAATGCTCACTACACTCTTTCCACACCACCGTTTTGTTTTAGTGATTGCAATAGCTAAAATGTCGACAACCTTAAAAGTTTTCATGCATATCATATCATTTTATAGCGTGATTTGGCTTTCATGTATTGCGCAGCCTTTTCACCCAACAGTGGAAGCCTTACGAGACCGCTCCATAGCTTGCTTGAGAAATCTCTAAAACCTTTTACTTTTTTATTTTAAAGATAAAGAGATTTGCCCAAAACACACGAGTGAGTGCCAGGTTCTTTTTTAATTATGTATGTATAGTCCACGGATAAGACACAACCTTGATTTCTACAAAAAGATAGAAAAAGGGCTGACGTACGATTGATTGGGTTTTCTTTATTATCAATTCGTTTAATCCAAAGATATTGCTGCGGCAGTGAGTGAGGTTATATCCAGAAGGTTTTGTTTTGGTGATTGGGAGAACTAAAATCTCGATGCTCATCCGTAAAGCTTTCTTGCATGTCTGCATATCGTAATCTGTAATAACGAGAGATCGATATCTTGCTAGTGAGATGCTTAAGAATCCCCAAAGCTGTTGTTTCTTCTTCTTATTATTATTTTAAAGATGGAGGTCTGCTATACCCTCCCAAAGAAAAAACAAACAGGGGTTCGAGATTCATGTTTTCAAACTCTGTTTTGATTTGTATATATATTATCGCGCAACTATTTCGCCCGACGGAGAAAACAGGGGAGATGACGAATTTACAAAGCTGAGGCTTGGTTGGATTTAGGCCCAGGACTGCGACTTTGTGGGTATTTTTTTTTTTTTTTTAAATTTAGGGTAAACTGCATAATTGGGTCACCCAACTTGCATACATTTTTATTTAGGCACCACCATTTAAAACCCGAGCTTTTACATGGAAAAACTTGAGTTTCATATCCATACCTAAATAATTTGACTTCATATAAAAACACAAGTTTTCTTTTTTTGTTAAAAAAATTTTAATTCTAAAAAAAAATGAGTGACTAAAATGAGTGTACAATAACATTGAATTAACAGCGACTGATAAAAATGAAACACTTTTAAATGGTAGTGCTTAAAGAGCAAACTTTTTATTTTCTTTTTGTGCCTAAACGAAAACTTCTGAACGTTCGGTGACCGACTGTAGAATTTACCCCTTTAATTTATTGTACAAGTCCATGTGCTATATTGGTCCTATTATTAAAAAATAGGCAAATTGGTCCCTGCATATTAGATGAACGAGCAAAATGGTATTCCGTTAAAATTATGCCATTAAAATGCTTATTTTGTGTGTTACATGTGTGGCATAATAACAAATTTAACCCTCAACCTTTAGAATTGGCTCTCAACTTTTAATTTCTAATGTATAACTATTTTATCTTATATTTTCATGTAAGCGAAAAATACAAAAGTATAATGGAATTGATGTAGTTTGGTTCCGCAAGTTCAAAGATGTATATGTCCTTTAATTCAACATGGGAAGCAGAGTAGGCATCATGTTTATGTTCCACCATCAGTTCCCCGAAGCCATGCCACTCTATTCTTTATTTATTACTCGAGAAGTCAACCTGCATGGCATGTTGGCTGAGTGAGAATTGCAGCATGACCTTGGAATTTGGCATAAGCCATTTTTACAATGGACGAATGGATTCTAATGAATGATTTACAAGTGAGGGGGAGACTCTCTATTTATTGTTGAGCTCTCCCAAAACCGACGTTCTAGATCGAGTTACATCAACGAACGAGATTAGTCTATCCCTAAAATCAAGGGATTTACAAGATTACATAATCAGTTTACATATCTAATCTTACAAGATAAGGATCTTTTAAAATTAGTTTCCCTATTTACTAAGGTAGCCTATGTTTTCATATCTGCATTATAGAGCCACCTAGGCTTTAAATGGACAAGTTTCACCAATAGCTCTTTGAATCGGGTCAGCTCTCGCGGGCCAAATGATGCTCATGTGGATGGTAGAGCTCCATAAGATGCATTGTATGCTATGGTCACAGGCTTTAAACTGCAGCCCGTGACACCTAGACATGATTGAGAACTGAACTGCGTAACCAATTGCTTATGTGTTATGTTGTTGACTTTTTATGTATAGTAGTTATAACTACTCAGTTTGTTGTAAAAATAGATTGTTCTCTTCATATTTTTTACCAAGATGGTTAAATTAATTCATCATAAATAATATGATGAGCTAGTAGAATAGAGACGCACAAACATCAATAAATAAAGGAGAAAAGTGGATAACAAAATTTCAAGCTGATCACACAGGAACTCGAACTCTTCAAATAAATCTTAGCTAGATGAGTGGATTTTAGTGACGAAATAGCACAAAGTAAGAGAGGAAGATAGCATTGATCCTGTCGAGGCCTATCGCAGCTGATCTAAGTTTTCAAATGAAAGGATCATGTGTATACAATCATTTACCTTTTCCAATATTTTAAGGGAGGTGAATGGGCTGTGTGATGTGTTGTGTTCTGGGCGAACTCTGTCTTTGTCAATAATATAGAAGTTTCTTATATGTTTGAGCTAAATTAAAGTGATTCTAATATATAACATCACATATTTCTGATTACATGACTAAGCTTAAGCATTAGAAAAGAAAGCGATAGTTTTTTTTAAACCATGCAACAGCAGAAAGCAATGGTGCCTGGCTTGAACAAAGTTGCAGTAATAAAAGCAGAAACCAACCATGATAATATCATACATTTTCATTCAAATAAGCTCTCTAGTTCCTCCTCATTATCACCTTCATTCTGTGGAAGTTCTCACCGTCTTGTTGAGCATAAAGAGTGAGCCTAGCATGGACCCTTGGTCCAACAAAGTCGCTCCATGCACTGCCACTGATGCAGTGCATGCCTCCTTCAATCTGGCAGCATTCAAACCGCCACCATTGCTTCTCGTCTTCCGTAACCCTTAAAACAATCGGACCAGCAGGAAGTGTACCGCTACGATCACGAAGCCTCCACCTGTGCACATGGTTAGCTACTAGATTAACTGCGTCGATCTCCATTTCTTCAGCTCTGCTAAAACTAAAACAAGTTTTCTTTTCCCAAAACTCAGAACAAGAATGTAATGTGATTTGCAGTTCTGGTAATGAATGGATATTTAAAGCAAAACTCATCTCTTCTAACTCGAGCCAACAGAGACAAATCCATGTTAAACAATGTACATTGATCGCGATAACAAGCTCTGTTTTTTCTTCTTTGTTTTCCAGAAGGTTTTGTTTTGGTGAGTGCGAGAACTAAACTGTCGATGCTCATGCTTAAAAGTTTTGTGGCATGTCTGCTGGTCTAGCTTTGATAAACTTCCCAACATATCATAATCTGTAATAACGCGAGATCGCTAGAAGCTTAAAAATCCCCAAAGCACTCAAAAACAGGGGTTCGAGATTCATGTTTTTTTGAATTATATGTATACATACATATGTCGCACGACAGAGAAAAGCTGTGCAATAACAGGGGAGATGACGAATTTACAAAGCTGAGGTTTGGTTGGATTTAGGCCCAGGAGTTGGCGATTTATGTTTTCAAACTCTCTTTTGATTTGTGTGTATATATATCGCCCGACTTTTTCGCCCAACAGATAACTAGCACGAGCCTTTTATTTATTGGTCTAATATCAAATTTAGACCTCTAATATTTACACGTTCTATCAATTTAACCCCATTGCATATTATCGGACGAACCCATTGCTTATTACTTTTTCAAACTCTGTTTTGATATGTATATATATATCGCCATTGCTTAGTATTATTTTAAAGATGAGGTCTGCTATACCCTGGAAAAAGAAAACAGGGGTTCGAGATTCATGTTTTCAAACTCTGTTTTGCTTTCTCTATATATATCGTCCGACAGAAAATTAACTCGAGCTTTTTTTTCCATTTAATAACAAACTTAGCTCTTTAATATTTATATGTTCTGTCAATTTAATTCTAAATCTACAAAATTTTAAAAATTTATCCTCAATATAAATTTTAATATTCCATGTCGTGAGAGCATGAGAAAGTGAGTCAGCTAACTTGGAGAAGAATGGTATAATCTAAGATACTGGAAAATGATTATACCATTATTCTTAAAATTTGATTTAGTTGTATCAAAATTTGATTCGTAATTAGTCTGAGCAAAATCAGAAATTTTATTTTGGAGGTCAAGATACAATTATAGAAGTTTGGAGGGAATAAAGTTAAAAATTTTGGAGGCCCGGATACCCCTCAATTTATATATCTCTAGTCAAGATAAAAGTAATTTAAGTCCATATACTATATCCTAGATTAAATTATGGTCCTATTATTGAAAAAATGAGCAAATTGTTCCCTGCACATTAGATTTTAAAGATGAGGTCTGCTATACTCTGGAGAAAACAAATCGGGGTTCGAGATTCATGTTTTCAAACTCTGTTTTGCTTTTTATATATATATCGTCTGACAGAATATTAACTCTAACTCGAACTTTTCTTTTCATTTAATAACAAATTTAACTCTTTTATAGTTATACATTCTGTGAATTTAATTTTAAATCTATAAAATTTAAAAAATTTATCCTCAATATTTATAAAAGTTTGTCTATTAACAAAATTCAAGTTTAATGCAAACATCTCATCGAAAAATTAAAGATTTTGATAGTCAATTTTTTAATCCAACGAAGACTATTATTCATTAGAGCAGAGTGAAATATGAATTTTAAAAGTAATTAATTTCTCATAAACTCCTATTTAAAATATAAACTAAAATAGAAATAAAACACAATCATTTAATATTATTAATACTAAAATAGAAATATGTACATATTGCACGATCGCTTCTCCTCTTCTGGCCATGTTGTGCGAGCATGAGAAAGTGAGTCAGCTAACTTGGAGAAGAATGGTATAATCTAAGATATTGGAAAATGATTATACCATTATTCTCAAAATTTAATTTAGTTGTATCAAATTTAATTCGTAGTTAGTCTGAGCAAAATCAGAAATTTTATTTTGGAGGTCAAGATACAATTATAAAAGTTTGGAGGGAATAAAGTTAAAAATTTTGGAGGCCCAAATACCCCTCAATTTATATATCTCTAATCAAGATAAAAGCATTGTAAGTCCATATACTAGATCCTAGATTAAATTATGGTCCTATTATTGAAAAAATGAGCAAACTGGTCCTTTTACATTAGATGAATGAGCAACAAGGTTATAACCCAACTGTTTTTTGTTTTAAAAGATTGCTGATTTCAAATAATACAAATTATGAAATCTAAACAATTTCAAGTATAATTGTAACTATCGGGTGGCACAGAATGAGGACAATAGTGAGGAGGAGCTAGATAGCTTATTTGTGTAGAGGTGAAGGGATGAAGTATATCACATTATCATGGTTGCTTTCTGCTTTTATTTAAACCGAGCCTTTTAAGTAGAAGATCGTCTAAGCCATGCAATTGTATTCCATTTATTATTTTTATGTATTCTTTTAATAAAATTATGCAATTTGATATCTGAAAATATGCACTTTGATGTTGTCTTGTTCTAAATACACTCTTTAGTGTTGCCTTATTCTAAAAATAAACACTTCGGTGTTGTCCTGTTCTGAATACGTACGCACTTCGGTGCTATTTTAAAAATACATACTTTAATCTGTCCTGTTCTGAAAATACGCATTTCAGCGTTGCCTTGTTCTGAATATGCACTTTGGTGTTGTCCTGTTCTGAAAATACACACTTTGATGTTGTCTTGTTCTGAATATGCACTTCAGTGCTGTCTTGTTATGAAAATACACACTTCGGTGTTGTCCTACGCATTTCGGCGTTGTCTTGTTTTGAAAATATGCATTTCGGTATTGTCCTGTTCTGAAAATACACCACTTCAATGTTGTCTTTCTCTAAATACACATTTTGGTGTTTTCCTGTTCTGAAAATACACACTTGGCAAAGTTGATTTATCAGCTCAAACATTACCTAATTACATCAAGTACATTAACAACTTAGTTCAAATCAAACTAAGTAACAAAACAAACACTTGAAGTAACTAAATGAATCAGCAGCATGAGCTTTAGCTGCAACTGCAAGGCTCGGCAGCTTGGTCTGCTCCTTGTGCTGCATGGAAGCCAGCTTCAACAGTTTCTCTTGTTAATCGTGAGACATGTCAACAGTATGAAATTCATAAACTTATTCAAACACCCAACATATGAAAGCGTGGTTTTTAGCTTTGTGGCCCAAAGTATTGCTTAAAAAGTTGGTTTGCTTTTATGTCCTTGCCTACGAAACAACACCAAAACTCGTGAATATATATTATATATTGAAGTTGGGGGGGGGGGGGGGCAATTGATGTTTCACCTTTTTTAACAAACAATAACACTGCGCATTTCTCCGAGAAAGTGATGGGAAAAAAACCTGTATGTACATATTGCACGATCGCTTCTCCTCTTCTGGCCATGTTGTGAGAGCATGAGAAAGTGAGTCAGCTAACTTGGAGAAGAATGGTATAATCTAAGATATTGGAAAATGATTATACCATTATTCTCAAAATTTAATTTAGTTGTATCAAATTTAATTCGTAGTTAGTCTGAGCAAAATCAGAAATTTTATTTTGGAGGTCAAGATACAATTATAAAAGTTTGGAGGGAATAAAGTTAAAAATTTTGGAGGCCCAAATACCCCTCAATTTATATATCTCTAATCAAGATAAAAGCATTGTAAGTCCATATACTAGATCCTAGATTAAATTATGGTCCTATTATTGAAAAAATGAGCAAACTGGTCCTTTTACATTAGATGAATGAGCAAAATGACCTTTAGTTAAAATTATGCCATTAAATGCTTATTTTGTGTTTTACATACGTGGCATAATAACAAATTTAACCCTCAACCTTTACACTTTTTTTTTATTTAACCTCTACTATTTCATTTTGCAACAAATTGTCTCTCAACTTTTTATTTCTAATTTATCACTATTTTATATTATATTTTCATGTAAGTGAAAAAAAAAAATTCAAAAAAAAATTATAGTCCCAAACATTATAAAAAAATAGAAATCCAAAAGAATATCAATTTTTTAAATTTTAAACATTTTAAAAAAGTATATAAAAGGAGGTGTTTTTTTATTTACCAATAAAGAAAATTCAAGTAAAATGGTTTCACATTTCTTCTAGAAATTCTAACTATTCTTAGCATGGTATTAGGGATATTACTCAAACAAGCATAAAACATATGCTTACATATTTAATTGTTGGAGACTCAAATGGTGGATATGCGAGCAGGATAATTTATATGTTGTTCTATATCTCCATGAATCCAGGAACTTTTGCTTGCATTGTATTATTTGGTCTACGTATCGGAACTGATAACATTCGAGATTATGTAGAATTATACACAAAAGATCCTTTTTTGGCTCTCTTTAGCTCTATATCACTTATCTCTGGGAGGTCTTCCTCCACTAGCATGTTTTTTCGGAAGACTCTATTTATTCTGGGGTGGATGGCAAGCAGGCCTATATTTCTTGGTTTCAATAACAGGATCATAAACTTGGTTAAGTAGCGACTATATAGTGTGATCTTTGGCAGCGTTTTCACCAAACAGAGAAAACCTTTTTAATAATTGAATTTGACCAATAATTTTTAAATCTACATTGATAAGCCCTTAGGGTTAAATTCTACCACTACACATAAGGTTTAGTCCTTGTGATTTCATTTGCTCATCTTTAGTCTCCGTACTTTATGCACTTTAAACTTTCAATCATCATGAAACAGTAATTATTAATTTCAAAATTTTATGCGGCGAACATAATATTACATATGTTATGTCATGTCAGTTTGCTATTTCTGCATATTACTCACAAAAAAGTTAAATATGGATTTAAAGGCAGTAGTTTGCATCAAAATTGAAATTTCAAATTTTGAAAAATATAGAGACAGATAAATGATCAATTGGTGAAGATTGATTAAATCGACCACTTTAGGCATATTTAAAAAAAAAAGCAAAAAATCTTTTGATTTTAGTTCTAATTCTAATTTTTCTTTTTTAAAAAAACTCTCTCATGAGCAATGTCAATTTCATTGTTTGCACCCTTTGTAAAAGGTGATAAATTCGATTTGAACCAATATACATAAAATTTAAGTGCTATCCCAAAGTTTTAACTATTACTCCAAATAAATATAAGTGAACTTTGGTGACCAAATAGAAGAGTGAAAATTGCTACCCAGGCTTATCCATCCAGGGAAGTACATAGCATTTCTAGTTAACCTGTCTAATACAGAAATTTAATACAACTTAAAACAGAAATTCAACACAATAATTAATTAAACATCACCGATATGACACATTTTTCTGTTTAGATTTCATTGATAAGCTTAAGGATTACAAAAGAAAATGACATTGTTTTAACCTTGCAACAGAATAGAGCAATGGTGCCTGGCTTGAGCAAAGTTGCACCTTGTCTTTTTATTTTATGAATTAAAAGCAGAAACCAACCATGATCCTTCAGCTCATAGGCAGACTAGTCCCTCTGTATCACCCTCACTCTGTGGAAGTTCTCATTGGCCTGTTTAGCATAAAGAGTGAGCCTCGCATTGATCCTTGCATACATTTTTTTTTAAATTTAGGGTAAACTGCATAATTGGGTCACCCAACTTGCATACATTTTTATTTAGGTACCACCATTTAAAATCCAAGCTTTTACATGGAAAAACTTGAGTTTCATATCCATACCTAAATAATTTGACTTCATATAAAAACACAAGTTTTCTTTTTTTGTTAAAAAAATTTTAATTCTAAAAAAAAATGAGTGACTAAAATGAGTGAACAATAACATTGAATTAACAGCGACTGATAAAAATAAAACACTTTTAAATGGTAGTGCTTAAAGTGCAAACTTTTTTTTTTCTTTTTGTGCCTAAACGAAAACTTCTGAACGATCGGTGACCGACTGTAGAATTTACCCCTTTAATTTATTGTACAAGTCCATGTGCTATATTGGTCCTATTACTAAAAAAATAGACAAATTGGTCCCTGCATATTAGATGAATGAGCAAAATGGTATTCCGTTAAAATTATGCCATTAAAATGCTTATTTTGTATGTTACATGTGTGGCATAATAACAAATTTAACCCTCAACCTTTAGAATTGGCTCTCAATTTTTAATTTCTAATGTAAGCGAAAAATACAAAAGTATAATGGAATTGATGTAGTTTGGTTCCGCAAGTTCAAAGATGTATATGTCCTTTAATTCAACATGGGAAGCAGAGTAGGCAGCATGTTTATGTTCCACCATCAGTACTTTCCCGAAGCCATGCCACTCTATTCTTTATTTATTACTCGAGAAGTCAACCTGCATGGCATGTTGGCTGAGTGAGAATTGCGGCATGACCTTGGAATTTGGCATAAGACATTATATTTCACGTTCCTCAGTGGCCATGCTAACATAGATGTTAGGGGTCAAAACATTAATGTATCACTCTTGAATTTTGGTTCCCAAAATGTCTCTGTCCGTACTACACATACTTAACTCGATGGTCGAAGTTTGAATCACAATTGTAAATAATAATAAAAAACGCAAACAGATAATATATGAAATTTTAATATATTTATACCCTCAATTTTATATTTTTACTAGGAATAGTCCTGTGAGATGCATGGATTGGATTGTAAAATAATAAATTTCTTTAAATAATAATAGAAGAATATAACAATCACAATCATGTAAAATTTATGGAAAACAATAACGTCACGATTAATTGTCCTTAGTTACTCACTTTTGAAATTGATAAAGATTAAATTGTTTTGATTTTATCTTAGATGGATCAATTTCTTTAATTCCAAAATTGAGAAGGACTGAAGAGATATTTTACCATGTATTTTCAACCAACAAAAAGATAGTCGTAAAATTGAGATGGTGATGGTTTACAGTTATAATCATGTAAATTTTTTTCATGCACTAACGTGAGGAAAAGAGAGAAAGAAAGAAATTTTTACTTTCTTTACAATTAAGTCCTTCCACCAAAAATTCACCATTTTCAATCTAGAAATCAAAAGAATTTCCATATCCATCAAGAGAGAAAGATAACAAGGAGACTATGGGGAGCTAGAATATCAAGTTAGATTCAAGAAATAGAAGCTGGAGGAGAGAGAAAATCAAGTTAAAGATTGAAATCAATATGACAAGGTAAGTACATCAAGATTTTAATATATTTTAAGTTTGATATTATTGAAAAAGTATGGAAATGATGTTAATGTAAAGTTTTTGTATATAGGGTCCTATGTTCTTGATATGTTAGTGAAGAGAAAATAAGAGAAAGTGATGAGAAATAGCGTAGAGAAAGAAAATAAGGATGTTATAAACATGGTAATAAACATCTTGTACTAAAACTGTTTTCAACAGCAACAGTAGGCTTAATTTGAAAATTACAATAAATTATTAAAATATAGTTAGAGTATGAATAAAATATTGAATTAAAGCTTATTGAGTCTAGTTTCTCATAAAAGAAACGGTGTAAGTAATGGAATTGTAAATTATGAGATATAATAAATTTTGTGAGACAAGGTCAGAATGAATTCGGGTTCCCCTATCCTGACTTGGAAAAATCATTAACAATTGTACAAAACTAATTATGGGTTAGAATTTTTATTTTTAAAATAATTAATGAGTCTATTTTCAAGAGAAACAAATGGGAACATCATCCAAATTCTGTACAAAGAGAAAATTAATTTTTAGTGAAGAAGGGTCGGAATTGTCAGACAGCACACTAGAGGTGACTTTAAAGAATAAACTGTATTTATTGGCTAAACCAAAAATTTTGAAAATTTTATGATAAGAATATATGTGAGTCTAGCTTTAGGGAAAATTAGCATATCCTAATTTGGAGTTCTGTAGCTCAAGATAAAAATAATTTAGTGACTATGACTCAAATGGACAGCTTTGAATAAATTTACTAGTAAATTGTGAAATCATAGATAATGTTACTTATAAGCATGTTATATAAATTAAGGATGTGGAATGGAGAGGAGGAGGAGGAAATATATATATATATATATATATATGTATATGTATGTATATATATATATATATATGTATATGTATGTATATATAATATTCAGTTAGCATGGATAATTTGCACGTTTTAGACCAAGGACTAAATTGAATAAAAGTAGAACTTTATGGGTAATTTGTAAAAAAGTCAAAAATGACCAAATTCATGAAATGAATTGTTTTATCATTTAAATTAATAAATTGAATAAAATATTAATTTAGATCAAGATTTGGTTGGAAATTCGAGAAAAATGGAAAAATTACCAAAATGTCCCTGAATTTTGATATTTCTACAATTTAGCCCGGTAAGTTCGTGTAACTTGAATTATATTCTTAAATGCTTGAAATATATTTTTCTTGATGTGAATATGATTTGGATGTTTATTGTATGATAATTGATGAAGTATTGATATTCTTGATGAAAAGAGAAAATAAATCCTGATTGAATAAAAGGAAAATTCGATGGATCTCTGAAAAGAAATTGACGGTAAAATGGATCTAGCCCAGACGGGTAATCCGAATTAGGGTCTGAATTTAGCCTGGACTAGTAATTCAGATCCAAGCTCATTAGAGTAATTGTCGTTGCAGGGGATTTAGCCTGGGCTGGTAATCCCGACAATAAATCTATGAGTTTATATTACAGGGGATTTAGCCTGGACTGGTAATCCCGCTGTAAGGATGAGGTTCACGGGAGTGTGCTCTCTGAAATGGAAATGTGCACACATGAATATGAATTGACGAACCCGGATTTGTACACTTAGGTGCACCCCTGAAAATCCATCGAAATTCTGAAAAATTCAATGGGATAAATGTGGAAAAATAACAAGGAAATGGAAATCATGGTATTGATGAGCTCATCAATCGTGATATATATATATTATTGATACATGGAAATTTTTGAACTAACTTAAATGTTGAGTTTGTGCATGTTAGGGGAATAATGTATTGAAAGGATGTATGAATGTTTATTGCATTGTATTGAAAATATTAGGCAAGTATAATTCTTGTTACATGAGCTTACTAAGCACAAAGTGCTTACCCTGTTTCCTTTTCCCCTGTTTTGTAGTGTTAAAAGCTCGGAGGTCAGATTGGGTCGGAGACGCATCACACTATCAACCTCAAGATTTTGGTATAGAAGGAAACTTTATTTTGGAAATCAATGGCATGTATAAGCTAGTAAAGTAAATGTTAATGTGAAATGAATGTATGGTTAGCCATTGGCATGGCTAACAAATTTTGGTTTTGGTATGTGATGAGGTTATCTTATGAATACGTTAAATTTATCTTGAAAATATGTTGAAATGGATTGGCTGTGTTGGATTGGTCTCGGTTTAAAATTACAGGGAAGATTAGATACTTGTAAAGGGGTTATATTGAGTTCAAAAAAAAATAGCGATTTTGCAAAAAATTTATTCGATAAAATCTGGTAATGCCTCATACCCCATTTCGACGAAAAATACGGGTAGGAGGTATTACAGCTTCTTCCTTTGAGCCACAGGTATGCTAACTATTTTGCAGTTTAACATGCAAAATTTATTGAGAATTTTTAAAGCAAAGGCATTTTGGCTAATGAAAATGCCTTGATCAGATTGATTCACTTCCATACCAAGGAAATATGTCATGACTCCCAAATCTGTCATTTCAAACACTTTTTGCATTTGCACTTTGAATTCACTAACCAATTCATCTTTACTTTCTGTCACAAGTAAGTCATCCACATAGAGAGAAATAATCAGCAAGGTCTCATTTTCTGACCTCTTTACATAAAGTGTAGCTTCATTAACACTTTTCTCAAACTCGAGCTTAGACAGGTATGTGTCAACTCTGTCATACCAGGCCCTTGGTGCTTGCTTTAGGCCATACAATGCCTTTTTCAACTTATAGACCTTGTCCTCTTCTCCTAGGACCTTAAACCAATCTGGTTGCTTAATAAAAATCTTCTCTTTGAGGAAACCATTCAAAAATGCTGACTTAACATCTAACTGGTGAACACTCCATTGCTTGTGAGTAGCCAAGGCAAACAGAAGCTTAATTGTGTCAGCCTTGCTACTGGAGCAAATGTCTCCATAAAATCGATGCCATATTACTGGCTGTAGCCTTTCACCACAAGCCTTGCCGTGTGTTTATTTAATGAGCTATCAACATTATACTTGGCTCTAAACACACACTTGACACCACTGACCTTCTTGTGATCAGGTCTATTCACCAATTCTCAAGTATCAGTATTATGGATCATTTCCAATTCAGCTTCCATGGCCTTCTTCCAGTGTTTCAAAGTCAAAGGGTTCAACTATTGCAACATCACATCTTTGGTAGATGTCAGCAATAGTTCCGGTGCCTCTTACAAGAGCATTATCAACAGCTTCATTGCTTGGCTCTACTTCAGCAGGCTCAAAGTCAAAGTTCATCTGATCTTCTTCAATCAATCTTGCATCTGCATCATTCTAGCTTCAAACCTTTTTTTCATCAAATCTTACATCTCTACTCACTAAAATCCTTTTTGTTGAAGGATCAAATACCCTGTAGCCCTTTTTAGTGTGCTATAGCCAACAAATATCCATGGAACAGCCCTTCTTTCAAGCTTGGTTCTCTTCTCAGTTGGGATGAGGGCATAGCAGACACAACCAAACACTTTTAGGTGTGTAACAATTGGCTTGAGTCCATGCCAAGCTTCAAAAGGAGTCTTGTCCTTAATAGCATGAGTTGGCAGCTTAGTGAGCAGGTACACTGAGGTATTGACTGCCTCAGCCCAAAATTTGCTTGGCAACTTACTCTGAAATAATAGACAATTGGCCATATCAAGCATAATTCTATTCTTCCTCTCACATACTCTATTTTGTTGAGGTGTATAGACTGTTGTTAGCTGATGATGAATCCCACCCTGTTTACACAATTTTTGAAACCTTTTAGATAGGTACTCAATGCCATTATCAGTTCTCAAGGCCTTGATATTGCAACCAGTCTGGTTTTCAACTAAAGCTTTAAATTTGCTGAATACTTCATACACTTCAGATTTCAGCTTCAAGAAATAAACCCAAAAAAAACTGGTCAGGTCATCAATAAATAGCACAATATACTTGTTGTCATTCAAGGAAGGAGTCCTCATTGGTCCACAGATATCAGAATGGACCAACTCAAGTCTGTTTCGAGCCCTCCATGCTTTATTAACTGGAAATAAAAATCTAGCCTGCTTACCAAGCTGGCAAACTTCACAAACAATATCTCTTGTGCCTAAAATGAGTGACTAAAATGAGTGTACAATAACATTGAATTAATAGCGACTGATAAAAATGAAACACTTTTAAATGGTTGTGCTTAAAGTGCAAACCATTTTTTTTTCTTTTTATGCCTAAACGAAAACTTCTGAACATTCGGTGACCGACTGTAGAATTTACCCCTTTAATTTATTGTACAAGTCCATGTGCTATATTGGTCCTATTATTAAAAAAAATAGGCAAATTGGTCCCTGCATATTACATGAATGAGCAGAATGGTATTCCGTTAAAATTATGCCATTAAAATGCTTATTTTGTGTGTTACATGTGTGGCATAATAACAAATTTAACCCTCAACCTTTAGAATTGGCTCTCAACTTTTAATTTCTAATGTATAACTATTTTATCTTATATTTTCATGTAAGCGAAAAATACAAAAGTATAATGGAATTGATGTAGTTTGGTTCCGCAAGTTCAAAGATTTATATGTCCTTTAATTCAACATGGGAAGCAGAGTAGGCAGCATGTTTATGTTCCACCATCAGTTCCCCGAAGCCATGCCACTCTATTCTTTATTTATTACTCAAGAAGTCAACCTGCATGGCATGTTGGCTGAGTGAGAATTGCGGCTTGACCTTGGAATTTGGCATAAGACATTATATTTCACATTCCTCAGTGGCCATGCTAACATAGATGTTAGGGGTCAAAACATTAATGTATCACTCTTGAGTTTTGGTTCCCGAAATGTCTCTACCTGTACCACACATGCCTAACCCGAAATGAGTTTAATTGTTATTTAACATATATAATTAATATAATATTTTTTATAACATAATATATTCATGCCGTGTTTGAGAAAAAAATTTTGTCCAATGCCCAACTTGATTGACATCGGCATTATTGTCGGTGCATGAGGACATAATAATAACCTATTTAAGGGTTGGAAAGGAATTGTGGGTAGTTCTAGGCATTTTATAAAAAATAGCAGATATAATAATAACCTATAATGAGATAAATGTTCAAAAACGTTTATCTAATAATAATTTATTAAGAAATAAATCAATACACAATAATAATTTCATTTAATATTAAAAATATATAACTTAAATTCAATATTTTTTTCAATTATTTTCTTCAAATTATTTAAATTCTCTCTATTTTTAATACCTAAATTGCCTTTATTTCTAATTTCTAAACCCTAAATTTTTCTAATTTATCACTATTTCATATTATATTTTCATGTAAGTGAAAAATAAAAAAATTCAAAAAAAAAATTATAATCCCAAACATTATAAAAAAATAGAAATCCAAAAGAATTTCAATTTTTTAAATTTTAAACATTTTAAAAAATTATATAAAAGGAGGTGTTTTTCTATTTACCAATAAAGAAAATTCAAGTAAAATGGTTTCACATTTCTTCTAGAAATCCTAACTATTCTTAGCATGATATTAGGGATCTCATTGCTATTACTCAAACAAGCATAAAACATATGCTTACATATTTAATTGTTGGAGACTCAAATGGTGGATATGCGAGCAGGATAATTTATATGTTGTTCTATATCTCCATGAATCCAGGAACTTTTGCTTGCATTGTATTATTATCGGAACTGATAACATTCGAGATTATATAGGATTATACACAAAAGATCCTTTTTTGGCTCTCTTTAGCTCTATATCTCTTATCTCTAGGAGGTCTTCCTCCACTAGCAGGTTTTTTCGGAAGACTCCATTTATTCTGGTGTGGATGGCAAGCAGGCCTATATTTCTTGGTTTCAATAACAGGATCATAAACTTGGTCAAGTAGCGAGTATATAGTGTGATCTTTGGTAGCGTTTTCACCAAACAGAGAAAACCTTTGCAATGACAAAATCTCTCACAACGTTTAGCTTGAGAGGTGCGATGCTCATTTTTCAAACCAATTTTCAATATGGGTTAAATTCGGCTTTGTAGAAGTCATGTATTTAGTCCATATGTTTTAATTTGACCAATTTTAGTTTCAGTGCCTTTCGAATTAGTCAATCAAACAATAGTACTTAAATTTGTTTGGTTAAATTCAATTAGTATGCGTGCAATTGTCAATTTAGTACAGCATTCTCTATTTAGATTTAATTGATGGATTACAAAAGAATACACCTTTTTAACAATGCAACAGAAAAGGATGAAGAAGAAGAACACTGCCTGCCCTGAACAAAGTTGTAAATTGTGCAGACAGTTAATACTTGTATATTTTTTGAAAGAAAACCAGAAAGGCAGAAACCATGATATACTTCATCCCTTAAGCAAATAAGCTCTCTCTCACCCGCACTCTGTTGAAGTTCTCACCGTCTTGTTTAGCATAAAGAGTGAGCCTAGCATGGACCCTTGGTCCAACAAAGTCGCTCCATGCACTGCCACTGATGCAGTGCATGCCTCCTTCAATCCGGCAGCATTCAAACCGCCACCATTGCTTCTCGTCTTCCGTAACCCTTAAAACAATCGGACCAGCAGGAAGTGTACCGCTACGATCACGAAACCTCCACCTTTGCACATGATTTGCTTGTAGATTAACTGTGTTGATCTCCTCCATTTCTTCAGCTCTGCTAAAACTAAACAAGTTATTGTTTCCCCAAAACTCAGAACAAGAGTGTAATGTGATTTGCAGTCCTTGAATGTATTGGATTACAATAAATAGAGCCCAAGTCAGCTCTTCTAACTTGAGCCAACAAAGACAAATGCATGTTAAACAATGCACATTGATCGCGATTACAAGCTCTGTTTTTTTTTTTTTCCCAGAAGGTTTTGTTTTGGTGATTGCGAGAACTGAAAACTGGATAAGTTTTAATGCATATCTGCTGGTCTGGCTTTCATAAACTTACACAGGATATCGGTATCATATGGAAGCGTGATTTCTAGTTTGTTGGCCCAAAAGATTGCGCATCCCACAGAGAAAACCTCTGTAAATAACACAAGATCGCTATTTTGCTAGTGAGATGCTCAAAATACCCCGAACCCATTGCTTATTATGATTATTTTAAAGATGTGGTCTGCTATACCCTCAAAAAAAAGGAACAGAGGTTCGAGATTCATGTTGTCAAATCTGTTTTGATTTGTATATATATCGCACGACAGAGAAAACCTCTGCAATAACAGGGGAGATGACGAATTGAACTCTCCAATATTAATTGGCCTAATAACAAATTTAACTCTCCAATATTTACATATTCTATCAATTTGATCCTACATCTACAAAATTCAACAAATTTAACTTTAATGTTTTTAAAATTTGTCAATCAACACAATTCAAAAAATATAGAGACTGATAACTGATCTAATTGGTGAACACCACTTTAGGCATATTTAAAAAAAAAAAGCAAAAATCTTTTGATTTTAGTTCTAATTCTAAATTTAAAAAAAAAAAAAAAAGAAAACTCTCTCATGAGCAATGTCAATTTCATTGTTTGCACCCTTTGTAAAAGGTGATAAATTCGATTTGAACCAATATACATAAAATTTAAGTGCTATCCCAAAGTTTTAACTATTACTCCAAATAAATATAAGTGAACTTTGGTGACCAAATAGAAGAATGAAAATTGCTACCCAGGCTTATCCATCCAGGGAACTACATAGCATTTCTAGTTAACCTGTCTAATACAGAAATTTAATACAACTTAAAACAGAAATTCAACACAATAATTAATTAAACATCACCGATAATGACACATTTTTCTGTTTAGATTTCATTGATAAGCTTAAGGATTACAAAAGAAAATGACATTGTTTTAACCTTGCAACAGAATAGAGCAATGGTGCCTGGCTCGAGCAAAGTTGCACCTTGTCTTTTTATTTTATGAATTAAAAGCAGAAACCAACCATGATCCTTCATCTCATAGGCAGACTAGTGCCTCGGTATCACCCTCACTCTGTGGAAGTTCTCATTGGCTTGTTTAGCATAAAGAGTGAGCCTCGCATTGATCCTTGGTCTAACAAAGTCGCTCCATGCAGGGCAGCGGATGTAGTAGCTGTTGTCTCCTTCTTCACTCCGGCAGCATTCAAACTGCCACCTTTCATTCCCGTCTGTAACCGTTAAATCCATCCGGCGACCAGAAAGTGTACGGCTATGATCACGAAACTTCCACCTTTGTACATGGCGTGCTTCAAGATTAACTTCGTCCATGATCACCTCCATTTCTTCAACTCCACTAATACAACTCTTTTCTCAAAACTCAGAAGAATAACGTAATGTGATTGCATTGGCAACCCTTGAGCGTGTTTTTTATAGCTGAACCAACCAGCTCTACATAGTCGAGGCGACAATGAAAAATGCATGTTAAACAATGTACATTTATCGCGATTAAATGCTCACTACACTCTTTCCACACCACCGTTTTGTTTTAGTGATTGCAATAGCTAAAATGTCGACAACCTTAAAAGTTTTCATGCATATCATATCATTTTATAGCGTGATTTGGCTTTCATGTATTGCGCAGCCTTTTCACCCAACAGTGGAAGCCTTACGAGACCGCTCCATAGCTTGCTTGAGAAATCTCTAAAACCTTTTACTTTTTTATTTTAAAGATAAAG
This sequence comes from Gossypium turneri, assembly GCA_008044935.1. NCBI lineage: Eukaryota > Viridiplantae > Streptophyta > Magnoliopsida > Malvales > Malvaceae > Gossypium > Gossypium turneri. Next base: position 50,617,335 of record CP032574.1, on the reverse strand, counting down.
AGATTTGCCCAAAACACACGAGTGAGTGCCAGGTTCTTTTTTAATTATGTATGTATAGTCCACGGATAAGACACAACCTTGATTTCTACAAAAAGATAGAAAAAGGGCTGACGTACGATTGATTGGGTTTTCTTTATTATCAATTCGTTTAATCCAAAGATATTGCTGCGGCAGTGAGTGAGGTTATATCCAGAAGGTTTTGTTTTGGTGATTGGGAGAACTAAAATCTCGATGCTCATCCGTAAAGCTTTCTTGCATGTCTGCATATCGTAATCTTGTAATAACGCGGGATTGATATCTTGCTAGTGAGATGCTTAAAAATCCCCAAAGCTGTTGTTTCTTCTTCTTATTATTATTTTAAAGATGGAGGTCTGCTATACCCTCCCAAAGAAAAAACAAACAGGGGTTCGAGATTCATGTTTTCAAACTCTGTTTTGATTTGTATATATATTATCGCGCAACTATTTCGCCCGACAGAGAAAACTGGGGAGATGACGAATTTACAAAGCTGAGGCTTGGTTGGATTTAGGCCCAGGACTGCGACTTTGTGGGTTTTTTTTTTTTTAAATTTAGGGTAAACTGCATAATTGGGTCACCCAACTTGCATACATTTTTATTTAGGCACCACCATTTAAAACCCGAGCTTTTACATGGAAAAACTTGAGTTTCATATCCATACCTAAATAATTTGACTTCATATAAAAACACAAGTTTTCTTATTTTGTTAAAAAAACTTTAATTCTAAAAAAAAATGAGTGACTAAAATGAGTGTACAATAACATTGAATTAACAGCGACTGATAAAAATGAAACACTTTTAAATGGTAGTGCTTAAACTGCAAACTTTTTTTTTTCTTTTTGTGCCTAAACGAAAACTTCTGACCAATCGGTGACCGACTGTAGAATTTACCCCTTTAATTTATTGTACAAGTCTATGTGCTATATTGGTCCTATTACTAAAAAAATAGACAAATTGGTCCCTGCATATTAGATGAATGAGCAAAATGGTATTCCGTTAAAATTATGCCATTAAAATGCTTATTTGTGTGTTACATGTGTGGCATAATAACAAATTTAACCCTCAAACTTTAGAATTGGTTCTCAACTTTTAATTTCTAATGTATAACTATTTTATCTTATATTTTCATGTAAGCGAAAAATACAAAAGTATAATGGAATTGATGTAGTTTGGTTCCGCAAGTTCAAAGCTGTATATGCCCTTTAATTCAACATGGGAAGCAGAGTAGGCAGCATGTTTATGTTCCACCATCAGTTCCCCAAAGCCATGCCACTCTATTCTTTATTTATTACTCGAGAAGTCAACCTGCATGGCATGTTGGTTGAGTGAGAATTGCGGCATGACCTTGGTTTGGGGAGATGACGAATTTACAAAGCTGGGGTTTGGTTGGATTTAGGCCCAGGAGTTGGCGATTTATGTTTTCAAACTCTCTTTTGATTTGTGTATATATATCGCCCGACCTTTTCGCCCAACAGATAACTAGCACGAGCCTTTTATTTATTGGTCTAATATCAAATTTAGACCTCTAATATTTACACGTTCTATCAATTTAACCCCATTGCATATTATTGGACGAACCCATTGCTTATTACTTTTTCAAACTCCGTTTTGATTTGTGTATATATATCGCCATTGCTTAGTATTATTTTAAAGATGAGGTCTGCTATACCCTGGAAAAAGAAAACAGGGGTTCGAGATTTATGTTTTCAAACTCTGTTTTGCTTTCTCTATATATATCGTCCGACAGAAAATTAACTCGAGCTTTTTTTTCTATTTAATAACAAATTTAACTCTTTAATATTTATATGTTCTGTCAATTTAATTCTAAATCTACAAAATTTTAAAAATTTATCCTCAATATTTATAAAAATTTGTCGATTAACAAAATTCAAGTTTAATGCAAATATCGCATCAATGGTATCGAAAATTTTAAAAATTTTGATAGCCAATTTTTTAATCCAATGAAGACTATTATTCATCAGAGCGGAGTGGAGATGAGACTTATTTTTAAACTATGAATTTTAAAAGTAATTAATTTCTCATAAACTCCCATTTAAAATATAAACTAAAATAGAAATACAACACAATCATTTAATATTATGTCTATGATTGCACTTCTCAACTCAACTCTAAAATTGTGTGATTGATGAGTGGATTTTAGTGACAAAATAGCACAAAGTAAGAAAGGAAGATAACATTGATCCTGTCGAGGCCTATCGAAGCTGATCTAAGTTTTCAAAGGGAGAAAGCATGAAAGGATCATTTGGAATTTTGCAATATGTGTATACAATCATTTACTTTTTCCAATATTTTCAGGGAGGTGAATGTGTTCTGTTTTGGGTGAACTCTGTTTTTAGCTGGAGATAAATTAAAGACATTCTAATATACAGCATTCTCTGTTTAGACTTAGTTGATGGGTTACAAAAGAAGACGACCTTTTCAACAATGCAACAGAAAAAGAAGAAGAAGAAGAAGAAGAAAAATGCTGCCCTGCTTATTATCAAACGACCCCATTGCTTATTACTTTGATTTAAATTATTAGCATAAATATATAACTCAACAATTAGATTAAATTCGTATTTTAATTAATTAGAATTAACGAAAATTTTATACCTAAGCTACCATTCGAGTTTATTAAGATAAACAGGATGACCGTATGCACAAAAAAGAAGAGCCGTGAAGTCCTAAGGTGGCAAGGTAAGAGAAAAAAGAAAATCCCATTTAAAATAGAAATACAACACTACCATTAAACATTACTAATCCTGAGAAAATGAAAAACAAACAAACAATGCACAATACAAATATTAAATTCATATATATATATATATATATATATATATATATATATATATTATGAAGCTCCACGGGTAGCATTGCTTTAATTTGTAGACCCTTCTGAAGCTCACCGCCTCACTTCGAGTCTGTGGGTGGCGTTATCCCCTTCTCCGGCATAAAGAGTGACCACTGCTCCCCTATTTTGTCCAACAAAACCGCGCCACTGATCGCCATGGATGCGATACCTGCCTCCGTGAGGTCTGCAACGAAATCTGAACCGCCGAGAGCCGACTGCAACCGTGAAAACATTTGGAAGTGGAGTGTCAACATCCCACCCTGCTGCATGCTGTGTTGCAAGAGTAACGGTCCCTATCTCCGCCATTTCTTCTGCTCCGCAAATAGGATATGTCTATGATTGCACTTCTCAAATCAACTCTTACTTGTGTGTGATTGAATAAGGAGTGGGGTAAATTTATGACCCTCCATGGGATTTTGGGGGGGGGGGGGGGGGTTATATAGGTGAATGAACCACCTCTACTTGCTCGATGAAGCATTCTTGCATTGCGAGAAAAAGGCTAAATATCTTGCGACATTCTTGCATATACTGCAAATCTTTCTAGTTTCTTTGTTTTGGTCATCGCGAGAAGGACAGCCAGATGTTCAACCTTAATTCACTTGGTTAAACAGCTAGCCTCAATTTGGTATTCTCAATCGACAGATAAAATCTCAGAGAGAAAGAGATACGGGAGGCTCACCAGCTTGCTCGAGAGATGGTGAGTTTTCTCCAAAGCCATTATAATTGTTATCTTAAAGCTCAAGTAGTACACGCCAAAAAACATGGAGAGCGAGTTTCATTTTTCAACGCTTCATATATATATTATAGTATCCACAGACCGGACAACCTTAATAATTTCTACTAAAGGAAAAATTATTGAATACTTCTCATTTTCAACCAACAAAATTAGTTGTTTGATGGAAGGATTTTGCGACAGTGACAACCACGTGCTTAATTTGCTTGCTTTTTAACTCCTCCCACTAAATATTGAATAGAAAATAATAATAATAGAACAGAGGTTGAAAAAATAGAAAAATTTCAATGCATTAGTAGTAGAAAATTCAACATCTAACTTTGAGAAGCTTAGTATAATTTAACAAAATCTAAAGATATTGGAAATTGATTTTATGTTTCAAGTTTAGAACGAATTTAATTGAGTTGTATCAAAATTTGATTCCTAATTTATAACATTGATTAATTTAATTGACTCATATTTGAAGATTAATCATTTCGAAAAGCAAGTCATTGGAGGGGTTAAACAAATCGAATTCCTTAAATTGAGAAGAATGGATCGATTAATGACTTAAAGACTTATCTTAGATATCTCTAAATTATCTTGGACTTAATTAGAATATTATTAATGATTTTTTTAGGCTACTTTGGTGAAGATTATGATTGGAATTGATCTTATATGTTAACAAGTCCAAAAATTCTTACATACTCAAGATTTGCATAGAGCATTGGGAGTTTAACACTTTATCTGTTCTTTGTGAGTTACTTTAAAGATTGCATTTTGTAGGTAAAATAAGTGAGTCATTTGATTTTATAAACTAAGTTTTTCAGAGAAAAGTTTAGTAAAGAGAGATTTAGATCTTAAGCGTAAAGGTGAGGTTGCTACACTAGTGAGTAGTGAGACTTAAATAATTATTTTGCACGAGATAAAAGATAGTGGATTGTTGGTCTAGACAAGGTTCCTATGTCACGGGACTGGAACTTTCATCTCGCAATCTGTGTGGCCTTAGGCGATCCTTTTGTTTCAAATACGCCAAAGTCAGCCTAACCACCACAAAGTGAGGATTCACAAAGAATTCCCCAATGTATCAATTTATATAGCGAAAATAACTTTAGCCAAAATAAGGCACAAAAAAACAGAAAGTCACAGAAAACTATCCATGAGAGGTGCTTGAGTAAATGATCTCAATTGTATTACTTTCTCTCAAAGAATACAAAATACAATGGATGAATGGATTCTAATGAATGATTTACAAGTGAGGGGGAGACTCTCTATTTATAGTTGAGCTGCCCCAAAACCGGCGGTCTAGATCGAGTTACATCGACGAACGAGATTTGTCTATCCCTGAAATCAAGGGATTTACAAGATTACATAATCGATTTATATATCTAATCTTACAAGATATGGCTCCCCTCAATCTTCTAAAATTAGTTTCCCTATTTACTAAGGTAGCCTATGTTTTCATATCTACATTATAGAGCCACCTAGGCTTTAAATGGACAAGTTTCACCAATAGCTCTTTGAATCGGGTCAGCTCTCGTGGGCCAAATGATGCTCATGTGGATGATAGACCTCCAAAAGATGCATTGTATGCTATGGTCACAGGCTTTAAACTGCAGCCCGTGACACCTAGTCATGATTGAGAACTGAACTGCGTAACCAATTGCTTATGTGTTATGTTGTTGACTTTTTATGTATAGTAGTTATAACTACTCAATTTGTTCTTGTAAAAATAGATTGTTCTTATAGAAGCCCAAATTTGCTGGCCCATCATAGAATGTATAGTAGTTATAACTACTCAGTTTGGTCTTGTAAAAATAGATTGTTCTTGTAGAAGCCCAAATTTGCTGGCCCACCATAGAAAATAAAACAATGGCCCAAACTAAATCTAACCCAGCAGGCCCCAAAAAAAATTAAAAACCTAGCCCATAACAACAACTTTCAGCAGCAAAGGATGAGGGAGCCCTAGCCACATGCACACCTCTGCCAGGTGCGCCTCTCAAGCTCCTCACACGCCGCCGCTGCCCAAGGCTCGCCTACCACCGGTCGTCCACGCGTCTGACATCTGCGAAAATTAAATATAATGGCAAAAAGGAGGCACGCGGGTAGTTAATAACAATAGACAATAAAGAAGAAGAAGGCATTTTTTAAATTAATTCGGCTATAAAAGCCTGAATCGAACCCTTGTATTTTTTTTACACGCACTTTAGAAATAAAAGGCAGAACAGAGGTTTTTTTGAAGGTGGAACTTTTGCTGTTTTCTTTTTATTTATTTATTGTTATTATTTATCCTTTTTTACAACTTGATTTTAACAAAAATAACATAGTAATAAAAAACGCACCTGATTCGCTCCGAGATTCCGTCGATGGAGGCCCTCCTCTCACAGTCGTCTTTCGCTGTAGGTCGTTTGCCATAATGGCGGCGCGTCGGGACACCGGGGAACCCCAAATAGACGGAGGAGGGTAAATTTTTGTGACAAAATAGCACAAAGTAAGAAAGGAAGATAACATTGATCCTGTCGAGGCCTATCGAAGCTGATCTAAGTTTTCAAAGGGAGAAAGCATGAAAGGATTGTTGACACCATTTTTTTTTGGTAAAACGGGGTCAACTTGGATTTTGAAAACGAAAACAAAAACGGGAGTCGCCACCAATCCTTTTTGATGAGGTGTGATCGGATCACCTCGAAAAGTGGCTGTTTTTAGTAAACAATTTAGATTTATTAAAGCCATACTTTTGGTCTGTGAAATTTAGAAAAAACAGGTTCGGGAGTAGGTTACGTATGAGGAAGGATTAGCACCCTCGTAATTGGTACCTAGTTGATTAATTAGTGTTTTAGTGTCGAAGATTGAAGACTTTGAAGAGTTTTTAAAAATACGATCCTTAAAAAAAACTCGAATAACATGGATTGAAATTTAAGATTCTCTTGTTCCGAGGGAATATCACATCCAGCACGTTAGGACACGATACTTTAAACCATCAAAACCAAGATCACCTTATGGTTTCAAAAACCCATACTTTGAAGTTTTAAGAGGATATTTGGCTATTTGGTCAAACGAGAAATCGAAACCCAGCACGTTAGGGCACGCTTTCTCGAATTCCCAAATGCAAAATATTGCCTTACTTTGAGATTTTAAAAGGATATTTGGCTATTTGGTCGGACGAGAAATCGAAACCCAGCACGTTAGGGCACGTTTTCTCAAACTTCCAAACGCAAAATATTTATTTGGATAAAAAAGGAAATGAAATGCTTAAAATGCACATTTAATTTATTAGGTTTTTAGAGGAATCTTTTAATACGTAAAAAGGAGTTATACATGGCAAATAAAGGTAGTAACATACATTCACAATAATCATAATATAATATGCATCACAAAATACACATAGCATTGATACTAATGAATCTTAATGCTAACATGCATGAATAATAATACATTGATCCTGTCGAGGCCTATCGAAGCTGATCTAAGTTTTCAAAGGGAGAAAGCATGAAAGGATCATTTGGAATTTTGCAATATGTGTATACAATCATTTACTTTTTCCAATATTTTCAGGGAGGTGAATACGTTCTGTTTTGGGTGAACTCTGTTTTTATCAATAATATATGTCTAAATTTCTTTTAGCTGGAGATAAATTAAAGACATTCTAATATACAGCATTCTCTGTTTAGACTTAGTTGATGGATTACAAAAGAAGACGACCTTTTCAACAATGCAACAGAAAAAGAAGAAGAAGAAGAAAAATGCTGCCCTGCTTATTATCAGACGACCCCATTGCTTATTACTTTGATTTAGATTATTAGCATAAATATATAACTCAATAATTAGATTAAATTCGTATTTTAATTAATTAGAATTAACGAAAATTTTATACCTAAGCTACCATTCGAGTTTATTAATTAGATAAACAGGATGACCGTATGCACAAAAAAGAGAGCCATGAAGTCCTAAGGTGGCAAGGTAAGACAAAAAAGAAAATCCCATTTAAAATAGAAATACAACACTACCATTAAACATTACTAATCCTGATAAAATGAAAAACAAACAAACAATGAACAATACCAACTTGAATGACATCGACATTGTTGTCAGCGCATGAGGACATAATAATAACCTATTTAAGGGTTGGAAAGGAATTGTAAGTAGTTCTAGGCATTTTATAAAAAATAACAAATATAACAATAACCTATAATGAGATTAATGTTCAAAAATATTTATCTAATAATAATTTATTAAGAAATAAATCAATACAGAATAATAATTTCATTTAATATTAAAAATATATAACTTAAATTCAATATTTTTTTCAATTATTTTCTTCAAATTATTTAAATTCTCTTTATTTTTAATACCTAAATTGCCTTTATTTCTAATTTCTAAACCCTAAATTTTTCTAATGGCTAAAGGGGAGTTTGTTTCATATATTATATAGATTTACTTTTGTAAATTCACCCTTAAATCTGGGCTTATAAAGTAATGAATGCATTCACCGTTGGAGCAAGTGAAGTTGTCTCAACATTTTGTAGTTTGGACTATCACTAAACTTGTTGGCCTATATTTCTCATTTTCAACCCCAACAACCATTGGCATGTACGATCAATTCGAGTTGAATCGAGAAAAAGATCAAATTAATTAAATTAATGAATGAATCCTACTTATCATTTTAATTCAGTTTAAAGTAGGTTAATTAAAAATATTGTTGACAATATGAGTAATTCTAAGTTAAACACACACAAATACATGTATGAGAAACCACAAATATCAAATTATTATAGCAGGAGGTGTTCAAGAAATCACAATGTAGAATCAAATCATTACAACACAAACAGAATAGAAACTAATAGAATTCAAGCTAAAGCTAACAAATTGGACGAAAACCTACTACATGACAACCGCACATAATGGGGCTCAAAGACTCGCACAACAATTACACATAGGGGGTCCTGAATTTTGTTTACATAAAATAAACCATTATGATTGGCCCTTCATGCAGCAAATTGGTTCATTTCATTGAAGCACAAGCTATGGAATTTCAAGAACAGCTCTATTTTGCACTTGCTTTCACCAAAACCATTGCCATTTTAGTGGTCACCATCCTCGTTAATGGCAACAGAGACTAAAGAGAAGACCCCCAGAGCCAGATGGGGCATTACCTTTTATTGGTCATCTTCATCTTTTTGGAAAAAACCAGCTGCTACATAGGATATTTACAGACATGGCTGGCAAGCATGGACCGGCCTTCTTGATCCGTCTCGGGGTTCATCGAGCACTTGTGGTGAATAACTGAGAAGTTGCAAAAGAATGTTTCACGACCAACGATAAGGTCTTCCCCATACGTCCAAAGTCCATAGCTGTAAAGAATATGGGGTATGACTATAAGATGTTAGGCTTCGCTCCTTACGGACCTTATTGGCATAATATGAGGAAACTAACAATGGTTCAGCTCCTCTCTAGTCGTCGGCTCGAGTTACTCAAGCATGTTCGTAACAATGAAATCGGTAGCTTTATAAAGGGATTGTATGAGTAATCGGTGAAAAATGGAGGCGTTGCTCTTTTGGAAATGAAGGAGAGAATTGGTGACTTACCAACCAATATTATAGTCTGAATGGTTGCGACATTCTTGCATATACTGCAAATCTTTCTAGTTTCTTTGTTTTGGTCATCGCGAGAAGGCCGACAGCCAGATGTTCAACCTTAATTCACATGGTTAAACAGCTAGCCTCAATTTGGTATTCTCAATCGACAGATAAAATCTCAGAGAGAAGGAGATACGGGAGGCTCACCAGCTTGCTCGAGAGATGGTGAGTTTTCTCCAAAGCCATTATAATTGTTATCTTAAAGCTCAAGTAGTACACGCCAAAAAACATGGAGAGCGAGTTTCATTTTTCAACGCTTCATATATATATTTTAGTATCCACAGACCAGACAACCTTAATAATTTCTACTAAAGGAAAAATTATTGAATACTTCTCATTTTCAACCAACAAAATTAGTTGTTTGATGGAAGGATTTTGCGACAGTGACAACCACGTGCTTAATTTGCTTGCTTTCACATTGTATCGAGTAAGAATTTTGGAATTATTGGAAAAATCCATTACTTTCACATTGTATACACTATTTAAGGCATGATGATATTTTTAGTTATACCAAAAAAATATTTAACCTAGCTGAGAATGGGTACCTATGAGTAAGGTCGGGGAAAAGTAGAGGGGCTGGCATGGATTCCGGTCCCCTAAAATGAAAATTTTTTCATTTAGATTTCTTTATACTTTATAAAATTTTAAATTAGTAATTGTAAAATTATATTTTGATTTTTTAAAAATAATAAAAGTTTGATTTAATTCTTTAAAATTTATAAATATATAGGCTACTAAAATGGTGTTTAAAAATTTTGATACTATGTCGGAGTTGTACCATCCAAAAAGTAAATGGACACACCTTTAGAGAAATACCCTAAAGTATTGACTAGGAAAGCAAAAAGCAAAATAGAAATTGCAATGCCATTCAGGGCCAGTTTTTCATTGCTTTTGAAAAGTGCTTTTGAGAAGTGCTGTGGAAAAGTGCTTTTGAGAAGTGCTTTTGAGAAGTGCTTTTGAAAAATTTGAGTGTTTGGCATTGCTGTCAAAAAGTGCTTTTGAAGAATAAAATGTCCATTTTAGACATGATATAATAAAGTAACAAATATGTATTTAAATAATATTTAAATTAGTTAATATTATGATATTTTAACAAAAATATAAAAAAATAATTTATTATAACTTATTGTTAACATTTTAATATATAATATTAATTTTAAATATTTCTAAGTAATTAATATTAATTATTTATTAAATTTAATTAGAATATATAAACTATATTTAAATATAAAAATTAAATATTTGTAATTAGATATTGACACAATTGTATTATTATAAAAATTATTTTTATTTTTAATTAATGCTTTTAACACATTTGTATTATTTTATTTTAAAATGTATTTGAATATATAATTCATATTATATATTAACATAACATAGAAAATATAAACCTAACAAATTAAAATATTACATATATTTAGATTAAAGTTTTAAAAAGGGATAATATTTATATACCAAATATAAAACATTAACCAACCGAAAATTCTGATTGAAATTCTTTCTTACTAGACAAAAGGATGATCTTCATGGCAAAATATTATTGTGTGAGGTTGCATGCTTTATTTGGAGCTGCAATGACTGCAAGGTTGGTCTTAGCACTTGGTTTCTATAAAAATGTTATTTTTAGGTAATGACTTAACACAATATCAAAGTGGTGGGACTAACGTGGATCAATTTTTTTTTTGAAACTAAATTAAAAAAATTACCAAATTTAAGGATTAAGGCTAAAATGGCAATAACTTCTCAACCTTAGGTTTGTATATTTGTAATTAAAAGTTGAAATAAATTTCTTCTTCATTGAAACCTTGGAATATCAACAAAAAGAAAGTGAAATTGGAGTGTTATTTGAACCAAAAGGTAGCTTCTTCTCCACGGTATGACTTTCATCACTTAAGCATGTCTTTTGGGAAGAAAATAAAGTATGCATAAGCATGTCTTTTGGGAAAGAAAAAATGTGCTGATATACCATCTCGACTTGAAAGTAACTTTTGGTTTGACTGTTCTACTACTCAAGCCCTTCAACCCCCACACCACAAAACCAAATTCTTTCAAGCATCTGTCATAGCCATTTCATTTTCATGAATAGAAGCATAAAAAAGTTCATCCATCTAAACTATCTCAACGACACGATGACTTTGAAAAAAAAATACTTATTATTAAGTCAAAATACAATACAATTATTTTATCTTATAATAAATAATAATAGTAATTATCACCAAGAGAGAATGCTGCATATGTATGTTTGTAAGTAAGAAGAATCTTCCAACTATATTAGAGGTTTTTGGCTAAAATAATTGGCTCGTTTCATTCCAGTATCGTTAAAGGGCGACATACTAGGGCTCATAGTCGGGCTCATTCTCGGACTCTCTTCCCTTAATGTACCATTTAGTAAAGCCAACTCCCTAAGCTGTTGTTTCTTATAGTTATCCAAGGATTCATCCTGAAGAATGGTAGAGATGGAGGAGCTGAAACATATACAAAAAAAGGAAAGACTAACTTTAAAAACAACAATAAAATTTTGATTTTGTTCATACCACAGGTTTCAGAAGATTTTCTAGTATGGCAACAGCGTAGTCCAAACGAGAATTTATCACATCTTCGGGAAGTTCAGCCTCCACCAACACATGCAATGGCTCATTAAGGTGTTCGAATTCGAGTTTATCTTTTAGTTTCTCTTCCTACATGTTAAAAATGGGTAAGCAGTCAATGAATAACAAGTGAAGCAACATCAAAGGAGACTCAGTCTTCTTATATTCAAGAAGAAAACGCACAAAAAGAAGCCAACTCTCGTCTTTAATTAGGTCAGACCTTGATTTTGCATAACTGTTTTTTTCACAAGGTACTTTTCTTAGTAAAAGTGATCATTTCATTGATCATAATACTGAAAGTTCTTCATAAAGCATGTGACATGCAAATGAAGATGCATATGATCAGAGCATATATAAGATTAGCCGAGCAATTTTCGCATCACCTACAGTCCAATATGGCCTTGTATTGGGAGGAGAGATGAAAAAATAAATATCATAAAAGAATTTACAGTTGACTTTACCTTAACAGAATCCTTGATAGAACTTTTGCCTCTTATGTACACCCTACACTCAGTCACAGATTCAACTCTCTTTAGGGAGTTTCCTCGTGGTCCCAATATTCGACCAACAAAATTATACTACAAAGGGTGAGAGTCAGTAATATTGTCTTAAAAGAACAAGAAAACTTCACTCGAGGTTTCAGCTTTACTTACACTAGGATATTGATCCACAGGTACATTGAGTCTAACAACTTTCTTTACAAGCGGTGTTGTTAGAGCTCCTGGCAACCAGGCCAACCCATTGATGCAGCTTGAAAGGAGCAACTCGTTGCAGATGCCCATTTTCCTGAAACAGATAATCAGGTCAAAGAAATTTCCTTTTCCTTTTCAGTGAACATTGATGAGAAGAGAATTTTGTATCATATTGGGGGCTGATAACAAGGCACTTATATTCATTAACCTCGTAAGAACTTACAAACTCTTTTTGGCCATTTGTTAGGAGGGGAAGGGAGAGTAGTAGTAAAAACAAACAAGTCTTTTGTTACTGCACCAATGGCTTAGTTAACAACAATTAAATGCTTTTAAATGATAAAATACATAAACATTATATGGCATCACCTCTGTTTGCATTATGGACCATCCTTCCAAATCCATTTGTCTTCCACTGGGATGATGACCAAATGACCTAATAGGAATATCATGCTCAAATCTCTCATGATCCAATAAACTCGGACTAAAACCTGAGACCCTTCTGATCTCTGCAATGCAAAAGGGTTAAAAATGGAAAAGTTAGTTGATATATTGTCCAAATTACATGCTTTAGTAGAACTCTCTAGGTTCTGCTTGGTACAAAGGATGGAAAGGCGCGATAATGGAAAATTTGTTAATTGAATGGTTAAGCTACAAGTAGGAAAGTTATTACGAATCTTAACCATTTGATTAACAAATTTTCTATCCTTCCTAGCAAGCAAAGCCTTAAAACCACACTTAAAATCTAGATTATGCCATTCCACTAATATGGAGGTTTAAAGTTTTAATTCATTCAAGAATTACTCGATAATCAATTGAACCCTTACTAGTTTAAATCATTAGTGTTTTATACTTGTATACATGTGATTGAATCTTTATATTGCAGGATAAAGAAAAGGAAAACAGAAGATTCAATAACCTTGATTAAGAAGCCCGGTGCATTAAGGAAGAACTTGTGTGAAAGGTCCGAGCTTCTCTTTCTCTGTTAATAATTCAGCTAAGTATCTGCTATTGTTTACTTGATTTTAAAACAATCATTAAACATATATAATATATGAAACCAGCAAAACCTACAAGGAAAACAAAAAAACCCATCAATAAAAACATGGTATTGGATTGATTAAAGTGATAAAAATTTGACCTTTCACGATCTGTAGGAATAGATGAATGTCTATGAGGAGAAACAGAAGGAAAACCAGGTGGAGGGTATTGAAAATAACTCCCTGGTAAGATTCTTTCTCCCATCATTATATATATATATATATATTCAACAGCTTCACTGATTCTTCAACCTTCATTCATTCAACAAAGAACCAGAGACTTCTTCAGTGGAGGAGAGGAACAAAGAACCAGAAACTTCTTCAGTGGAGGAGAGGAACAAAGAACCGGCAGAGGAATTGTGTGGCTAAAAAAGTAAAACACCAGCCCAAAAGCACTTCTTGGCTGAAAAAGCTAAAAAAAACTGCTTTTTCATCTGCCCAAAAGTACTTAAAAAACGCAGGAAATTTACAAGAGATGAAGTTCGTTCTTTATTGATTTTCATAGAAAAGTGCTTTTACATGTAAAAGCCCATCTCAGACGCAATAAAGAACGAAGCCTCAAACTCAGAGGTTACTTTAATTGATTTTGCTTGATGCAGCCAATACAAGATCTGGTAATATTGTGTTTCATTCACTCCTTTTGAATATCGATATCATGACCTAAGTATCGATACCTTTTTCCTGGTATCTATACCATGACTTAAATATCGATACCTTTTGCTTGGTGTCATTAGGATGTATGGCGGTGGTAAAAGAAAAAAAACTTATTGTCACTAGTCATAGTGACGACACTAAAAAAATTATTATTTTTAAAAAAGTCAAGTGGTAGAAACCAAGTTATTTTTGTACAAAATTTTTTACTTGAATTATTTTCGTAATTAATCAATTTTTTTGGATCACTTTTGAAAAAAAAACCTTTGGGGGATTGATTGTTAATTAGTTGTTAAAATGTAACAAGAGTGAGAAATTAAAACATTTTACATATCAATAGATGCTTACATAATGATTACATAGCTCTTCAAACAGGGAAAACAAAAAAACGTTATGCATTAAGCCATGCAGCCTAGTAGGACCAAAAGCAATGCGTGGAAACCTAGCTTTTGTTTTATTGCACATTTGGGAAGACCTTAGATTTCGTTTTCCGAGAATGCACGCATGGCTGGACCCCCAAAAAGCAGACAGTCGAAAATCACACCAAATAAAGTAGGCTCTTGACACCGAAAGCGAGTTACCAGGTGACCTGCCGAATAGGTTGAATGGGGGATAGGTCCACCAAAAAGTTACAGCGGCCGTATATCAGAATTAGATTAGTTTAATTACTTTCATTTCAACCCCTTAATTTAACTCGATTCTTTTTATATTGGATGTTTCTGTGGGTATCTAAGAGACAAGTCATGTGTCCTTTAAAGACAAACTCTTGAATCCATGGAGTATAGTAGAAGTCAAAGAGAGTCGGTAGAGGTTTTGCCTCTGGAAAATTTTTAAAAATTAAATTACTCAATTTAGTTTTTTTAATTAATAATTTAATTTAAACATTTTTAATACAAAAATTTTAATTTCAATTTTAATTTTAACCTTTTAAATTTTATAATATTATCTCACTTTCTTTAAACAAAATTTTTGACTTCATCCCTTTCGTGTAATCATATGAAAAGTGATGTATTAAGCAAAATTATGGAAGTAGTGCCATCAATTATATTTTTCAACGTATGCACCTTTTGAAGGAATAAAGCATGTCCAATATTAATATTATTATTATTCGTTGTTTAATAATAAAATTAAGAGTAAATAAATGTTAAGGGATACCATGATATCATGTTTGTATTTTGATATTAGAAAATATTTAACTTAGTCGGTTTAGTCTTAATTCGATTGGTATTGGTATTGTTATCAGTATAGAAAGATGTGAGTTCGAGCGTTCTAAAATGTGTTTATCCTATATCTGATTATTATTATTACAATCCTAACATAAATTAAATACTGTTATTAGTTAGATATTTGAATTTGTAAAAATTCAAATTTAAATGCATTAAAATTTCTTTTTTTTTTTTAAGGCTAAGAGTCAATAGAAAATGAAAAACAAATCAGTTGAGCCATTGAAAAAGAAGTGCACTCTATTGGGTCTTTAATGACAAAAAAAATCAAGTAAACCATTTTGTTAACAAAAACTATTAGTTAACCGATTTGATCATTAACAATGTTGATGTGGTTGATGACATCCGCCAAGAGATGACACATGCATGTGGCAGGATGCTAATGTGGCATGCTGTTTCAGAATTTTTTTAAATATATATAAAAATAAAAATATTTAATAAAAATTACACCTAAAAAGAATCTATACAAATGGTAGTCAAAGTTCATTTGAAACTAGACAACCATTTGTCCAAATTCATTCTAGATAAATTCGAGACTATAAAAAATAGAAATTATAAAAAATTATTAATAATTATTTAAAAATTATAAAAATTATAAAATTAAATATAAAATATAAAATATAAAAAATATTAATATTAATATTAATAATTCATAAAAGGTGTAAAATTAAAAAAATGCACCTCTAGAATAAACTTGAACTAATGGTTGTCCTAATTCATTCTAGATGAGTGCAAAACTGTAGAAAAATTAAAAATTATAAAAAATATACATTAATAATTGTAAAAAATAAAAAAATCATAAAAATTATAAACTCATGTCACTATTATATAAAATAAAAATTATATTATATTTTTATGTCAATATTGCACATTTGAAATTGGGTACTTAAAAATAATTTTAGATTTTTATTCTTTTTTCATATTTGAATTTTTATGTCAATAATTTTTAATTTTTTTATAATTTTTTTAAATTATTAATATTTGTTTATAATTATTAATATTTTTTTTATAGTTTTGAACTCATTAAAAATGAACCTAGACAAATGGTTGTCTAAATTTAAATAAACATGAACAACCAGGTGTAATTTTTATTAATTATTTTTATATTTTATATATTAAAAATTGTTGGTGTGGCATGTCACATGTCATCTCTTGGTGGATGTCGTTAGTCATGCCAACACCGTTAACAATCAAATCTATTAACTAATGATTTTTATTAACGGAAGGACTTAGTTGATTTTTTTGTCATTAAAATTTCAATATAGAGTAAACATTTTTAATAATTCAATTGATTTTTTTCATATTTTTATTAAAGGTCTTTTTGACCCTTAAATATTTATTTAATATATATAATCGAAATTATAAATATTTTTATAATCAGTCTATTACTCAAATAAGTAACGTGGATTTAAAAAATATATATATTTAAATTATCTGTCAATGTTTGTTTCGAATTCATTATAGATAATATTTTTAAAATTTGATGCGACAATATTCAAATCGAATATCCGAATTCACAATCCAAATTATTATCCCTAAAATCAAACATGATGTAATGACCGAACAAAGCACCTACATGAAATGCAGTCTTTTATTTGGATTGGATTCAAATTCCAGTAGTAATTAAAATCAACTGGTTTAGGCCCAATTAATCATCAATTAGTCTGGAGATTTCATGATTGAGCCGTTTGCAAAGTGGTTAATTCAAGGCCAAGACAGCAAAACTGTACAGACAAATACCACGTTATGGAGAAGTTGGTTGGTTTATTGGAGTTTACTGCAGATGATCTTGGCTTTGTTTGTTGTCCCTGTTGGGTGGTTCAATGATTTAGTCGAAAAAGAGAGCAAGCATTACAAACCGTGGTAAAAACCACAGTGAGGACATAACCAAAACATGACAGGCCAATGCACCACGGAAAACCCCAACAAAAGCAAATTACACACAAATAGACACCAGATTAACTGTTCTGTTCGAGTTTGTCAGCGTCTCCATTGGTTGCTTTGGGAATATAAGCCATATCTCAACTCTGTCTGAACCAAACTAGCACCACTCTTCAGCCACCATGGAGTTGAATTAAACATCACTAATACTTAAGACATATACAAAGCAGAAATATATATTTGTTCATTCCTACATGAATTTGTAGACGTACGTTTGTGAAGCTTTAAGACCTCACTCGGATTCTATGGAAATCCTCACCGTCTTGTTTGGAATAAAGAGTGATCATAGCATTAATCCTTGTTTGAACAAAACGGCTCCACTCGGAGCCGTTGATGCAGTACATGTTGTCACCTTCACTCCGGCATTGAAAATGCCACCATTGGAACCCATCTGTCACCGTTAAAATGCTTGTACCACCGGGAAGTGCATGGCCACGATAAAGAAACCTCCACCTTGCTTGATGGTGCGTTACGAGATTAACTTCCCCGATCACCGTCATTTCTTCGGATCCACAAAAGGATCGATAGATAATACAACTTTTCTCAGACTTTAGCCCTAGAAATAATGTAACCCGATTGCACTTATATAGGCAAGTTCCCATCATCATTTCTCTTACTTCACATTTTTTTATTTATTTCATACCTGTTTTACCGTCTATGTTCATAAATTATTTGTATCTCTCTTAAGAATATCGTTTTAAAAATTCAAACCACTTATATATAGACAAGTTCTCGGCATCATTTCTCAAACTTCACTTCTCCTTTTTTTTTTCATATCCGTTTTATTGTCTATATTCGGGATTTATGGTTACCTCTCTCAAGAATATCGTTTTAAAAATTCAAATCCATATTTACTCTTTGAAAATAAAATGTACCCTATCAATACAGCCAACATCCATCAATAACTTCACATTGTCTTTGTTTATTGAGGATGTTTGTTTAGTGGGGCGTTGGCTCTATTTCAACACTACTTTATTCTAGGTGAAAGTACTTCTATTATACTATTAAATTCATGAATTTGATTTTTATACTATATTTAAAAGAATCACATAAAAATTATTTTTTTATTAGTTTAACTCCAAAGAAGAAATAAAATTCAATAAAACTTTTGAAGAATTCAATAAATTTCATAAATAAATACTCTTCAATAAATTTCATAAATTTAATTTATTATTAAATAAATTTAAAATAAAATAAACTATTTCATACATTGTTATAGATATTTCATTTTATTAGGTTTTGCCTCCACAATCTTAACCTCGTCAAAAGTGACACATCACCAAAATTAAGAATCAATGAACACATATTTAAGATATCTAGAACTCTCCAAGTACTCTACCTTCTCAGGGATAAGTGTTAAGCTTTCTTTTACATAATTCTTAACCTTTATTTAGTCTATTTCTATTCATCAAGACCCTAGGTCAAGAGAAAACTACCCACGTACTCCTCTAAATACCTCACTCAACCTAGAGAGAGAATCTTTTTCTTCCAACTACAACTTCCTTCATCATGCAGAAGAAGATAAAAGATACAACTTCCTTCTTCATGCCTTACTCGAGAACCAAACCTAGCTCACCATAATCCCTTACTTATATAGCTCCTCACACGCCACCATATGAATCGTCCTCTCTATTTTCCTCCATTTCCCATCAACATACATTGAATAATAATATTACCTTATACTATAAGCATATAACTATCCAGCTAATAACTATAAAAATATATATAAAAAACGAAAGCCAATATATTATCACACAGAAGTATTCCGATCAATGTAAATAGTTCCGATACAAAATTGATTTTGGGACAGTAAAGTGAGAACCGGATCATCCTAATAGACAATCAAATCCTAAAAGGGCACGTTTTTTGATGAAAACGAAATACCCTGAACTGTATTGGCGAAAAAAGCAAAAAGGGGGGAACAAAAATTGGAATGATATTCATTTTCTAATTTCTCTTGGACATGTGATCTCGTGGTTTTTTGTGCATGCAGTCTTGGATCTTGTCCTCTAGGTTTTTGTGCAACCAGTCTGGAACCGTTGGTTCTCTTTGTTTCTTTGTGCATAGATTTTGTTTACTTTAACCAATCATTGTGTCCCAAGGCCAAAGGCGGGAACACCATTGTTATGGAACTCAAAAATAAGTTTTGACATTCAATGGAGATACGCTCACCATCGATAATGTTTGATACTAGGGAAATCAACTCCATTTTCATTATCATTTTCTTTCAAGCTTTCTGTTGATATATGCTCACCATTGATATCTTTCAAGTTTCAAAGTATAGGGAGAAAAACAACTTCCATCCTAATCTTAGCATGCTGCGTGTATCTCATGCTTACGTACATAAATCAGTTTTTAACAATAAAAATTGATGAAATTTTTAATAGAGTGACCGAAATTTTCTTTTTTTTCTGTATTTTTTATGTTTATTTTACGGTCCATATTCAAGATTCGGGGCTACCCCTCTTAACAATGTCATCTTCAAAGATTAAATATGTATCTCCCATTGAGAATACAATATACATTTATCATTACACTCAACACTAACTTCCTTTTTTTTAATAAGATGGACAAAATATAATTTAATTTCTAATAATACAACTTTCATAACACTTTTATCCAATAAATTCATATATAATCATTACATACCTTCTCAAACAGGGAAAACAAAAGAAAATAATGCATGGAAACCTAGCTTTTTTCTCTTTTACTTTTGTTTTCTTACGCACGTGGGGTGATCCCCCAGATTTCTTTTTCCTAGAATGCACGTATGTTTGGTCCTCAAATCCTTGTCTTTACTAAAAAAGCAGATGGTAAACAAACAATCACATAAAATAAAGCATGTGTTAAGAGACAATGACTGATAGGTTTGAGAGACAATGACTGAGTGACCCGCCGAATAGACTTAATGGGGTTAGGTCCACCAAAAAGGAACGGCGGATACAAGAAGATTTTTCTGATGAGAGGGTGCGATGTCTGAGGATACACAAGAGAGTGGTAGTTTGTCCTTTAAAGACAAGCTCTTGAATGCATGGGGCAGTAATAGAAACAAATATATATACTCCTCTGGAAGAGGATGGCGTTGAATTACATGAGAGTGATGTATCCATCCGAGGTTGTCCACCCATTAAATTTTCGGAACATGTGTACTTCTGAGGGTGAAGTATCAACAAGACTTATGATATTTGGAAACATGTGTACTGGAAGGACATGGATTATCTTTCACCATTTTAAGCTGACTTTATTTACAAAATCTATTTGCAACATGAATCATCACTCATTTGTTGTTTAGATACAATCAAAAAGCTGTACAATCCAGAATTATCAATAAACTGACATACACTTTTAACTATTCTAAATTGTTGTCCTAATTGATGTTCAAACATAGCATGTAAGGGATAAAATAGATGTCCAGACAAATTTCTCCACAATCTCCAAAATTATGATTGAGGGTCTGCTACATAGAGTAGAAGATGAGCTCTCCCCAGTATTTGCTTTGGCTACTGTAGGGATGGACATATAAAGGAGAACTGTCCCATGTTAATTGATTATGTTTTTATTTTTTATTTTTATATTTTCAATCAAATTTAGCTAATAAATTTTTTGTTCATCTTTTTAAGTGAAAGGGTTACAAAGAAAAGCAAAATTGTATAAAAAAAAATTAAATTATACAATGTGTAAATATTGAGGGTTACATTTTTTTAAATCAAGACTGAATTAACACAATATATAAATGGTGAGTGTTAAAAGTTGTCATTATGCCAATTTTAAAAGTTGCCACCGTTAGCTTGCTAGTGACCAAAAAAGAAAAAAATTGAATAGTTTAGTAACCATTTTGTAATTTTTCTTAATTTGTTGATTAAAAATAAAATTTACTAATAATTAAGTGACTATTTTATAACTTTTCATAGTTCAGTAATAGAAAACATATTTACTAATAGTTAAGTGACTATAACATAATTTTTTTTTGATTAAAAATTGTTTTAACTTGAAAAAAAGCAATACTAGTAAACAAAACTTTAACCTCTTTCGCCCATGGAGGACAACGATATTGAGAGCAACAATGGAGCTGGTCATGAGGATTAAAGCCAATACTTTACCCAAGGTTTCTAGAAAACAAATAGTCATTATGAATTTTGTATGTAAAAATAATAAATTGACAAAGTTACTAATCTGTTGGATTAAGCCCATTTAATCATCAATTAGTCTAGAGATTTCATGATTGGGCTATTGGCTTGGAAGAAGATATAAGAAGCCAGTGAAAGATGGAGCAAATTATACAACTATATGCACAAAAGCAAAAGAGCCCTATGGTACAGAGAGAATGAAAGAGTAGTGCTAAATCTTTTACATGCTGGAAGGTGCTTAATTTAAATACTTTGGCAATACTCTTTCGTTCACCAAATTTCAGATAGGGATGAATTGGTGAGACCAATTCCAGTATTTTCGTTACATCTATTTGGCCCGAGCTAAGTTTACTCTATGTGAAAATTAGACCAAAGTTTAGGATAGAATGCATGTTGCAAGGCTCAATGATGATGCTTTTCTTTTGCATTGATTAATGTAAATTTGGAAAATGTTTACATATGATAATGAATTATTTTTTAGTTCTCAAAAAAAGTTGATAGTTATGTTTATTGAGTTGTTAGGCTAAATTGAAATGAATTCAAAATATTTACAATCCTATTTTGAATATGTATTTCAGTGTTCTTATTTTTTAAATATGCACTTCGTTGTTGTTTTATTCTGAAAATATGCACTTTGATGTTGTCTTGTTCTAAATACACTCTTTAGTGTTGCCTTATTCTAAAAATAAACACTTCGGTGTTGTCCTGTTCTGAATACGTACGCACTTCGGTGCTATTTTAAAAATACATACTTTAATCTGTCCTGTTCTGAAAATACGCATTTCAGCGTTGCCTTGTTCTGAATATGCACTTTGGTGTTGTCCTGTTCTGAAAATACACACTTTGATGTTGTCTTGTTCTAAATATGCACTTCAGTGCTGTCTTGTTATGAAAATACACACTTCGGTGTTGTCCTACGCATTTCGGCGTTGTCTTGTTTTGAAAATATGCATTTCGGTATTGTCCTGTTCTGAAAATACACCACTTCAATGTTGTCTTTCTCTAAATACACATTTTGGTGTTTTCCTGTTCTGAAAATACACACTTGGCAAAGTTGATTTATCAGCTCAAACATTACCTAATTACATCAAGTACATTAACAACTTAGTTCAAATCAAACTAAGTAACAAAACAAACACTTGAAGTAACTAAATGAATCAGCAGCATGAGCTTTAGCTGCAACTGCAAGGCTCGGCAGCTTGGTCTGCTCCTTGTGCTGCATGGAAGCCAGCTTCAACAGTTTCTCTTGTTAATCGTGAGACATGTCAACAGTATGAAATTCATAAACTTATTCAAACACCCAACATATGAAAGCGTGGTTTTTAGCTTTGTGGCCCAAAGTATTGCTTAAAAAGTTGGTTTGCTTTTATGTCCTTGCCTACGAAACAACACCAAAACTCGTGAATATATATTATATATTGAAGTTGGGGGGGGGGGGGGGGCAATTGATGTTTCACCTTTTTTAACAAACAATAACACTGCGCATTTCTCCGAGAAAGTGATGGGAAAAAAACCTGTATGGATGTTTATGTCCTTTAATTCAATCTGGGAAGCAGAATAGATAACATGTATGGATGTTTATGTTCCACCATCAGTTTCCCGAAGCGACGCCACTCTATTCTTTATTTATTACTCGATAAGTGAACCTGCATTGCATGTATTGCATGTTGGCTGAGTGAAAGCCCTGGAATAGCTGCTCCTAAAGCTACACCTTTAGAGGTTACTCTTACACCAAAATTACCTTCCATGCTCTATAGGTAACTGGTGCAAGCTGCATATAGCTTGGTTCACAATTCATTTTGGTTGAATACATATATGTCTCTGCCTAAAATGTCTTTCAAATCAATTACTTTGGCATTTTTCTTTACCAATATAGAATATTCAAGTAAAATGGTGTATATATATATTCTTCATAATCAGTTCACCTTATGTTCGAGGTAATAATAAACTTTAGGGTGCAAGCATAGAAGTGATGAAAGTGAGAGTATATATAATTAGATTTCATTGATAACTAAGCTTAAGGATTACAAAAGAAAAAGACATTTTTTTTTTTAAACAATGCAACAGCAGAGAGCAATGGTGCCTGGCTTGAAGAAAGGTGCACCAACCATGATAATATCATATACTTTCATTCCTACCCTTACACAAATAAGCTCTCTAGTCCCTCATTATCACCTTCATTCTGTGGAAGTTCTCACCGTCTTGTTGAGCATAAAGAGTGAGCCTAGCATTGATCCTTGGTCCAACAAAGCCGCTCCACTCTGTGCAGCGGATGCAGTGCATGCCTCCTTCAATCAGGCAGCATTCAAACCGCCACCATTGATTCTCGTCTTCCGTAACCGTTAAAACAATCGGAACACCCGAAAGTGTACGGCTACGATCATGAAACTTCCACCTTTGCACATGGCGTGCTTCGAGGACAACTTCGTTGATGATCACCTCCATCACTTCAGCTCTGCTAAATGAAACCCGCCCCCCTTTTTTTTGGTTCCTCAAAACTCAGAAGAAGAACGTAACGTAATGTGATTTATATCCAATATCCTCATGCAATCCGTATTTTCCGCGATTACTGACTCTGTTTCTTTTTGAATCACGTGCTTTGCTTGCTCTATAACTTGCAAGGACTGAATTATATTGAATTCCAAGGCCTAATCATCGCTTGCAGGCTATACTCCTGAAAAAAGGGATGACATACCATTGACTAGGTTTTCTTTATTACCATTTTGATTAATCCAAAGGCATTTTGGTTAATCATGTGCTTTGCTTCCTATATAACTTGGATCAGCCTCCCTTTGGATCTAAGGGACTGGTGCCCCCTCCCTAAATTATAATTTATAAAATTTTAAAATTAATAATGCACTTTGATCTTTTTTTTAAAATATAAATCAATTATAAATAGACTATTAAAATGACAAAATTATATTTTTACTATCATAAAAATATATAATTTAATTTTGTCTAAAAAATAATTTTGACTTCGCCCCTAGTTTCACATGACTTACGGAAAATATCTTTTGTATTTTCTTGTGTTTGTTTCACAAAAAACTAGTCCACAAGCTCGCCTCACTCGAAAAAAAAATAAATTGTTTTAAAAAATAAAATTATAGAAACTAGTTTTAACAAATGGAAAACATAAAAAAATTACGTTAAAAGAAATGGAGAAGGGAGAAAAAATAGAGAGAGAAGCAAAAGAGAGTGAAAAATAAAGGGGAAAAAAGGAAAGTTAAAAAAAAATAAAAGGAAAAAAAATTAAATTGCTTAAAATGAAAAAATATGGGGACCAATTGTATAAATTAACCTTTTTTTTTTTTTTGAAATGATGATTTAACGTGCCATGTTAGCTTATCGTTGCACCATTAATGATTATTAATAGCTCAGTAACTAAAATGTTACAACCCGATAACGTAAGTCACTAAAACGTAACATTTCAAACATAAGTGACTAAAATGTAATTGAAATTAAACAAAAGTGACTATTTTGATAGTTTACCCTTTTCCTAATTAATAAAAGAAATAAAATTTTCAAATTTTGCATCCCATTTTCCTTGATTTATTTTTCAAATTTTGTCAAACCAAAATATGAGAATTGTGTATCCCACTGAAGCCTACGAGAAGATAACTCTTGTGTTGAAATATTATAACTCTTGAGTTGAAATTAGAGTTGCTCATGGGTCGGGCCGGGCCCACAAAAAATTTTGGCCCATGTCCTAGGCCTGGGCCCGACCCTTTTTTAATAAATACCAAAAAAAATTTTAGAAAATTAAAAAAAGTCTTTTAAAAATATTTAAAAAAGTATTTTAAAAATATTTAAAAAAGTATTTTAAAAATATTTTTAAAAATAAAAAAATAAATTATATTTATCATATTCGGGCCGGGCTGGGCCCGGGCCAAAAAAGTGGTGCTCGAGGCCCGGCCCGTTTTCTAAACGGACCTCATTTTTTTGCCCAAGCCCATATTTCGAGCCTATATTTTTACCCAAACCCTCCCATATTTCGGGCGGACCGTCAGGCCGAGCCGGGCCGCCCGGCCCATGAGCACCTCTAGTTGAAATATTATAATAGGTGGCATGAATGAAAACATGCAGTAGCAATATTCAACATGTGCAGGCGAACCGAGAGCTGATATGTGACCAGTTGGAACTATTCTTGGTACTGCTAGCTTGAGCTCGACGTATGATCAAAGATTACTTGAACATGTGGATCCAGAAATAGCTAGGCATGAGAAGACAGTCTCCCACTCAAAGGCTCGGTTTAAATAAAAGTAGAAAGCAACCATGATAATATGATATACTTCATCCCTTCACCTTTACACAAATAAATTATCTAGTTCCTCCTCACTATCACTCTCATTCTGTGCCACCGGATAGTTACAATTGTACCTGAAATTATTTAGATTTCATAACTTGTGTTATTTGAAATCGCCAAACTTTTGAAACAAAAAACAATTGGGCTATAACCTTGTTGATTTTGAAACAAAAAACAATTGCGTCATCTCCCCTGTTATTGCAGAGCTTTCTTCTGTCGTGCGACATATATATAAAAATCAAAACAGAGTTTGAAAACATGAATCTCGAACCCCTGTTTTTGAGGGCTTTTGGGGATTTTTAAGCTTCTAGCGATCTCGCGTTATTACAGATTATGATATGTTGGGAAGTTTATGAAAGCCAGATCAACAGACATGCGACAAAACTTTAAGGATGAGCATCGAGATTTTAGTTCTCGCAATAACCAAAACAAAACCTTTCGGAAAAAAAAAGAAGAACAAACAGAGCTTGTAATCGCGATCAATGTGCATTGTTTAACATGCATTTGTCTTTGTTGGCTCGAGTTAGAAGAGCTGAGTTTGGATTTAAATACCCATTCAGAGGACAAATCCTTCTACCAGAACTGCAAATCACATTACATTCTTGTTCTGAGTTTTGGGGAAACAAAACTTGTTTTAGTTTGAGCTGAAGATATGGAGCAGATCGACGCAGTTAATCTAGTAGCTAACCATGTTCAAAGGTGGAGGCTTCGTGATCGTAGCGGAACACTTCCTGCTGGTCGGTTTGTTTTAACTGTTACGGAAGACAAGAATCAATGGTGGCGGTTTGAATGCCGGAGTGAAGGAGACAGGCACTACATCACCGGCACCGAGTGGAGCCGCTTTGTTCAACCAAGGATCGATGCTAGGCTCACTCTTTATGCTCAACAAGACGGTGAGAACTTCCACAGAATGAAGGTGATAATGAGGAGCAACTAGAGAGCTTATTTATGTAAGGGTGTAGGACTGAAAGTATATGATCTTATCATGGTTGGTTTCTGCTTTTATTAGTGTAACTTTGTTTAAGCTAGGCAAACAGAAGAGCTCCGGCTCCAAGATTTGCCTTTGTTTTTATTTTTATTTATTTAATCTACTATTGTTATTTTTAAAAAAATTTTAAAAAAAGAAATAAATAAAATCAATCAAGAATTTGGAAAAAAAGAAAAGAAAGAGATATTAGTATATTTATTTTTATTATGTTAAAAAAAGTTTTAAAAATTTTGATTGAAAAAAAAAAATTGAAAAATTAAAAAAAATTGTCCACATGGTCTGAGGTGATCTACATGGCTTAGATACATGGGTGTGTCTCAAGCCGTGTGCATAATGAAATTAATTTTTTCAATTTTAATTTGGCCCACATGAGCACAAATAGTTACACAGGCTGGAGATACATCAATTACGATTATAGTCCTCATCAAATACACATCAATTACAATAATAGTCTTTATCAAAGTAGCCTAAAAAATATTATTAAGAATATTCTAATAAAGTTTAAGATAATTCAATAATATCTAATATAAGTTTTCAAGACATTCAATCCATTCTTCTCAATTCAAGGAATTCGATTTGCTTGATCCCAATCAATCTAATCTACAATGATTTACTTCTCCAAATAACCAATCTTCAAATACGAGCCAACACTCGTCCACTAGATCAACAAGGTTATAACCCAACTGTTTTTTGTTTTAAAATATTGTTGATTTCAAATAATACAAATTATGAAATCTAAACAATTTCAAGTATAATTGTAACTATCGGGTGGCACAGAATGAGGACAATAGTGAGGAGGAGCTAGATAGCTTATTTGTGTAGAGATGAAGGGATGAAGTATATCACATTATCATGGTTGCTTTCCGCTTTTATTTAAACCGAGCCTTTTAAGTAGAAGATCGTCTAAGCCATGCAATTGTATTCCATTTATTATTTTTATGTATTCTTTTAATAAAATTATGCAATTTGATATCTCTTGCTTCCCATTTCTTAATTTAATAATTATGTTTTACCGTTCAACACCATTTTTTAATAATATTTTTGTACAATAAGCAATGGATTTGTGAGAAAATAAGCAGGGTTGGTTTCGGGTTAAATCGATAGAATATGTAAATATTAAAGGGTTAAATTTATTATTAGACCAATAAATAAAACGCTCGTGCTAGTTATCTGTTGGGCGAAGGTCAGGCGATATATATACACGAATCAAAAGAGAGTTTGAGAACACAAATCGCGAACTCCCGGGCCTAAATCCAACCAAACCTCAGCTTTGTAAATTCGTCATCTCCGCTGTTATTGCAGAGCTTTTCTCTGTCGTATGACATATATATATAAATCAAAAAAACATGAATCTCGAACCCCTGTTTTTGAGGGCTTTGGGGATTTTTAAGCTTCTAGCGATCTCGCGTTATTACAGATTATGATATGTTGGGAAGTTTATGAAAGCTAGACCAGCAGACATGCCACAAAACTTTAAGGATGAGCATCAAGATTTTAGTTCTCGCAATCACCAAAACAAAACCTTCTGGAAAACAAAGAAGAAAAAACAGAGCTTGTAATCGCGATCAATGTAAATTGTTTAACATGCATTTGTCTCTGTTGGCTCGAGTTAGAAGAGATGAGTTTTGCTTTAAATATCCATTCATAGGACAAAACCTTCTACCAGAACTGCAAATCACATTACATCCTTGTTCTGAGTTTTGGGGAAAAAAAACTTGTTTTAGTTTTAGCAGAGCTGAAGAAATGGAGCAGATCGACGCAGTTAATCTAGTAGCTAACCATGTGCACAGGTGGAGGCTTCGTGATCGTAGCGGTACACTTCCTGCTGGTCGAATTGTTTTAACGGTTACGGAAGATGAGAATCAATGGTGGCGGTTTGAATGCCGGAGTGAAGGAGACATGCACTACATCACCGGCACCGAGTGGAGCCGCTTCGTTCAACCAAGGATCGATGCTGGGCTCACTCTTTATGCTCAACAAGACGGTGAGAACTTCAACAGAATGAAGGTGATAATGAGGAGGAACTAGAGAGCTTATTTGAATGAAAATATATGATATTATCATGGTTGGTTTCTGCTTTTATTACTGCAACTTTGTTCAAGCCAGGCACCATTGCTTTCTGCTGTTGCATGGTTTAAAAAAAATGTCGTTTTCTTTTCTAATGCTTAAGCTTAGTTTATAAAATCAAGTGACTCACTTATTTTACCTACAAAATGCAATCTCTAAAGTAACTCCCAAAGAACAGATTAAGTGTTAAACTCCCAATGCTCTATGCAAATCTTGAGTACGTAAGAATTTTTGGACTTGTTAACATAATCTTGTAGCCTAAAAAACATCATTAATAATATTCTAATAAAGTTTAAGATAAATTTAGAGATATCTAACATAAGTCTCTAATTCATTCGATCCATTCTTCTCAATTTAAGGAATTCGATTTGTTTAACCCCTCCAATGACTTGCTTCTCCAAACGATTAATCTTCAAGTATGAGTCAATTGAATTAATCAATGTTATAACTTACGAATCAAATTTTGATACAACTCAATTAAATTCATTCTAAACTTGAAACATAAAATCAATTTCCAATATCTTTAGATTTTGTTAAATTATACTAATCTTCTCAAAGTTAGATGTTGAATTTTCTACTACTTATGCATTGAAATTTTTCTATTTTTTTCAACCTTTGTCGACAACCCTAAAGTTTTCATGCATGTCATATCATTTTATAGCGTGATTTGGCTTTCAAGTATTGAGCGGCTTTTTCACCCAACAGTGATCCTACATCTACAAAATTCAACAAATTTAACTTGGATGTTTTCAAAATTTGTCAATCAAACATAATTAGTTTGTTTAATTGAAAGATATTGCGGCAGTGAGTGATGGTTTCCAGTTATAATCATGTGCTTTGCTCGCTCTTTAACTTGAAGGAATGAATATGGAATTTGCCCAATAATTTTTAAATCTACATTGATAAGCCCTTAGGGTTAAATTCTGCCACTAGTCCCTGTACTACACATAAGGTTTAGTCCCTATGATTTCATTTGCTTATCTTTAGTCTCCTCACTTTATGCACTTTAAACTTTCAATCCTCGTCAAACAGTAACTATTAATTTCATTAATTTTTATCCTCATTAAATAAAAACTATTAATTTCAAAATATTATGCAGCGAACATAATATTACATATATTATGTCATGTCAGTTTATTATTTCTACATATTACTCACAAAAAAAGTTAATCATAGATTTAAAGGCAGTAGTTTGCATCAAAATTGAAATTTCAAAATTCGAAAAATATAGAGACGAATAAATATCTAATTGGTGAACATTGACTAAATCGACCACCTTAGGCATATTTAAAAAAAAAAAGCAAAAAAAATCTTTTGATTTTAGTACTAATTCTAATTTTCTTTTTAATCATAAGATGTATTGTATGCTATGGTCACAGGCTTTAAACTGCAGCCCGTAACACCTAGACATGATTGAGAACTGAACTGCATAACCAATTGCGTATGTGTTATGTTGTTGACTTTTTACGTATAGTAGTTATAACTACTCAGTTTGTTCTTGTAAAAATAGATTGTTCTCTTCATATTTTTTACCAAGATGGTTAAATTAATTTATCATAAATAATATGACGAGCTAGTAGAATAGAGACGCACAAACATCAATAAATAAAGGAGAAAAGTACTGGATAACAAAATTTCAAGCTGATTACAGGAACTTGAACTCTTCAAATAAATCTTAGCTAGATGAGTGGATTTTAGTGACGAAATAGCAAAAAAAACAAAAAAAAAAACAGTTGGGTTATAACCTTGTTGATCTAGTGGACGAGTGTTGGCTCATATTTGAAGATTGGTCATTTGGAGAAGTAAATCAGTATAGATTAGATCGGATGAAGCAAATCGAGTTCTTTGAATTGAGAAGAATGGATTGAATGTCTTGAAAACTTATATTAGATATTATTGAATTATCTTAAACTTTATTAGAATATTCTTAATAATATTTTTTAGGCTACTTTGATAAAGACTATTATTGTAATTGATGTGTATTTGATGAGGACTATAATCGTAATTGATGTGTCTCCAGCCCGTGTGGGTCAAATTAAAATTGAAAAAATTAACTCCAGTATGCACACGGCTTGAGACACACCCATATATCCAGGTCGTGTGGATCACCTCAGACCATGTGGACAATTTTTTTAATTTTTAATTTTTTTATTTTTCAATTTTCTTTTCAATCAATTTTTTTAAAACTTTTTTTAAGGTAATAAAAATAAATATACTAATAATGTTTTTTTTTCATATTTTTGATTGATTTTTTTTTTTTTTAAATAACATAATAGTAGATTAAATAAATAAAAATAAAAACAAAGGCAAATCTTGGAGCCGGAGCTCTCCTGTATGCCTGGCTTGAACAAAGTTACACTAACAAAAGCTGAAACCAACCATGATAAGATCATATACTTTCAGTCCTACACCCTGACATAAATAAGCTATCTAGTTCCTCCTCATTATCACCTTCATTCTGTGGAAGTTCTCACCGTCTTGTTGAGCATAAAGAGTGAGCCTAGCATCGATCCTTGGTTGAACAAAGCGGCTCCACTCGGTGCCGGTGATGTAGTGCCTGTCTCCTTCACTCCGGCATTCAAACCGCCACCATCGCTTCTCGTCTTCCGTAACCGTTAAAACAATCCGACCAGCAGGAAGTGTACCGCTACGATCACGAAGCCTCCACCTGTGCACATGGTTAGCTACTAGATTGACTGCGTCGATCTGCTCCATTTCTTCAGCTCTGCTAAAACTAAAACAAGTTTTTTTCCCCAAAACTCAGAACAAGAATGTAATGTGATTTGCAGTTCTGGTAGAAGGATTGGTCCTCTGAATGGGTATTTAAATCCAAACTCAGCTCTTCTAAATCGAGCCAACAAAGACAAATGCATGTTAAACAATGTACATTGATCGCGATTACAAGCTCTGTGTTTTCTTCTTCTTTTTCCAGAAGGTTTTGTTTTGGTGATTGCGAGAACTAAAATCTCAATGCTTTTTCCAGAAGGTTTTGTTTTGGTGATTGAGAGAGAGATGACGATGCTTTTCGTCAACACATTGAAGGCACCATTTATTACACATATGTTAGGAAGCGCTTCTAAAAGTTTTTCCGACATAGTTATGAATGGCGAGATGATAGAAAACGCTATCAGAAGTGGGAAAATAGATGCTGGGGAAAGTAGCAGAAGGACGGCCTCGAAGAAGAAAGAGAACGAGGTTAACAACACAAGTTCATATTCGAAGACAGTTACAGTGAATCAGCCAGGAAAAATGGCTGTTAATCAGCAGGGATCATCGAAGCAGAGATCTGATACAAGATAAAGTACAGAGAAAATGCAATTTACGCCAATTTCAATGACTTATAGGGAGCTATATCAGAATCTATTCAATGCACACGTGGTTGCCCCTTTCCATTTGAAACCACTGCAGCCTCCATACCCCAAGTGGTAAGATGCAAATGCACGGTGCGACTATCACGCAGGAATTGAGGGGCATTCTATAGAACATTGTATGGCGTTCAAAAAGGTGGTGGAAAGACTTATAAGCTTGGGCGTGGTAAAATTGGATAATTCACCCAATACAGAGAATCCGTTACCTGATCATAACGGAGTGAACATGATAGGTGGGAGCATGGGTAGAAAGATCAAGGAAGACATATCAGAGGTGAAAGTTCCTTTGAGGTGGGTCTGGAAAAATATGGTGGAAAGGGGATTGATCATCCCAAGTTCAGAGAGAAACGTTGAAGGGGTGAAAAATTACTGTGAGTTCCATCACGAGGAAGGACATAAAATCCAGGAATGCACAGAATTCAGAGCCTTGGTTCAAGACCTGATGGATAATAAGGAGATGGAATTTTATAAAGAAGTTAAGGAGGAGGGGAGCATTTGCACATCAGAGGCTTCGAAGGTTCCAAGAGTAGTGCAGCCTGTGGTCATTATCTCGCGACCCAAGAAGGATGAGGTGAGAGCACCAGCAATGCCAAAGATCATAATAAGGAAACCTGCAACCTTTCCTTATCAAGACAGTAAGAAGGTCCCATGGAACTACGAATGCAATACGACTGTCCCAGGAAGTAAGACGGCAAAGAGCCAGTGTGTGAGTACCAATCCAGAGTCTATGAAAGAGGCTATAATAGGGGAGCAAAAAGGGAAAGTAGTTGAGCCAGTGAAGGAGGAAGAAGCTGTAGAATTCCTCAAATTTTTAAAGCATAGCGAGTATAATGTCGTTGAGCGGTTGCATAAACAACCTGCGCGCATATCTGTACTGTCTTTACTCTTGAATTCCAAAGTGCATCGAAATACATTGATGAAGATGCTAAATGAGATCTATGTGTCCAAGGATATTTCTGTCAGTAAGCTAGATCGGTTGGTTAATAATATCAGTGCTGATAATTTCATATTTTTCAATGATGATGAAATACCTTCGGGGGGCATGGGATCTACCAAAGCTTTGCATATCACTGCACGATGCAAGGGGCGTGTTTTGCTAGGAGTATTGATTGATAATGGATCAGCTTTGAACGTATTGCCATTATTCACATTGAATAGGCTACCTATAGACAGTTCGCACATGAAAACGTGTCAAAGTGTAGTGAGGGCATTTGACGGTACAGAAAGGAAGGTCACGGGAAGAATTGAGATACCCCTACTGATTGGTCCAACAGTTTATGAGGTAGATTTTATTGTGATGGATATCAAACCTTCCTATAATTGCTTATTAGGGAGACCATGGATACATTCGGCAGGGGCAGTTCCGTCATCATTACATCAGATGTTGAAATTAGTGTCAGATGGTCGGTTAGTGACAATAAAAGCTGAGGAGGATATAATAGCAACTGTATCCGATGAGATACCGTACGTGGAGACCAATGATGAGTCAGTTGAATGCTCATTTTGATCTTTGGAGTTTGTAAATGCAGCATTTGTTCCTGAAGAGAGCAAAATTGTGGCTCCAAAATTATCCAAAGCCACAGAGATGGGTTTACAATTGTTGGTAGGAAAAGGAGCTTTACCCGGGAGAGGGCTGGGGAGATATCTTCAAGGGAAGACTGAGGTTCCAATGTTGAAAGAAAAACAAGATCATTTTGGCTTAGGATATAAGCCGGATAGAGGACAGGTAAAGAAGGAGATAGAGAAAAGACGGGAAAGAAGAAAGGCGCGTTTGGATGGGGAGGAATCTAAGTGGGAGCCAATGAAAATTCCTCACATATCCAAAACTTTCGTATCTGGAGGAATCATTCATCAGGAGAGAAGGAAATCAGTTGAGGAAAACATCGAGGAGGTGTTGGGACATATGCACATTAATGCCATTCATGAGCATGGGAATGAAGAAAGAAGTTGGCTAGACATTCGTCCTTATGAGCCTGGGAGTGTTCTAGACAATTGGACTGCGGAAGAAATACCTAAAGTCTTTAGAACTGTCTCAGAGTAATATTCAGAACAAGCTTGTTGTTTTAGCCTAGAAATAACAAGAATTCTTTTGTGAAATAGGCTTATGTTTAGAAATCATTATTTTAATAAAATACATCTTTGCAATTGTTTCGAGTAAATATTCTTTCATTCTTTCATACGGCTATAATATATTCTTTCATTACATAAATAAATTGTACATAAAATTCATACATTCTTTTGTAACCATAATAGGTCTCTGTGTATCAATGACATGAATGACACTGCTACGAGCTCAGAGTGCCCTTTTGAACGAAACGTGTGTTTAGAGGGATCGCATGACTTTGAAAGTGATGAAAAGGGTGGTCCATCTTTGGATTTGTTGAGGATGGTGGAACAAGAGGAAAAGCAAATCCTACCTCACAAAGAGACAGTAGAAGTCGTGAGCCTAGAAGAAGGGAAAGAGGTGAAAATTGGAACTGAAATCCTCACAAAAACAAGACAAGACCTCATTGGATTACTTCATGAATTCAAAGATGTCTTCGCATGGTCATACCAGGATATGCCGGGATTGAGTGCTGACATTGTAGTGCATCGCTTACCTATAAAAGAGGATTGCAAACCAGTTCAACAGAAGCTAAGAAGAATGAGGCCTGATATTGTGCTCAAAATCAAAAAGGAGGTTAAGAAACAGTTTGATGCTGGTTTTTTGCAGGAAGTCAAATATTCTGAGTGGGTAGCTAATATCGTCCCAGTCCCTAAGAAAGATGGAAAAGTACGAATGTGCGTCGATTACAGGGATTTGAACAAAGCAAGCCCAAATGACAACTTCCTATTGCCACATGTTGATACGCTGGTGGATAATACGGCGGGATTTTCGTTGTTTTCTTTTATGGATGGGTTCTCAGGATATAATCAGATAAAAATGCATCTAGAAGATATGAGAAAGACTACGTTCATTACTTTGTGGGGAACGTTTTGCTATAAGGTGATGCCATTTGGATTAAAGAACGCGGGAGCAACATATCAGAGAGCCATGGTAACCTTGTTCCATGACATGATGCACAAAGAAATCGAGGTATATGTTGATGATATGATTGCCAAATCTAGAACAGAGGAGGAACATGTGCAGGTCCTGAGAAGATTGTTCTTAAGATTAAGGAAGTTCCAGCTCAAGCTTAATCAGACAAAGTGCACTTTTGGAGCCAGATCAGGAAAGCTGTTAGGTTTCGTAGTCAGCGAAAAGGGAATTGAGATAGACCCAGATAAAGTCAAAGCAATACGAGATTTATTACCACCACGTACCCAGAAAGAAGTTCGAGGTTTCTTGGGAAGACTAAATTACATTGCTAAGTTCATTTCACAGTTGACCGAAAAATGTGATCTCATATTTTGCCTTTTGAAGAAACATAATCCTGATGTTTGGAATGAAGAATGTCAAAAAGCCTTTGAAAAAATAAAGCAATACTTATCCAATACCCCAGTTCTGTCACCACCCAGCCCGGATAGACCCTTGATTTTGTATTTAACGGTGTTCAACAACTCCATGGGATGCGTGCTAGGACAACATGATGCGACTGGAAAGAAGGAAAAGGCGATTTACTATCTCAGCAAGAAATTCACTGATTGCGAGATGAGATATTCGCCTATCGAAAAATTGTGTTGCGCCTTGATTTGGACGACCAAGAGGTTGAGGCAATACTTACTCTATCATACGACTTGGCTAATTTCAAAATTAGACCCTTTAAAGTATATGATGGAGTCAACAGCATTGAATGGAAGAATGGCTAGATGGTAAATCTTGCTTTCTGAGTTTGATATTGTATATGTAAGTCAGAAGGCCATCAAGGGAAGTGCGATAGCAGATTTCTTGGCTAGCAGGGCTCTGGAAGATTATGAGCCTTTAAACTTTTTTGATTTCCCGAATGAGGATTTGATGTATGTGGCAAATGCTGAAGAGGATCATCATTCCTGGAGATTAAACTTTGACGGAGCATCGAATGCATTAGGCAATGGGATTGGGGCAGTCCTGGTATCTTCGAATGGAGATTATCATCCTTTCACCAGTAAATTAGACTTTGATTGCACCAATAACATGGCTGAGTATGAGGCTTGCATCATGGGTATACGGGCAGCCATAGAACGGAAAATCAAGACATTAGAGGTGTACGGAGATTCAGCATTGGTAATATACCAGCTAAGAGGGGAATGGGAGACGAGGGATCCTAAATTGATCCGTTACCGGAGATTGGTTTTGGGATTGATTGAAGAGTTTGACAACATTACCTTCTGTTATCTCCCACGAGAAGAAAATCAGATGGCTGATGCTCTTGCTACTTTAGCTTCCATGATTAAAGTGAATCAGTTAGAGGACATGAAGCCTATTCAAATTAGTATTTATGAGATCCCAGCCCACTGTTACAGCATTGAGGAGGCGGAGAATGATAATCCTCCCTGGTACCAAGATATATTGCAATATGTGAAGAATCGCGAATATCCGGATCAGGCGACGGAGAATGATAAGAGGACAGTGAGGAGGCTAGCTATTAACTATGTCTTGGATGGTGAGATCCTATACAAAAGGGGAAAGGATCGAGTATTGTTGAGATGCGTGGACACTGTAGAGGCTAAGGAAATTTTAGAAGAAGTCCATGAGGGTGTTTGTGGAACACACGCTAATGGATTCACCATGGCTAGACAGATTATGAGATTCGGGTATTACTGGTCCACTATGGAAGGAGATTGCATCAATCATGCCAAGAAATGCCATAAATGCCAAATTTATGGAGATAAAATGCACGCGCCTCCTTCTCCTCTTCATGTTATGACTTCTCCATGGCCTTTCTCCATGTGGGATATGGACGTCATTGGACCAATATCACCGAAGGCCTCTAATGGTCATCGTTTCATTTTTGTGGTAATTGACTACTTTACTAAGTGGGTAGAGGCAGCCTCATATGCTAATGTCACGAAGTCAGCAGTCAGTAAGTTTCTGAAGAAGGAAATCATATGTCGATATGGAATGCCTGAAAGGATCATATCTGACAATGCGTTGAATCTGAATAACAGCACAATAGCGGAAGTCTGCGATCAGTTCAACATTAGACACCATAATTCATCACCGTATCGCCCAAAAATGAATGGTGCAGTGGAAGCGGCGAACAAAAATATTAAGAAAATCGTTGCAAAAATGGCTGAAACTTACAAAGATTGGCATGAGAAGTTACCTTTCGCTCTTCTGGCTTACCGAACATCAGTCAGGACTTCTACTGGGGCAACACCTTTTTCTTTGGTTTATGGAATGGAGGCAGTGTTACCCATTGAGGTTGAAATTCCTTCTCTTCGGGTATTGGCTGAGTTAAAATTGGATGAAACCGAATGGATCCAATCTCGGTATGATCAACTGAACCTGATTGAAGAGAAAAGATTGAAAGCCATTCGTCATGGCCAAATGTATCAGAAGCGAATGATGCGAGCTTACAATAAGAAGGTTCGTCCCAGAGAATTTCATGAAGGGGATTTGGTGCTGAAAAAGATCCTCCCTTTACAAAAGGATTTCAGAGGGAAATGGATGCCAAACTGGGAAGGACCTTATGTTGTGAAAAAGGTATTTTCTGGAGGCGCTTTGATTTTGAGTGAAATGGATGGTAAAAATCTTCCGAATCCTGTAAATTCAGACCCGGTTAAGAAATATTTCACTTGAAAAAAGGGAGAAATCAAAGTGAAAACCCGCAAAGGGCGCTTTGATTTTCAAAAAAAAAAGGAGAAATCAAAGTGAAAACCCGCAAAGGGCGCTTTGATTTTCAAAAAAAAAGGGAGAGGCCAAGGTGAAAACCCAAAAAGGGCGCCTTGAGACCAAAGGGGGTTTGCGTTGAAAACCCGAAAAGGGCGGCTCAAACATTGTCAGGTTGGGGCATATGGTGACCTTGCTAAAGTCAACAATAAAGGGATGTACGACGTCTTGGGGGCATTAACAAAGTACTGTAGATCCCCTAAACACATGTTAAATTCAGAATGGTTCTTGGCTTGTATGGAGAAATTCAAGCGGCGATATCCAAAGCACCTAGTCTTCATATTATTTGTACCAAGTTTGTTGGGTCTTGTAAATACTTCATTCTTTGCTGTTCTTGAATATTTTTTCTTTTCAAGACACTTATTATCAATAAATTCCTGAATTAATTCATCTCTGATTCAGTATTTTTGATTCTGGTGCAAGCATGTTGCATTAGAATAATGATTGATGGACTAATAATCTTTCACAAAAGAAGTTTTGTATATTACTTTGGGAATTTCTAAATAATTTAGTAACCTGAAACAGAGCTATTGTTTAAGAATACCCCAAGTTTAAAAAGCCTAAGAAGGAGAAGTCTAAATTACGACTGCTTTTCCAGATTTGGTTGTTTAAATATCAAATGAGATAACAGGAAATCCTGATGGGGATGGAAGAAATCCCCTATAGAAAGGAAGTTCCCCATTTGGGCATGAATATTTGGTAGGACACCCTGAGAGTAGGTGTGAACAAATTTCATAATTCGTATCCTTGAATTACAATAGAAAAAGATTGAGAAAAGTCAAAATTTTCCTACTCTTAAGTCCCGGGGGAAGGAATATAGTACGAATTCTGCATTCTAGAGAGTTGAGCTTTGAGGTGCACAACGGGGGGCAGTTTGATTAAGCGTTTTTGGAAATATCAGCCAAGCAAAAGGCGTCAACGATAAAATCTTAAACCACAAAAATGATAATTCATGAAAAATGACATTCTGCATTCATTCAAATGTCATTCACATATGTCTAGTTAGGAGCACTTGATGCATTTTGATCATGTCATCCTAATCTTAGGCATAATATAGGTTCATTATACAGGTCATGTTCCCCAGGGAGCAGATCAGTGAAAATAACAGATCTTGCCTTCATGCACCGACAGCGAAGCAGATCAAAGACTACAGCCTTATTTCCCTGAGCAGTAGCGGAGTAGGTTGAAGATTGTAGATCTTATCTCCCTAAGCAGTAGTGGAGCAGATCGAAGACGGTAAATCTTATCTTCCCAAGATAGTGGGAAGCAGATTTAAGCCACCAAGCCTCATCTCCCTGAGCAGCAGCGGAGTAGATTAAAGATAGCAGATCTTATCTCCCTGAAGTTGTAGTGGAGCAGATTAAAGCTGATAGTCCTATCTCCCTGAAGTTGCAGTGGAGCGGATTAAAACCTCAGGTCCTATCTCTCTGAAGTTGCAGAGAGCAGATCGCATCTAGTCTTATCTCCCTGAAGTTACAGTGGAGCAGATTAAAACCTCAGGTCTTATCTCTCTGAAGTTGCAGAGAGCATATCGCATCTAGTCTTATCTCCCTGAAGTTGCAGTTGAGCAGATTAAGGCTGATAGTCTTATCTCTCTGAAGTTACAGAGAGCAGATCGCATCTAGTCTTATCTCCCTGAAGTTGCAGTGGAGCAGACTAAGTGAGCAAGTCTTATCCTCCTGAAGTTGCAGTGGGGCAGACTAAAGATGGCAAGTCTTATCTCCCTGAAGTTGCAGTAGAGCGGATTAAAGCCGATAATCCTATCTCCCTGAAGTTGCATTGGAGAGGATTAAAAACTCAGGTCTTATCTCTCTAAAGTTGCAGAGAGCAGATCGCATCTAGTCTTATCTCCTTGAAGTTGCAGTGGAACAGATTGGTAGATCAAGCTGAAGCTACAAGTCTTATCTTCCTGAAGTTGCAGAGAAGTAGATTGAGGCACTAGTTCCTGTACCTCTGAAGATGCAGTAGGAAGGAATACCAAAGTCCAGTACGACCGGGCAAAATTGTTTTTGGTCTTTGTTCTGTTCTCGTTACTCGACAACGAGCAAAGAGGGGCAGCTGTAATAACAGATTTTGCCCGGGTACAAATAATAAAAAGGCCCAAATAAAAACAGTCCATAGTGTTTGATTACAAACGGGCTACAAGGCCCAAATCAAAGTAGTGGCCCAAATACAGTGGCCCAGGACAGAAGATGAAACCCTAGGGTTTCAAATTTTCAACAGCGCCGCAACTGAGCTTCCGGATCTTCGCATCAGGTTTCAAATTTTCAACAGCGCCGCAACTGAGCTTCCGGATCTTCGCATCTTCGCCTGTAAGAAATAAACACAAGAAAGGAAAGAAAAATCAAATCAAATCAGATTGAATCAATCGAAATTTGTTTCTTGATTTATTTTATTTATTCGGCTATAAAAAGCCAAAAGCAATACTGTAACGGGGATCAGATTTTCGAAATCAATAAAAGCTTATTTTTTTTTCAATACAAAGAGGAATACAAACGAATCGAAGGTTGTTTGCAGTCTTTACATATTGTTGTATTTATTTTTTATTTTTTTTACCATTATATGCATGCGAATAAAATAAATAGGGGAAGAGAAGACATAACCCGTGTTTCGGAGCCCTAGACTGCCGTGGATGGCCGAGGAAGTCGTCACCGAGGATTGACGACCGGAAGCCGAAAGGTTTCTTTGCTTCTAGAGGCCCATTCGTCAATATTTCGCGAGATTTGAGCTCAGATCTAGGCTCAGGGGTCAAGAAGGTTGAAAAGGAAATTTTTTTATTTTCTGGCCACCGTGGACGGTGGTGCCGGCACCGGGGATCGACGACCGGCACAGTGGCCGGTGACCGGCCGATGATCGTCCGATGATCGGCCTATCGCCTGAGGACAGGAAGGTTGAGAGCTTTTTTAAGAAAGGGTTTTTTTTTTTTTTAAGAAATGTTTTGAAATGAATTTTTTGACTTAAATTTGGCTTAAATAGGCCAATCAAAACGGCGCCGTTTTGGAGGGGGAGGATCCGCGCGTCGACCCGACCCAGACCCAGGATCCGCGTGTTTTTATACGAAAGGGCAAATTGCAATTTTAGCCCCTCCGCCTTTTAACATTTTTGCAATTAAGTTTATATTTTTTTAAAAATTAGGCCTTTTATTTATTTTAAATTCCAATTCAATCCTTATGGAACGACGCCGTTTAGGGAAATAGGGAAATTTTCCTTTCTGGTCCCTCTACGTAATATGCGCGTTCAATTTGGTCCCTCAGTCTCAATCTATTTATAGATTTGCCTAAAAATTTTTATTTACAATTCAAATTAACCCCTTTTTTATTTTCCTTATTTTTTAAATTTAGTTTTTTTAATTTGTTTTAATATATATAATACATACGCACATTTTGTTTTAGCATAATGTAATTTTTTTTTTGTTGTATATTAGTATTTTTTGACCATTGTTTTTATATTTATGTATATATATATAAATATTTTTTTAAAAAAAATGCGAATACATTTTTTTTTTACATACTTCAATTTCTTTTCTTATGTTTGCAAATATGTTATATTTTGTTCATAAGAATTTTAACCCAAAATTTCATATGTAGGTTAAGTGAATGTCTTTAAATTTCGATTAATATATTGGGTTTTTTTTATTATTTGTTTATTAATTCGTGTTTTCATTTATATTATCATTT
Source organism: Gossypium turneri (assembly GCA_008044935.1). Taxonomy (NCBI): domain Eukaryota; kingdom Viridiplantae; phylum Streptophyta; class Magnoliopsida; order Malvales; family Malvaceae; genus Gossypium; species Gossypium turneri. The sequence continues at coordinate 50,575,668 of CP032574.1, read as the reverse complement.
ATATTATGTTGCTCGTTTATGTGATGCTTTACATGACATTGTTTGTTTTTATTTGCATGCATTATTTCTATTTATTATTGTACTATATATTTAATGTAGCATAACATTACATTTTTTTCACTCGATTTTTAAAATTAAACTTTTTCAAAATAGATATTCTTTTAATTAAAATAAAAGCTCATTATTGGGGAATTCAACACGTTGTGTCCTAACGTATTGGATGTGGCGCATTGATTTCTTGAAATGAAGATTTTTTAAAAAAACTCATGAAGAAAATATTCCGAGTTTGAGATTCTAAAGGAATTGTGCCCTAACGTATTGGGTGTGATTTCTTAAATCTTGGATAAGTGGATGTTCTCTTAAATTAAAGGAAATATTCCGAGTTTGGGATTCTAAAGGGATCGTGCCCTAACGTATTGGGTGTGGTTTCTTAAATCTTGGATGAATGGATGTTCTTTTAAAATTTTTATATTCTGACCTAATTCATTTTGGGGGAAATTAGAATGTTGTGCCCTAACGTATTGGGTGTGGCATTTTTGCTTCTCTGAATTGAAAAGGGTCTTAATATGCAACGTTTTAAGTTTTCAAAGATTAAATTTTTAAAATTTTCGAGCTTAAGACATTAATTAATTAACTAGGTACCAATTTTTGGGCGTAATAAATGTGCTAATCCTTCCTCATAGGTAACTGACTCCCGAACCCGTTTTTCTAAAATTCGTAGACCAAAGTTGTTTTAGGTGACCCAATCACACCTTAATAAAAGATTGGTGGCGACTCCCAATTTTCATTTTTTAAAATCGAAAACCTAAAAAATTTTGTTTTTCAAAAAACGGTTTCGACATGCATGTTAAACAATGAACATTTATCGCGATTACAAGCTCTGTTTTTTTTTTTTTTTTCCAGAAGGTTTTGTTTTGGTGATTGCGAGAACAGAAAACTGGATAAGTTTTAATGCATATCTGCTGGCCTGGCTTTCATAAACTTACACAGGATATCGTAATCATATGGAAGCGTGATTTCTAGTTTGTTGGCCCAAAAGATTGCGCATCCCACAGAGAAAACCTCTGTAAATAACACAAGATGGCTATTTTGCTAGTGAGATGCTCAAAATACCCCGAACCCATTGCTTATTATGATTATTTTAAAGATGTGGTCTGCAATACCGTCAGAAAAAAAAAACAGAGGTTCGAGATTCATGTTTTCAAATCTGCTTTGATTTGTATATATATATCGCACTACAGAGAAAACCTCTGCAATAACAGGGGAGATGACGAATTGAACTCTCCAATATTTATTGGCCTAATAACAAATTTAACTCTCCAATATTTACACATTCTATCAATTTGATCCTACATCTACAAAATTCAACAAATTTAACTTTAATGTTTTTAAAATTTTTCAATCAACATAATTAGTTTGTTTAATTGAAAGATATTGCGGCAGTGAGTGATGGTTTCCAGTTATAATCATGTGCTTTGCTCGCTCTCTAACTTGAAGGAATGAATATTGAATTTGACCAATAATTTTTAAATCTACATTGCCACTAGTCCCTGTACTACACATAAGGTTTAGTCCCTATGATTTCATTTGCTCATCTTTAGTCTCCGGACTTTATGCACTTTAAACTTTCAATCCTTATGAAACTGTAATTATTAATTTCAAAATCTTATGCGGCGAACATAATATTACATATATTATGTCATGTCAGTTTGCTATTTCTGCAGATTACTCACAAAAAGGTTAATCATGAATTTAAAGGCAGTAGTTTGCATCAAAATTGAAATTTTAAAATTCGAAAAATATAGAGACTGATAAATGATCTAATTGGTGAACATTGATTAAATCGACCACTTTAGGCATATTTAAAAAAAAAGCAAAAAATATTTTGATTTTAGTTCTAATTCTAAATTTTCTTTTTTAAAAAAACTCTCTCACGAGCAATGTCAATTTCATTGTTTGCACCAATATACATAAATTTAAGTGCTATCCCAAAGTTTTAACTATTACTCCAAATAAATATAAGTGAACTTTGGTGACCAAATAGAAGAATGAAAATTGCTACCCAAGCTTATCCATCCAGGGAAGTACATAGCATTTCTAGTTAACCTGTCTAATACTGAAATGTGATACAACTTAAAACAGAAATTCAACACAATAATTAATTAAACATCACCGATAATGACACATTTTTCTGTTTAGATTTCATTGATAAGCTTAAGGATTACAAAAGAAAATGACATTGTTTTAACCTTGCAACAGAATAGAGCAATGGTGCCTGGCTCGAGCAAAGTTGCACCTTGTCTTTTTATTTTATGAATTAAAAGCAGAAACCAACCATGATCCTTCATCTCATAGGCAGACTAGTGCCTCGGTATCACCCTCACTCTGTGGAAGTTCTCATTGGCTTGTTTAGCATAAAGAGTGAGCCTCGCATTGATCCTTGGTCTAACAAAGTCGCTCCATGCAGGGCAGCGGATGTAGTAGCTGTTGTCTCCTTCTTCACTCCGGCAGCATCCAAACTGCCACCTTTCATTCCCGTCTGTAACCGTTAAATCCATCCGGCGACCAGAAAGTGTACAGCTATGATCACGAAACTTCCACCTTAGTACATGGCGTGCTTCAAGATTAACTTCGTCCATGATCACCTCCATTTCTTCAACTCCACTAATACAACTCTTTTCTCAAAACTCAGAAGAATAACGTAATGTGATTGCATTGGCAACCCTTGAGTGTGTTTTTTTATAGCTGAACCAACCAGCTCTACATAGTCGAGGCGACAATGAAAAATGCATGTTAAACAATATACATTTATCGCGATTAAATGCTCACTACACTCTTTCCACACCACTGTTTTGTTTTAGTGATTGCAATAGCTAAAATGTCGACAACCTTAAAGTTTTCATGCATATCATATCATTTTATAGCGTGATTTGGCTTTCATGTATTGCGCAGCCTTTTCACCCAACAGTGGAAGCCTTACGAGACCGCTCCATAGCTTGCTTGAGAAATCTCTAAAACCTTTTACTTTTTTATTTTAAAGATAAGACACAACCTTGATTTCTACAAAAAGAGAGAAAAAGGGCTGACGTACGATTGAATAGGTTTTCTTTATTATCAGTTCGTTTAATCCAAAGATATTGCTGCGGCAGTGAGTGAGGTTATATCCAGAAGGTTTTGTTTTGGTGATTGGGAGAACTAAAATCTCGATGCTCATCCGTAAAACTTTCTTGCATGTCTGCATATCGTAATCTGTAATAACGCGAGATCGATATCTTGCTAGTGAGATGCTTAAGAATCCCCAAAGCTGTTGTTTCTTCTTCTTATTATTATTTTAAAGATGAGGTCTGCTATACCCTCCCAAAGAAAAAACAAACAGGGGCTCGAGATTCATGTTTTCAAACTCTGTTTTGATTTGTATATATTATCGCGCAACTATTTTTCCCTACAGAGAAAACAGGGGAGATGACGAATTTACAAAGCTGAGGATTGGTTGGATTTAGGCCCAGGGCTGCGACTTTGTGGGGTTTTTTTTTTTAATTTAGGGTAAACTGCATAATTGGGTCACCCAACTTGCATACATTTTTATTTAGCACCACCATTTAAAACCCGAGCTTTTACATGGAAAAACTTGAGTTTCATATCCATACCTAAATAATTTGACTTCATGTAAAAACACAAGTTTTCTTTTTTTGTTAAAAAAAATTTAATTCTAAAAAAAAAATGAGTGACTAAAATGAGTGTACAATAACATTGAATTAACAGCGACTGATAAAAATGAAACACTTTTAAATGATAGTGCTTAAAGTGAAAACTTTTTTTTTCTTTTTGTGCCTAAACGAAAAATTCTGAACGTTCGGTGACTGACTGTAGAATTTACCCCTTTAATTTATTGTACAAGTCCATGTGCTATATTGGTCCTATTATTAAAAAAAATAGGCAAATTGGTCCCTGCATATTAGATGAATGAGCAAAATGGTATTCCGTTAAAACGATGCCATTAAAATGCTTATTTTGTGTGTTACATGTGTGGCATAATAACAAATTTAACCCTCAACTTTTAGAATTGGCTCTCAACTTTTAATTTCTAATGTATAACTATTTTATCTTATATTTTCACGTAAGCGAAAAATACAAAAGTATAATGGAATTGATGTAGTTTGGTTCCGCAAGTTCAAAGATGTATATGTCCTTTAATTCAACATGGGAAGTAGAGTAGGCAGCATGTTTATGTTCCACCATCAGTTCCCCGAAGCCATGCCACTCTATTCTTTATTTATTACTCGAGAAGTCAACCTGCGTGGCATGTTGGCTGAGTGAGAATTGCGGCATGACCTTGGAATTTGGCATAAGCCATTTTTACAATGGACGAATGGATTCTAATGAATGATTTACAAGTGACGGGGAGACTCTCTATTTATTGTTGAGCTCTCCCAAAACCGACGTTCTAGATCGAGTTGCATCAACGAACGAGATTAGTCTATCCCTAAAATCAAGGGATTTACAAGATTACATAATCAATTTACATATCTAATCTTACAAGATAAGGATCTTTTAAAATTAGTTTCCCTATTTACTAAGGTAGCCTATGTTTTCATATCTGCATTATAGAGCCACCTAGGCTTTAAATGGACAAGTTTCACCAATAGCTCTTTGAATCGGGTCAGCTTTCGTGGGACAAATGATGCTCATGTGGATGGTAGAGCTCCATAAGATGCATTGTATGCTATGGTCAAAGGCTTTAAACTGCAGCCGGTGACACCTAGACATGATTGAGAACTGAACTGCGTAACCAATTGCTTATGTGTTATGTTGTTGACTTTTTATGTATAGTAGTTATAACTACTCAGTTTGTTCTTGTAAAAATAGATTGTTCTCTTCATATTTTTTACCAAGATGGTTAAATTAATTCATCATAAATAATATGACGAGCTAGTAGAATAGAGACGCCCAAACATCAATAAATAAAGGAGAAAAGTGGATAACAAAATTTCAAGCCGATCACAGGAACTCGAACTCTTCAAATAAATCTTAGCTAGATGAGTGGATTTTAGTGACGAAATAGCACAAAGTAAGAGAGGAAGATAGCATTGATCCTGTCGAGGCCTATCGCAGCTGATCTAAGTTTTCAAAGGAGAAAGCATGAAAGGATCGTGTGTATACAATCATTTACTTTTTCCAATATTTTAAGGAAGGTGAATGGGCTGTGTGATGTGTTGTGTTCTGGGCGAACTCTGTCTTTGTCAATAATATATAAGTTTCTTATATGTTTGAGCTAAATTAAAGAGATTCTAATATATAACATCACATATTTCTCATTACATAACTAAGCTTAAGCATTAGAAAAGAAAGCGACAGTTTTTTTTTAAACCATGCAACGGCAGAAAGCAATGGTGCCTGGCTTGAACAAAGTTGCAGTAATAAAAGCAGAAACCAACCATGATAATATCATACATTTTCATTCAAATAAGCTCTCTAGTTGCTCCTCATTGTCACCTTCATTCTGTGGAAGTTCTCACCGTCTTGTTGAGCATAAAGAGTGAGCCTAGCATGGACCCTTGGTCCAACAAAGTCGCTCCATGCTCTGCCACTGATGCAGTGCATGCCTCCTTCAATCTGGCAGCATTCAAACCGCCACCATTGCTTCTCGTCTTCCGTAACCCTTAAAACAATCCGGCCAGCAGGAAGTGTACCGCTACGATCACGAAGCCTCCACCTGTGCACATGGTTAGCTACTAGATTAACTGCGTCGATCTGCTCCATTTCTTCAGCTCTGCTAAAACTAAAACAAGTTTTCTTTTCCCAAAACTCAGAACAAGAATGTAATGTGATTTGCAGTTTTGGTAGAAGGATTTGTCCAATGAATGGATATTTAAAGCAAAACTCATCTCTTCTAACTCGAGCCAACAGAGACAAATGCATGTTAAACAATGTACATTGATCGCGATTACAAGCTCTGTTTTTTCTTCTTTCTTTTTCCAGAAGGTTTTGTTTTGGTGATTGCGAGAACTAAAATCTCGATGCTCATCCTTAAAGTTTTATCGCATGTCTGCTGGTCTAGCTTTCATAAACTTCCCAACATATCATAATCTGTAATAACGCGAGATCGCTAGATGCTTAAAAATCCCCAAAGCCCTCAAAAACAGGGGTTCGAGATTCATGTTTTTTCTGATTTATATATATGTCACACGACAGAGAAAAGCTCTGCAATAACAGGGGAGATGACGAATCTACAGAGCTGAGGTTTGGTTGGATTTAGGCCCAGGAGTTGGCGATTTACGTTTTCAAACTCTCTTTTGATTTGTGTATATATATCGCCCGACTTTGTCGCCCAACAGATAACTAGCACGAGCCTTTTATTTATTGGTCTAATAATAAATTTAACCCTTCAATATTTACATATTCTATCGATTTAACCCCAAACCAACCCAAACCAACACATTGCTTATTGCACAAAAATATTATTAAAAAATGGTGTTATAATTAAGAAATGGGAAGCAAGAGATATCAAATTGCATAACTTTATTAAAAGAATACATAAAAATAATAAATGGAATACATATTATGATTATACTTATTGCATGACTTAGGCTTAGACGGTCTCCTACTTAAAAGGCTCGATTTAAATAAAAGTAGAAAGCAACCATGATAATGTGATATACGTCATCCCTTCACCTCTACACAAATAAGCTATCTAGTTCCTCCTCACTATCGTCCTCATTCTGTGCTACCCGATAGTTACAATTATACTTGAAATTGTTTAGATTTCATAACTTGTATTATTTGAAATCGACAATCTTTTCAAACAAAAAACAGTTGGGTTATAACCTTGTTGATCTAGTGGACGAGTGTTGGCTCATATTCGAATATTGGTCATTTGGAGAAGCAAATCATTGTAGATTAGATCGACTGGGATCAAGCAAATCGAATTCCTTGAATTGAGAAGAATGGATTGAACGTCTTGAAAATTTATATTAGATATTATTGAATTATCTTAAACTTTATTAGAATATTCTTAATAATATTTTTTAGGCTACTTTGATAAAGACTATTATGGAAATTGATGTGTATTTGATAAGGACTATAATCGTAATTGATGTGTCTCCAGCTCGTGTAACTCTCTGTGCTCATGTGAGTCAAATTAAAATTGAAAAAATTAACTCCAGTATGCACACGGCTTGAGACACACCCATGTATCCAGGCCGTGTGGATCACCTCAGACCACGTGGACAATTTTTTTTAATTTTTCAATTTTCTTTTCAATCAATTTTTTTAAAACTTTTTTTAAGGTAATAAAAAAATATACTGATAATGTTTTTTTTCCAAATTCTTGATTGATTTTTTTATTTTTTTAAAATAATATAATAGTAGATTAAATAAATAAAAATAAAAACAAAGGCAAATCTTGGAGCTGGAGCTCTTCTATATGCCTGGCTTGAACAAAGTTAAACTAAGAAAAGCAGAAACCAACCATGATAAGATCATATACTTTCAGTCCTACACCCTTACATAAATAAGCTCTCTAGTTGCTCCTCATTATCACCTTCATTCTGTGGAAGTTCTCACCGTCTTGTTGAGCATAAAGAGTGAGCCTAGCATTTCATCAGAAATAAAAAAGAAAATAAAGCAAAAATAAAAACTTAGTTAATATATATTAATATGAAGCTTTGTAGACATTTATCAAGCTCTTCCCCTCCGACCCCCCGTCACTTGTAGGTTGTGGAAGTCCTCACCCTCTTCTCTGGCATAAAGAGTAACCACTGCTCCCAAATTTGATTTAACAAAAGAGCTCCAGTTATCGCCATAGATGCGATACCTGCTTCCGTAACGTCTGCAATGAACTCTGAACCGTCGAGACCCGACGGCAACCGTGAAAACATGTGGAAGTGGAGTGTCAACGTCCCACCCTGCTGCATGCTGTGGTGCAAGAGTACCGGTCCCTATCTCCGCCATTTCTTCAGCTCCCCAAATAGGATATGATTGCACTTCTCAAATCAACTCTAAAATTGTGTGATTGAATAAGGAGTGGGGTTAATTTATCACCCTCCCTCTATGGGATGGGGGGTTATATAGGTGAATGAACCACCTCTACTTGCTCGATGCAGCATTCTTGCATAGCGAGAAAAACGCTAAATATCTTGCGGCATTCTTGCATGTACTGCAAATCTTTCTAGTTTCTTTATTTTGGTCATCGCGAGAAGGACAGCTAGATGTTCAACCTTAATTCACTTGGTCAAACAGCTAGCCTCAATTTGGTAGTGTTGCGCAAAGCTTTTTCTCAATCGACAGATAAAATCTCAGAGAGAAGGAGATATGGGAGGCTCACCAGCTTGCTCGAGAGATGGTGAGTTTCCAAAGCCATTATAATTGTTATCTTAAAGCTCACCCCAAAAAACATGGATCGCGAGTTTCATTTTTCAACGCTCCATTTATATATTATAGTATCCACAGACCAGACAACCTTAATAATTTCTACTAAAGGATTTTGCAACAGTGACAACCACGTGCTTAATTTTCTTGCTCTTTAACTCCTCCCACTAAATATTAAATTCGACCACGTAGTATTTTGGTTCTTGGGTTGCACGTCACTGTAATAACATATATGACCATATATATGTACGTATTGCACAATCGCTTCTCCTCTTCTGGCCATGTCGTGAGAGCATGAGAAAGTGAGTCAGCTAACTTGGAGAAGAATGGTATAATCTAAGATATTGGAAAATGATTATACCATTATTCTTAAAATTTGATTTAGTTGTATCAAAATTTGATTCGTAACTAGTCTGAGAAAAATCAGAAATTTTATTTTGGAGGTCAAGATACAATTATAAAAGTTTGGAGGGAATAAAGTTAAAAATTTTGGAGGCCCGGATACCCCTCAATTTATATATCTCTAATCAAGGTAAAAGTAATTTAAGTCCATGTACTATATCCCAAATTAAATTATGGTCCTATTATTGAAAAAATGAGCAAATTGGTCCCTGCACATTAGATGAATGAGCAAAATGACCTTCAGTTAAAATTATGCCATTAAATGCTTATTTTGTGTTTTACATGCGTGGCATAATAACAGATTTAACCCTCAACCTTTACACCTTTTTTATTTAGCCTCTACTATTTCATTTGCAACAAATTGTCTCTCAACTTTTTATTTCTAATTTATCACTATTTTATATTATATTTTCATGTAAGTGAAAAATACAAAAATTAAAAAAATATTATCCCAAACATTATAAAAAAATAGAAATCCAAGAATTTCAATTTTTTAAATTTTAAACTGAAGGAGAAAGCATGAAAGTGAGTAGAGTTTGACACATAATAAAAATCTTCTCTTTGAGGAAACCATTCAGAAATGCTGACTTAACATCTAACTGGTGAACTCTCCATTGCTTGTGAGTAGCCAAGGCAAACAGAAGCTTAATTGTGTCAGCCTTGCTACTGGAGCAAATGTCTCTATAAAATCGATGCCATATTACTGGTTGTAGCCTTTCACCACAAGCCTTGCCATGTGTTTATTTAATGAGCCATCAGCATTATACTTGGCTCTAAACACCCACTTAACGCCAATGACCTTCTTGTGATGAGGTCTATTCACCAATTCTCAAGTATCAGTTTTATGGATCATTTCCAATTCAGCTTCTTCCAGTGTTTCAAAGTCATAGGGTTCAACTATTGCAACATTACATCTTTGGTAGATGTCAGCAATAGTTTTAGTGCCTCTTACAGGAGCATTATCAACAGCTTCATTGCTTGGCTCTACTTCAGCAGGCTCAAAGTCAAAGTTCATCTGATCTTCTTCAATCAATCTTGCATCTGTATCATTCTAGCTTCAAACCTTTTTTTCATCAAATCTTACATCTCTACTCACTAAAATCCTTTTTATTGAAGGATCAAATACCCTGTAGCCCTTTTTAGTGTGCTATAGCCAACAAATATCCATGGAACAGCCCTTCTTTCAAGCTTGGTTCTCTTCTCAGTTGGGATGAGGGCATAGCAGACACAACCAAACACTTTTAGGTGTGTAACAATTGGCTTGAGTCCATGCCAAGCTTCAAAAGGAGTCTTGTCCTTAATAGCATGAGTTGGCAGCTTAGTGAGCAGGTACACTGAGGTATTGACTGCCTCAGCCCAAAATTTGCTTCGCAACTTACTCTGAAATAATAGACATTTGGCCATATCAAGCATAATTCTATTCTTCCTCTCACATACTTTATTTTGTTGAGGTGTATAGACTGTTGTTAGCTGATGATGAATCCCACCTTGTTTACACAATTTTTGAAACCTTTCAGATAGGTACTCAGTGCCATTATCAGTTCTCAAGGCCTTGATATTGCAACTAGTCTGGTTTTCAACTAAAGCTTTAAATTTTCTGAATACTTCATACACTTCAGATTTCAGCTTCAAGAAATAAACCCAAAAAAACTGGTCAGGTCATCAATAAATAGCACAATATACTTATTGTCATTCAAGGAAGGAGTCCTCATTGGTCCACAGATATCAGAATGGACCAACTCAAGTCTGTTTCGAGCCCTCTATGCTTTATTAACCAGAAATAAAAATCTAGCCTGCTTACCAAGCTGGCAAACTTCACAAACAATATCTCTTGGCTCAACTTTTAACATGTCTTCCACCAAATTCAACTTGTACAACAGATCAAGAGATCTAAAATTGACATGGCCTAGTCTCCTATGCCAAAGACCAGTATTATCTACAAGGCTGGTATAAGCCCTTTTTCAAGTTAATTTACATCAAGCATAAAACACTTATCTATCATTCCTACTGTGACCAACTTTTGACTATGTAAGTCTTCAACAATACAAGAACCATTCTAAAAAACTAGTGTATACCCTTTTTCTACTAGTTTTCCAACACTAAGTAGATTCTGATCTATTTCAGACACAAAAATCACATTAGAAATTACTTTGTTACCTGAACAAATATTGATCACCACATTGCCTCTGCCTTTAGCTTCAATCAGGTTGCCATCTCCAATCCTGATATTTGAGGCAAAGCTCCTATCAAGGTCCTTGAATAGCTTTTCATCAGCTGCCATGTGGTGTGAGCAGCCACTATCCACTAACCAGTCACATTTGACTTTGCTCGAGCTTGCTGCTGAGTTGGTTTCTTTCCTTTGCTTTTGCACACCTTCTCAACATGGTCAAACTGTTTGCAGCTTTTACACTGGATGTTTGGCATGTACCAACAGTACCTCTCCAAGTGCGTAGTCTTCTTACAATGAATGCATGGTGGAAACCTCATCTTGCTTGCATCTTTTCTTGACTTCTCCTTTCTGTCGAGCCAAGGTTTCTTCCCTTTCTGGTTCGAACCTGAGCCTTCTTTGGCCTTTGCTTGGAAAGCTCCTTCTGGATGCTCTTCCTGCCTATTGGCCCTCTTTTGCTCAAGTGTATACAAGGAGTTTATCAGCTCAAACAATGAAATGACTGAAAAATCTCTTGATTCCTTAAGTAATGAGATTTTAGACTCAAACTTTTCAGGAAGTGTGGTGATGACCTTTTCAACAACCCTGCTCTCACTGAAGTCTTCTCCAAGGAGCCTAATATTGTTGACGGTGGCTATTATCCTGTCTGAGTACTGCTTGATAGTCTTTGATTCTCTCATCTTCAGGTTTTTAAAGTCTCTTTTGAGATTGATCACTTGTTGCTGCCTTGTCTTATCTGAACCCATGAACTCCTCATTCAGCTTCTCCCATGCTTGCTTAGGTGAGTCGCAAGCCATTATCCGAGTGAAGATCACATCGGATACTCCATTCTACAAGTAGGCCATCGCTTTATGCTTCTTGGCACAGTCTTCACTGTGTTGCCTGGTCTTTGCAATGGTGGGCTTGGCCCTCAATGGAGGTGGTTCAGTATCATTTTCAACCACATTCCACAAATCATGCGCCTGAAGGTATGTCTTCATCTTAACCACCGAAATGTGGTAGTTTTCACTAGTGAACACAAGTGGTGGAGGTGGTGTAAAACTCATTTTGCAACAGCAAGGTCAACAACTTTTTGTTTCTTTCTTCTCAAGCTTTTAATCTCAAAATAAGGCAACCAAAAACAACCAACAATAGAGGCCCTCAAAGATGACAGGCTCTGATTACCATTTGTTGGAACATTGGCAGCAGCAAAAGAAGTAAAACAAAAACAAAAATGAAAGAACTGAAGCAAAGAGAGAAATGAGACTTTTTCACAAAAAGATAACTGAAAAATTCATTACTTGATTTTCATTCAAAGTTTGACATATATGAGTTACAAAAAATAAGTTACCTAATGAATTAACTGCTTCCACTAATACATGACTAACATTAGCTTGAATTACACACAAAAGAAGCTGACATATCAGCTATTACATCAATTCAATTCATAAACTAATCCTACTAAATTTGTGAACAAATTACAAGTAAACTAGACAAAGTTACATAGGAACAAACAAATTAATTGTTACATTCGGTTCAACTCCAATGCTGACTTGTAAGTAAACTTGCTGCTGGTGTTGAGATGAACTGTAGCTGCTGGTCTCCTGTTGCATTGCAGGCCAAAGTTTAACAAAGAAAACCAGAAACCATGATATACTTCATCCCTTGAGCAAATAAGCTCTCTCTCTACCCTGCTCTCACCCACACTCTGTTGAAAGCTTTACCGTCTTGTTTAGCATGAAGAGTGAGTCTAGCATGGACCCTTGGTTCAACCAAGTTGCTTCATGCACTGCCACTGTGTTTTACATACATGACATAATAACAAATTTAACCCTCAACTTTTACACCTTTTTTATTTAGCCTCTTCTAGTTCATTTGCAACAAATTGTCTCTCAACTTTTTATTTCTAATTTATCACTATCATATATTATATTTTCATGTAAGTGAAAAATACAAAAATTCAAAAAAAAATCCCAAACATTATAAAAAAAATAGAATTCCAAAAGAATTTCAATTTTTTAAATTTTAAACATTTAAAAGAAGTATATAAAAAGACGTGTTTTTTATTTATCAATAAAGAAAATTTCAAGTAAAATGGTTCCGCATTTCTTCTGAAAATCCTAATTATTCTTAGCATGATATTAGGGATCTCATTGCTATTACTCAAATAAACATAAATCGTATGCTTGCATATTTAATTGTTGGAGACTCGAATGGTGGATAGGCGAGGATGATAATTTATATGTTGTTCTATATCTCCATGAATCCAGGAACTTTTGCTTGCATTGTATTATTTGGTCTATGTATCGAAACTGATAACATTCGAAATTATGTAGGATTATACACAAAACATCCTTTTTTGGCTCTATATCTCTTATCTCTAGGAGGTCTTCCTCCACTAGCAGGTTTTTTCGGAAGACTCCATTTATTCTGGGGTGGATGGCAAGCAGGCCTATATTTCTTGGTTTCAATCATCGGATCATAAACTTGGTCAAATAGCGAGTATATAGTGTGATCTTTGGCACCGTTTTCACCAAACAGAGAAAACCTTTGCAATAACGAAATCTCTCACAACCTTTAGCTTGAGAGGTGCGATGCTCATTTTTCAAACCCTTTTTCAATATAGGTTAAATTCGGCTTTGTAGAAGTCATGGATTTAGTCCATATATTTTAATTTGATCAATTTTAGTTTCAATGCCTTTGAATTAGTCAAGCTCAAACAATAGCACTTAAATTTATTTGATTAAATTCAATTAGTATACGTTAAATTGTCAATTTAGCCAATATTAAATAATCTTATAGTTTGAGCTACATTAAAGACATATAGCATTCTCCATTTAGATTTAATTGATGGGTTACAAAAGAAGACACCTTTTTAACAATGCAACAGAAAAGGATGAAGAAGAAGAACACTGCCTGCCCTGAACAAAGTTGTAAATTGAGCAGACAGTTAATACTTATATTTTTTTTGAAAGACCATGATATTCTTCATCCCTTAAGCAAATAACCTCTCTCTCTACCCTGCTCTCACCCGCACTCTGTTGAAGTTCTCACCGTCTTGTTTAGCATAAAGAGTGAGCCTAGCATGGACCCTTGGTTCAACAAAGTCGCTCCATGCACTGCCACTGATGCAGTACATGCCTCCTTCAATCCGGCAGCATTCAAACCGCCACCATTGCTTCTCGTCTTCCGTAACCCTTAAAACAATCCGGCCAGCAGGGAGTGTACCGCTACGATCACGAAACCTCCACCTTTGCACATGGTGTGCTACTAGAATAACTGTGTCGATCTCCTCCATTTCCTCAGCTCTGCTAAAACTAAACAAGTTTTTGTTTCCCCAAAACTCAGAACAATAGTGTAATATGATTTGCAGTCCTCAAGCAATCCCTGAATGCGTATTTATAGCCCAACTCAGCTCTTCTAACTCGAGCCAACAAAGACAAATGCATGTTAAACAATGCACAGTGATAGCGATTACAAGCTCCGTTTTTGTTTTTTTTTTGTTCCAGAAGGTTTTGTTTTGGTGATTGCGAGAACTGAAAACTGGATAAGTTATCATATGGAAGCGTGATTTCTAGCTTGTTGGCCCAAAAGATTGCGCATCTCACAGAGAAAACCTCTGTAAATAACACGAGATCGCTATTTTGCTAGTGAGATGCTCAAAATCCCCCGAACCCTTTGCTTATTATTATTTTAAAGATGTGGTCTGCTATACCCTCAAGAAAAAAAAAAACCAGAGGTTCAAGATTCATGTTTTCAAACTCTGTTTTGATTTGTATATATATATATCGCACGACAGAGAAAACCTCTGCAATAACAGGGGAATGACGAATTCAACCCTCCAATACTTATTGGCCTAATAACAAATTTAACTCTCCAATATTTACATATTCTATCAATTTGATCCTACATCTACAAAATTCAACAAATTTAACTTCAATGTTTATGAAATTTGTCGATCAATATAATTAGTTTGTTTAATTGAAAGATATTGCGGCAGTGAGTGATGGTTTCAAGTTATAATCATGTGCTTTGCCCGCTCTTTAAGTTGAAGGAATGAATATCGAATTTCACCAACAATTTTTAAATTTACATTGATGAACCCTTATGGTTAAACTCTGCCACCAGTCCTTGTACTACACATAAGGTTTAGTTCCTATGATTTCATTTGGTCATCTATAGCCTCGGTAATTTATGTATTTTAAACTTTCAATCCTTATCAAACACCAACTATTAAGTTCATTAAGTGATTAAGTTATGTTGTTTTCAAACTCTGATGTGACGAATATAATATTGCGTATATAATGTCATGTCGACTTGTTGTTTCTATATATTACTCACAAAAAAGTTATCGTTGTAGTTTGCATCAAGATTGAAATTTCAAAATTCAAAAAATATTGAAACTAATAAATAATCTAATTGGTGAACATGTGTGGGGGTGAGCCTCGCATTCTTTTTCCAGTTAAACTTTGCTATTTTTTCCCATCTTTGTTTTGACATGCCAATCAGTAAGAGCTTTTTTTGAGAATGACAAGATTTAATCACATATGAGTTTTGGTGAGGTGAGAGTTTTATGGTGATTATAGATAGTATTTTATAACTCTTTTGTGAGTGCCCTCCGAGAATTAAGATTTTGTTTACCGGTTTACTCTTTGGGATTTTGAGCTTTTTATTTGGGGTTTTAGGTATTAATGTATAGGTTGTACATCTAGGTTTATTTTCTCTATATTGTACCATTGTTTGTTTACTTATTTAGTGAAAAGCTAAAACCTTCTTTACCCGTAGTTTTTTCCTCTTTGAGGGTTTTTCACGTAAAATATTTACATTCGTTCTTCTCTACTTTTACAATCTCGTTGTTTATACAAGTCGATCTCCAATAACATGGTCTAAATCGACCACTTTAGGCATTTTTTTTTAGAAAAAGCAAAATATCGTTTCATTTTAGTTCTAATTTTAAAAAATTTAATAAATTTAGCGCATGGCGTTCACAATTTTTTTTTTCAATTTAGTTCTAATTCTAAATTTTTTTTTTTTTTTTTTTTGAAAAAATTCATTTTTAACTCTTTATGAAGCCAGCCAATTTCATTCTTTGCCGAATGTAAAAGGTGATAATTCCATTTGGACCAATATCCATAAAATTTAAGTGGTAGACAGAAGCTTTAACTAATAAGTGTAGGATAGATAAGTGAATTTTAATGACCAAATAGCACAATGTTGAAAGGTTGAAAGAGAAATAGGAGGTGGGAACATTGAAAATTGCTATCCAAGCTTACCCGTCCAAGGAAGTACATAGCATTTCTAGTTAACCTGTCTAATACTGAAATTTAATACAACTTAAAACAGAAATACAACACAATCATTAATTAAACATCACCAATAATGACACATTTTTCTATTTAGATTTCATTGATAAGCTTAAGGATTACAAAAGAAAATGACATTTTTTTTAACCTTGCAAGTTGCAACAGAATAGAGCAATGGTGCCTGGCTCGAGTAAAGTTGCACCTTGTCTTTTTATTTTATGAATTAAAAGCAGAAACCAACCATGATCCTTCATCTCATAGACAGACTAGTCCCTCGGTATCACCCTCACTCTGTGGAAGTTCTCATTGGCTTGTTTAGCATAAAGAGTGAGCCTGGCATTGATCCTTGGTCTAACAAAGTCGCTCCATGCAGGGCAGCGGATGTAGTAGGTGTTGTCTCCTTCTTCACTCCGGCAGCACTCAAACTGCCACCTTTCATTCCCGTCTGTAACCGTTAAATCAGTCCGGCGACCAAAAAGTGTACGGCTATGATCACGAAACTTCCACCTTAGTACATGGCGTGCTTCAAGATTAACTTCGTCCATGATCACCTCCATTTCTTCAACTCCACTAATACAACTCTTTTCTCAAAACTCAGAAGAATAATGTAATGTGATTGCATTGGCAACCCTTGAATGTGTTTTTTATAGCTGAACCAACCAGCTCTACATAGTCGAGGCGACAATGAAAAATGCATGTTAAACAATGTACGTTTATCGCGATTAAATGCTCACTACATTCTTTCCACTCCACTGTTTTGTTTTAGTGATTGCAATACTAAAATGTCGACAACCTTAAAGTTTTCATGCATATCATATCATTTTATAGCGTGATTTGGCTTTCAAGTATTGCGCAGCTTTTTCACCCAACAGTGAAAGCCTCACGACCGCTCCATAGCTTGCTTGAGAAATCTCTAAAGCCTTCTACTTTTTTATTTTAAAGATAAAGAGATTTGCCCAAAACACACGAGTGAGTGCCAAGTTCTTTTTTAATTATGTATGTATGGTCCACAGATAAGACACAACCTTAATTTATACAAAAGGACAGAAAAAGGGCTGACTTACGATTGAATAGGTTTTCTTTATTATCAATTTGTTTAATCCAAAGATATTGCGGCGGCAGTGAGTGAGGTTATAATCCAGAAGGTTTTATTTTGGTGATTGGGAGAACTAAAATCTCGAACCTATCATTAAAGCTTTCTTGCATGTCTGCTGGTCTGGCTTTCATAAACTTACCAGCGTATCGTAATCGGTAATAACGCGAGACCGATATCTTGCTAGTGAGATGCTTAAAAATCCCCAAAGCCATTGCTTATTATTATTATTATTTTAAAGACGTTTTTTTGGAAGCATGCACCTACCCACCTTTATCGATGATTATGAAAGAAAACTCTCGTGACTTACATCCAAACTCTGGGGCCCAATGAAGCACCTGAGCCTCTATATAAGAAACTCATATGTCTCTTATTAGGCAGCAATTAGAAAAGGAGAGAGACTCATTTATTGCTTTGTAATTTCATTTAAAGTTATAAATACTTAGCCTTCTCAGAAAATCTTTGCCTTTGTTGTTCAAAAACTTTCTAGGTTTGATATATAAAGAGAGAAGCGTAAGGCCTCTATCTAGTAATCATAGCCAAGAGAAGCCGCACCGGTGAAGTAGAGGGCGCAGGCTCTCGCGAGATTGAGACTCTCATATCTAGACGACGACTTGGAGAACTAAGTCATAAACTTATCAGGTATAACTCTCTTTCCCTAACTGCCAAGCAGACCGAGATGTCTTGAGGCATGATTTATAGTGTGTATGCTCTATTATTTAGATCTTGCTATACCTAACATTCATAAATAATAGTAGTAATCAAATATATTGTAATTTTAAACGAAAAGGAGAAAAACATTATACTCACTTTTGACATAACATTAACTATACTCCAGAAAATAAATAATTAAACACGATTGTAGACCTAATAATTAATTAATCTTTCAACAGTGATCAAAATATCTTCTAATAATTCATTAGAAATAAATTTATTACAAAAGATAATAAACAACCAAAAGTTTATACAGGCACAAACAGAAGACTTAACTAAAAGGACAGAAAAGACATTAAATAAAGCTGATAAATTCCCATCTAAGAAAATTACAGTAGTTGAAGTTCAATATATAGAGATGCTCAAGGTTTAGTTAATAAACATCGGAAGTGATATATATACAGAAGGATACTATTCTGATAATAAGTGAACAGGATAATGATAAGAATAAACTAAACAATCTAATCAACAATATCCAGGATTGATTTACACAAGCTTTAGAAAAACAAACTACTGTTAGGGAACTAGTACAAAACAACCAAAGCACGATCGGTAGGAACTTTAACATATACCATCCCCCACACAGCTTTATAATAAACGATAAAAGACAATTAAGATGTTGAAGCCTTTTACAGGACAGTCAAAGACTATATATGAAGGTTCTAGTAGTTCTGGAACCAATAAAGAAAAAGAGAATAACATATTCAAGCGAGTATTTAGCACCAAAAAGAAAAACGAAGAAATAGAACTAGCAGAAACAATAGAT
Organism: Gossypium turneri; assembly: GCA_008044935.1. Classification (NCBI taxonomy): domain Eukaryota; kingdom Viridiplantae; phylum Streptophyta; class Magnoliopsida; order Malvales; family Malvaceae; genus Gossypium; species Gossypium turneri. The sequence continues at coordinate 50,556,877 of CP032574.1, read as the reverse complement.
ATAGAGAAAGATCTAGAAAACTTCAAACAAGCAAATCATAAACATTTTAACCCACATAACCTATATACAAAGGGAAAATTCTGGGAAAAAACCCAACTCATACAAAAAATGGCAGAAACTCCTATAAAATGTGGAGATAATGACACAGTTATAATACCATTACTACGAAAAGAATCATGTAAAATGCTTCAAGAAAATCATATGAATTATACTCATTTAGGATTAATAGTAGTGGGGATAAAAGGAATGACACGACTAGATTTAGGAGCCCATGTAATAATGACCCTATTTGATGACTCAATAGAAGACAAACAGAAAAAGATTATAAGCTTTATGGATGTAGACATGAACAACAATAGAGGACTCTTTTATTGCGCCCCAGAATTCTTCCTCAGAACAAAAGATATTCATAACATAAAGTTAGGAATACTATCTTCAGGATATGGGTTAATTAATAGAGAAAACCTAGTCATAACCTTTGGATTTATTGGAAAAGCTACTCAAAATACTAATATTAATTATAAATGCGGAATAAAAGATGTCATCGAAGCTATAGCCTCAAAAGGAGTCAGGTTCATAAAACCCCCAAAATTTTCACCCGAGCTTCTAGCAGGAAAAACATGGAACTTAAATAAACTATTTGAAGAACAAAGACCCAAATTAACCCCCCAAGAAGGAGAAATATTTCAAGACTTACAAGGAAATATAAATATAAGATTCACAGACTATAACCATAGACATTCAATATCGACAGAATGCCCAACTTCAGCTAATCAGACTTTGAATGAGACGAGCTAGTAGAAATAGATCGAATAGATGATGAACAAGATGAAGAAAAGATAATAAGATATGTAGAATTCTTTAAATCTTATAGAGAGTGTGAAAAATTATTAGAATATTCCATAGCACTTAACGAGAAAAAGAGGACAGAATATACAAAAGGAGCAGTCTTACGAAAAAGACCGGATAAAGTTGAACAAATATTAGAACAAGTATCTATGAGAACAGACTCTAGAGAATCTAATAATTTTGTAAAAAATGATATGGAAGAATTTCTAGAAAATATCCCAAAAGAATTAATGGACCTGACAACAAGGCCCGTGGAAACAGACATGCCTAATACTAGTAATAACACCCCCATCTATGGTAGTATACCACCAAGGCCTTATTCAAACTATGGACAAAATAACTAGAACAAGAAAAACATGTTCCAAAATTTAATCCTAATAGAACATATAGTGACAAAATAACTTGCTTCATATGTGGACAAGTGGAATATATTGCTACTCAATGTACGAAACGTCATAATATACACAATAAACAAGCGCAGCTGATAGAAAATATTAATTTAGATCTAATAAATGTAACAGAAAACCTAAGTGATGCTGAAACTATATACCCAATCATTTCAGAAGAAATTATTATATTAAAACTCAACGATATCTGTAGATTATTACATTAAAAAAGAGGATAAAAACATTAGAAGAAAGAATGTCGTTCATGGAACAATGAATGGATAACCACTTGTATACAGAAGAAGAAGAAACTATAATAAAAAAACCAATCATAATCTTAGATTAGCTGCTAGACAACCTCTAGGAACAAGTAATTCTAGTAATGAGACAAGAAACCCGTCAGAAATACATGAATATTTGATACTAGTAAAAATAAAATAAAGGAATACGAAATAGAAGGAATGGCCCTAATAGATACAGGATGTACAAGGACCAAAATGAATGAAAAAATATAAAAATAAACTAAAAGAATCAAGAATAGGATGACAAACGGATGGTTCTATAACATATACATTCCACCAAATAGACAAAATAGAAATAAAAATCACTAATCAATGTAATAAAACCAATACATTTAAATTGATAGATATTGCCCTAAGTGGCCTAACTATCCATTATACTATATAAGAATAATATGATGATTCTAACTAAAGACTACGTAACTTTTAGTCAAAATCAAACTACTTGTTATACCAAACCAAATCAAAATATCAAAAGATGTGATGAAGCCTATAAAGAAAATTGTAAATGCCAGAAAAATAACAAAATATTGCTATATTGAAATAGAGAAGGACTTGATAAATCTTCAGGAATATCGAAATATAATAGATGCAAAATTAAAACAGAATACAAACTAGAAATTATAAATGAAGATAAAGAAATAAGAGCTAATGCTATACATACATCAAACCAAGAACTAGAATGGTATAAACAACAAATAACTTAACTAGAAAAGATGAAATTAATATGAAGAAGCAAATCAAAACATAGGTGTGCATCATTTTTTGTTAATAATCATTCAAAACAAGTACGGAAAAAACCCAGAATGGTAATAAACTACAAACCATTGAATGACAACACCTTTTGTAATGGATATAAAAAGTGACATAAGCTATCTAATAAAAGAGAAGAAAAAAATATGTAGATACTCATCAGGGTCTTATAAAGAGGAGTGGAATATAGCTAGCATAGATGTCGAATTACTAGCCATAAGATAGGCATTAGAATCATTCGAACCCTTTATACTAGGAAAAGAAGAATTTACCATTAGAACTGATTGTATTGCAATAGTAAAATATTATAACAAAATGAAAACAGAAAAGAATAGATCTTCTCTTAATAGATGGCATAATCTAACTAGTTATATAATAGAAAGAGGATTAAAACTTCATATAGAACATATTATAGATTGCAGATATATTATCTAGATTATTACAATTCGAAGAAAAGTTACTAATGGACATTGATTGCAGAATGACCACTCAAAGACAAGGAAGATTCCTGGAATCTTCTCGATTAGAACCAACAACAAAAGCTATAATCCCCTATACATCTTCAGAAGAATTTCCAAAAGGAGCAAGAAACCTCTGGAAACCTACGGGAAAGCCGCTTATACTTTCCGAGAAACTTTCCTTCACAGATTATAAAGGCTCTAGTCAAGAATTTAACTTGACAGAGAATACGATTATAACATCTGCAGAAAGAATACTCATAGATAATATATTCATAGCTCATAAAAAGGGAGATATCAAACACCAAATAGCCTGTCTTAATGGGCTCTCCTTATATTTTCATAACATCCATAATAATGAGATATGTTATATCTTATTCACAGGAGATAATAAAGGAATATACAAAGAATGGACTGAAATTATCCATTATACCAAATCCCAGAAAAACCCAAAATATAAAAAATACAACTCCCTATCAGCTGCATACAAAGATGCCCAGATATACCTCGGACACAAATATAATGTATCAGAGAAACTCAAGACTAAATGGGTAGAAATATATGAAAATCCTCAACTAGAAATGGAAACTTCGGCAGAAAAGGCAACACTCCAAGATCAAATTATAAAACACAAAGAACAACAGCTCCTCTTGGAAAAACAACTCCAGACCGAACGAGCAAGGAACATGGAGCTCATAAAAAGGATGGAAGATCTCCAAAAAGAGGCCAAGCATAAAGAAGAAATGATCTCATACGCCGGGGCCACTGCCGGACAACCTATAACAAAAGAAGACAAGATAATAGAAAGACTCTCAGAAATTCAACAAGACTTATCAACCGTCATAAGTGGGCTAAACCAATTTGATGAGAGGCCCTCTGAAGGATGGGATCAATGGTGGCTCGAGATGGCATGTCGGGCTAACAAAATAGAAAAGATTCCAGAAAGCACAAAAACTTCAGAAGCCCGAGACGAAGAATACCGAGACGGAGCCCTAGAACAATATGTGGCCTCTATAAAAATGTAAAGAGAGTCATGAGATAAAGGTTGTACATGCTCAGCTAAAAGCATATTAACTGTGTTTATTTTAAATTTTTATTTCTGGGAAAAGCGCCTTTAGGAAGCAGGCGCCTACCCATCTTTATCGATTGTTGTGAAAGAAGACGACTTATATTCAGGTTGTCGATGGGGCCCAATGAAGCACCCGAGCCTCAATATAAGGAACTTGGATGTCTGTTATTATGCAGTAGTTGGTAAGCTCTCTCTGTATTTATTACTTTGTAATTTCTTTCAAAGTTATAAAAACTTAGCGTTTGTTTAGAAAATCTTTTCCTTTGTTCTTCAAAAACTTTCTAGGTTTGAGATATATAGAGAGAAGCGTAAGGCCTCTATCTAGTAACCATAGCTAAGAGAGGGCGCACCGGTGAAGCAGAGGGAGCAAGCTCTCTCAAGATTGAGACTCTCATATCTAGATGACAACTTAGAGAACTAAGTCATAAACTTATCAGGTATAACTCTCTATTCGTAACTGCCAGGCAGACCCAACTGTCTTGAGGCACTATTTGCGGTGTGTATGCTCTTTTCTTGCAGTATAAATCTGATTTGGAAAAACAAAAACACTGTAAGCACTGACCATTCTCTGGACCCTTCATATTCTGGTATCAAAGCCAGCAAATCAAACCTCAGCTCTGTAAATTCGTCATTCCCCTGTTATTGTAGAGGTTTTCTTTTTCGTGCAATATATAAATACAAATCAAAATAGAGTTTGAAAACATGAATCTCGA